>CAJQZJ010037460.1:356234-418926 GCA_907164525.1 Lophiomys imhausi
GGACTGGAGGGGGAATAGGGAGGGGACTGCAATTGAGATGTAACTTGAAGAAATAAAAAATAAAGGAAAAAAAAGAATTTGCTTGGTAACCAGCACAATTCAAATGTCATGAATGTTTCTGTAATATCAGAAACACATTATTTTTTTAATCTAGCTTAAAATATATTTCTCTGAGCATCACCTGTCACACTAGTTTTGCCTGCTATCCTCTTTTAGAAGGTAATTGGTACTTGAAAAGAAAATCCATTAAGTACTCTAAACTTGGGCAGGGATGAATTTGATCTGAAGCTTCCTTCTCTAGAACAGAGCTGGAGTGGCATGTAGAGAATGAAAAGATATAAGAAAGATGTGCTGGCTAGTTTTATGTCCACTTGACACAAACTAGAGTCATTTAGGAAGAGGAAACTTCACTTGAAATAAATGCTCTCTCAAGACAGGCCTGTGGGCAAGCTTGTGATAAATTTTCTTAGTTAGTGATTGCTGTGGGAGGGCCCAACCTATTGCAAGTGGTATCACCCTTAGGCTGGTGGTCCTGGGTGCTACAAGAAAGCAGGCTGAACAAGCCATGGGGAGCAATCTAGTAAGCAGCACCCCTCCATGGACTCTTCATCACCTGCTGCCTCCAGGTTCCTACCCTGTTTGAGGTCCTGTCCTGACCTCCTTCGATGATGAACAGTGACGTGGAAATGTAAGCCAAGTGGATGCTTTCTTCCCCAACTTGCTTTTTGGTCATGGTGTTTTGTTACATCATCACAGAAACCCTAAGACAAAAGGGCAGTGGACAGTTTGTATTATCTTAAGGTAATACTTGTTAAAGTAGTATGGGACAAAACCAGAGCATCCCTCATAACTTCTCAGGCCCAGTGAAAAAGAAAGTGTAGTTCCTTCCAAGGTAGCAAGTGAATAGTATTTGAAAGCAAATTTTGAACCCTCTATAGTGCAGGACCCCATGGGACAGCACAAGTTACACATTCTGAAACTAGTGCTGAGCTGGGAGGTGGTGGCACACACCTTTAGTCCCAGCATTCTGAAGGCAGAGGCAGGGAGATCTCTGTGAGTTCAAGGCCAGCCTGGCCTACAGAATGAATTCCAGGACAGCAGGGCTACACAGAGAAAACCTGTCTTAAAAAAAACCAACAAAACAGACAGACAGACAAACAAACAAAGAGACCCTGGGAAGAAAGCTTGAAGTTGAATACAGGACACTGTCATCTTCATTAGTGAGAAAATGAGTCAGAATAAGTATACTAGTGGCTGGACCCTCTACAAGGACAGGAACTCTGTCACATTCATCTTTGCAAGTTTGATAGCTACTGCCATTTGTAATGCTATATTTTTTTAGGCTTGAAATGTCTTCCTTTCATTTCCATATCATTTTTTATGTGCTAAATCATACTATTGGTTGTATACCTTCAGTTGAGCTATTTCCTTTCCTTGCAAGTTTCTTGTCCCCTTCGTCGAGTGGAATGCTATTGTGACCCTTTCTTACAGGATCGAGACCACCATCTCTCACAAATGTTTTCTATAGACAGGGATTTCACATATCTGGAACGTCTCTGAAGCCCCAAAGATCAAAAGTCTGGAACTACATAAAGAAAGACAGTTTTCTACTGGTTTTTTATCTAACCCACCATCCTTAAGAAGTGGTTCTCTCCATAATGGTTGCACAAGCCTGCACTCCCACCAGCAATGGAGGAGGGTTCCCCTTTCTTCACACCCTCGCCAGTATGTGCTGTCATTTGAGCTTTTGATCTTTGCCATTCTGACAGGTGTGAGATGGAATCTCAGAGTCCTCTTGAGTTGCATTTCTCTGATGATTAAGGATGTTGAGCATTTCTTCAAGTGTCTCTCAGCCATTAGGGATTCCTCCTTTGTGAATTCTCGATTTAGCTCTGTTTTTCATTTTTTGATTGGATTATTTGGTTTCTTGGTGTTTAATTTCTTGAGTTCTTTATAAATTTTGGATATTAGCCCTCTGTCAGATGTGGGGTTGGTGAAGATTTTTTCCCAGTCTGTAGGCTGCTGTTTTGTTCTAATGACAGTGTTTTTTTGCCTTACAGAAGCTTTTCAGTTTCATGAGGTCCCATTTATTGATTGTTGGTCTCAGTTCCTGAGTTATTGGTGTTCTGTTCAGGAAGTTGTCACCTGTGCCAATGGGTTCGAGGGTTTTCCCCACTTTCTCTTCTAGTAGACTTAGAGTGTCCGGTTTTATGTTAAGGTCTTTGATCCACTTGGATTTAAGTTTTGTGCAAGGTGATAAGTATGGGTCTAATTTCATTCTTTTACATGTCGAGATTCAGTTAGACCAGCACCATTTGTTGAAGATGCTGTCATTTTTCCATTGTACAGTTTTGGTTTCTTTGGAACCCATAGGAGTGTAGGTTCATTTCTGGGTCTTCAATTCGATTCCATTGAACAACTTGTCTTTTTCTATACCAGTACCACACTGTTTTTATTACTATTGCTCTGTAGTATAGCTTGAAATATGGGACGGTGATACCTCCAGATGTTTTTTTTTTTAAATTGTACAGAATTGATTCAGTCTGGAGATATCTTAGAAAACTTGAAATAGCTCTGCCTCGGGACCCAGCCATACCACTTCTGAGTTTACATCCAAATGATTCCTCACCAAACCATAAGGACATTTCCTCATCTATGTTCATAGCAGCGTTATTTATAATAGTTAGAAACTGGAAACAACCCAGATGTCCCTCAACCGAAGAATGGATTAAAAAACTGTGGTACATCTACACAATGGAATACTACTCAGCTATCAGAAACAAGGAAATCATACAATTCGCAGCCAAATGGATGGAACTAGAAAATCTCATCCTGAGTGAGCTAACCCAGACTCAGAAGGATGCACATGGCATCTATTCACTTATAATTGGATTTTGGCCATATAATACAGGATAACTCTTCTACAACCAAAATACCAAAAGGAACAGGAACATAGACTTTGTTGCCTGTTGATGAGACAATTTGCCCTAGTGGTGCTGCCATGTAGGCTCCCAGTATATGAAGAGGCTCTTGGCCCTCATGTGACTGCTAAACTGGGATGGGGGACTGATGTGCGGGGACACCCCACTCTGAAGGAGTAGGATGAAAGGGTGGGAGAGTGAGACTGGGGGGGTAGGGGGGCACTGCAATGGAGATGTGGCTTGAAGTAGTGAATAAATATTTTCAAAAAAGAACATGATTCTCTCATGTTCCTGGTGCCCTGGTTAATTAGTATGTAACACAAAGGAACAGAAGATAATAATGTAGAGAAATCCCTGTTTCTAGTTGGTGTGGTAGGAACCACCCAGGGTGGTAGCATTTTGAGAGCAGAGAGAGCGAAGTAAGCTACACTTTCTTCGAAATGTGGTACTACTAATTTCTTCTTTTTTTCTTTTGGTTTTTCCAGACAGGGTTTCTTTGTATAACAGCTCTGGCTGTTCTGGACTCACTTTGTAGACCAGGCTGGCCCTGAACTCACAGAAATCCGCCTGCCTCTGCCTCCCAAGTGCTGGGATTAAAGGTGTGCGCCATCACCGCCCGGCTGTACTAATTTCTTCTTTAAGCATCTCAACGATAAGTGTCTTAGAGAGCAGTAAGAAGGAAGGAAGGAAGGAAGGAAGGAAGGAAGGAAGGAAGGAAGGAAGGGAGGAAGACAGGCAGGCACAAATAGACTACATTTAGATGTAGTACTATTTCTGTTGTTCTGTCTTCTGAAGAATAGGTTGGCTTCATCTACTTCATTCACTATTCATGTGATCTCCAGAGATAAGGAACTTTACTACATGTTCTACAGAGATGTCTGTTTCTTCAACACATGGAACTGGCAATGTTTTGTTAATTCTAGACTGGCCTCTAAGATACTAGAGATAACAAAGCAAGTAGGAGGGTTTCTATGGAATTAAATAAAGAAGTTCACGCCTCCTTCTAAATCTGATTTCTTTGAGTGTTTTGTAAAAATGAGGTATGCACAACTTAGAAGCATGGTTATCTTGATGTCAGGAGACAGGCAGTAAGTTGAAGAATACTGTCAATCTAGCATATTTTGGCTCATTTTGTTCTGAAGTCTCTTTTGGCGATCATTTAAAGAAATAAGATTGAAAAGATTGTGTAAATGGCTGTGCAGATTAAAAAGTAGGCTGAAGTTTCAAAAACCAAAGGTAGGAAATTTCCTAAGAGCATTCTGAAAACATTCCCTAGAAAGATCTAGTAGAAATGTGTGGAGGACATAGGTAGGTCCAGTTTGACAGTAAACTGGACATCAGAATGCTCTGTCCACTTTTTTTAACTCCTCTGAGTTAAAGAGCATTCTGTGGTAGTAGTGGGGACAAACCAATGTCTGAAAAGGACTCCCAAGTCAAATTGTTCTCTTGCTAAAGGAAATATTAAATTAACATTTAACGAGCAAAGTAGGCAGATTGCTTAAGCAAATTGAACCCATTACAAATAGGCCATGTTGTGATGATGTGGTGGCGGTTTTCATTTGAGATCTACTCATTATGCCATGCTTCCTCACAAGCCAACTCACTGAATAAATAAGAGTCCCTTCAGCAAATGAACCAAGAAAACCAAGCACTACTAAGGTCAGGGGGAGAAGCAGAATTGTTTGCTGAATTTTGAAAGTTTCTTGTAAGTCAAGACTTCACATACACAATGTGCCAACAAAGTTCACAAAGTAGGTGGGTTTATTCAAAGAGGAATGTTAGGGGCAGGGGAAATAGCTTAGTGGGTAAAGGTGCTAGCTGGAAGACCTTGGTGAGTCCTTTTCAATCCCCAGGATCCACATAAATAGCCAGATGTCATAGCCTGCATCTGTAAGCTCAGCACTCCTAGGGCAAGATCGGAGGTGGGGACAAGGGAACCAAGGGGAAGTTTGAGGAGCATCCATCCTGGGATACACAATACAGACAAAAAATCAATATATTTATCCTTCTCAGGTCTCTGATAAGGTCAAAGACTAGATAGTTATAGTCTCACAGTTAAATTTTAAGTTGTTTAGGAATTAAAAGAGTGTTCTGGGTCTAAGAAGATGTTTTTAAGTTGGTAATGCAGTTAGATGGAAATTGAACTAGGTATAGAACTTTAAACTCATGGAGATAGATAATAGAATATTAATATCAGTTGCCAAATATGTATGGACTTGACATTGGGAATACATGTTATACCTTATAATTTTCATAATTGTGGCCTAATTATTAAAAAAATATATGAGTTCTGGGAGAAGGAGGAAAGGGTGAGAGAGTGGGGCCAGGAAGGGTGAAGGGAGGGGACTGTGATGGAGATGTAACTTGAAGTAATAAATAAACATTAAAAGAGAGAGAGAGAGAGAGAGAGAGAGAGAGAGAGAGAGAGAGAGATTCCCTGACTTAGTGAGGTGGAAGGGCCAGAACCAACTCAATAAAGTGGAATTGTCCTCCACACAAGCACTGTGGCACATGCACACCTACACTCACCCACAGGGGAGGAGGGTGGAGGAAGAGAAGGAGGGAGGGAGGGAGAGAGAGAAGGAGGAGGAGAAGAGGAGGAGGAGGAGGAGGAGGGAGTGTGAGAGAAGAAACATGTTTGCCACCAAGTTTTGCAAGGTAGGTCTAATGTAATCAGCCCATCTGGTTGCATTTTCTGATTGTTTATTTTTATCAGGTTTGGTTGAGAGGATGTTAAGCAATGACACTGTTGCTTTCTTCCTCCCTACTCCTAGGTTTTTATTAGGGCATGCTTGCTAGGAGTATGTTTATACATGCATCTTTTTGTGTGGGAACCTAGACAGCCATTTAAAGCCTAATATAATTTAATAAAGTTGTACAGGAAAAGAACTGAAAACCCATTTCTCCCCCCCCCCTTTAGGGAAATAAATAGCAAGTGGGGTTTTGGGTTTTGTTTTTCAATAAACTGCCAGCAAAATTGGTACTAACCTTAACAAATGTCAATCATTGGAAACCAACAAAATCTATGTCATGTCTTGAAACCTTCATTTCAAAGGATTTTAATTAAAAGGGCAAGAGCACTAATATACAACATAACATGTATTAGCACACTGTGGTTAAACAAAGAACACTTAAAGATACATTTTGTCAAAGCTGTAAAGATTCTTTATACCTCAGGCACTCGAACTTCACTAATAGGTCTCTTAAACTTTTGGTTTTTTTTATGTGTTGTCTCCATGAAGTCTGCATTCTAAGTTTAATTGCAGATGAATGAATTAATTATCTAGAGGTTTATGTGTGTGCATGTATATATTTAAAGATAGTGAGAAAAAGTGACTGAGAAATAGAAAATTGGTCTGGGAAGGGGAAAGAAACCTTTACTGATTTCTACCAATGCACTTTTGGCCATTTTCAAGAGAGTTTATTGTAAACTCTAACAATCATAGCTCTCAAGCCTTATAACTCTTCAACATGAGGGTTAACACAAATAGAGCATGCAGAGGTAAAATCAGTGTATTGAAGGTCTGAGCATGAACAACATGTCATGAGACAGTGTACTCTAATCTTACACAGAGCACATTTCTTTTTTTTAATAATTTTTTATTTCTTCAAGTTACATCTCAATCACAATCCCCTCCCTACTCCCCCCTCCAGTCCCACCCTTCCACCCTCCTCCCCCTCAACCCCCCCATCCTCTTCCCTTCCTTTTTTTTTTAGTTTAAGGTATTTCTTTTTCCCCCCAACAGCTCTCCCTTTCAGTCCAAAAAATGGTTCTTTTTCTTATAACTATAAATACAATACAAAACAACAGAAATAAATAGGCCACAATTATAAGAGTTATATGGCTTAGCATACATTTCCAATGTCTAGTCCATATGTATTTGGCACTTGACTTTAACATTCTACTATCTAACCATCTCCATGAGTATAAAGTTCTATATCTGACTCAGCTTTCATACTAACTTGCCTCACAATTTTAAAAATATCTTCTTAGATACAGAACACCCTCTTGATTCCTAAACAACTCAAACTTTAACTATGAGACTCTAGCTATCTATTCTTCAACCACCTCAGAGACCTGAGAGTGATAAATATATCTGATTATTTAGGAAGGACAGGGCCTGCAGCTTCCAAAACTAAGAAATGACATACCAGTGGCTGCCTGGACAGTTCCCATTTTCTCTCCATACATTACAGCATCAATCTTCAGCCATTTGGACCCGTTTCTCTGACAGACATTGATTGTAGAGCAGGGATTATGAATGACTTGCCTACCCTGTCTTGGCAGAGCTAGGCTGTCGACTTACTGCTTCCAAGATTTGTCCTTTTTGGACAGAAGTCTGTCTATAGTTGAAGCAAGGGGTTTTTCTTGCCAAGAGAAAGGCTTACCACCACAGCACATTTCTAAGGGCAAAACTGCTCTACTATTTATAGAAAAGTCAAGGTTCTTTCTTTTACATACACCCTCATACCAGTACAACATAATATATTGAACCAACTCAGTGATTCTGACTCACCTGCCAACAATCTTGAATGAACTGTATGCTTCTAAAGACTGTGCTTTGTAATTTCTCCCTATGAAAAAACTCATAATGATGGTGACATCTGCCTGCAGACTTGCAAAACTGTCGGAAGGCCTGTACATATACATTCTCTGATCTGTCCTTCTTCCTACATCTCACTCAAAAAAAAAAAAAAAAGCAAAACAACCAAATGAATGTAAAGAATGGTGTACCAATATCAGTTCAGGTCTCAGTTTCAAGCCTACAGAATGGACGTACTAATGCTATCCTACTCTCTCTGTCTCAGAGGGATAATATAAGAAGCAGATAACTGCAGGGTGTGTGGGTGTGGTGGCGCATGCTTTTAATCCCAGCAATTGGGAGCCACAGGCAGGTAGATCTCTGTGAGTTCTAAGCCAGTCTGGTCTACAAAGTGAGTCCAGGACATCCAGGGCTGTTACAGAGAGAAACCCTATCTCAAAAATCGAAACAAACAAAAAGTAAGTAACATAGCATTTCTGAAAATTCCTCCCAAATATATGTGAATGAAGTTTTATGAATGTACACAAATTATTCATTAAAATTAATGATCAATTATTTTAGAAATCATTCCTAGTTTCCAATCCAATAAGAATTCCTACCCAGCGAAGAGGCAATGTAGTCACCTCTACTAGAAATTACCTGACTTGAAAATATGCAAAAGATACAGTATCACAGTGGGAGAGATTTAAAACGTAAAGTATGACTCTAGGAGGGGCAAGCCAAAGTAAAATGATGGGCTGTGACAGCCAACACAGATATAATTTGTTTTAATCACACAGCCAGGAATTTAGACCCAACTTAGATTTTGAAATTCACTTTTCCTATCCAATACTGTCCTTTCTATACTAGGTTTATGGGTCAACTGAAAAGGCAAGTAAAGTCCACAGGCACTGTAAAGTATCGTGAAATTTTGGGGCATGTAATAGCCAATTCTCTTACTATCATTCAACTAAACTACCTGACTAACCTAAAATGTACCTGAAAAGACTCCTTCTCTTCCCAAAAGATAGTTAAGTGAAGAAAATGCTTCATGGATTTATCTGTCCCAAATGAGTAATAGATCTGATTCAGGAAACTTGGAATGTTATAGGTTTATCCTCAAATCTGTGGATAATTCTTACAGGAAAATATTCAAAAGTTGACCTCAAATAAAGTTCAGCACTGGTACTTCATTCAGGTTACTCAAACAAGAATTATCATTTATTAATATGGCTACTCAAAGGCAAGATTTTCTCAAAGTTCAGATACAATTTTTCTTGTCTATAAGGTCATATTTCTTGAAATCAAATATCTTTTAATGTGTAAGATACTAAAAATTGCTAAGTATATTCTTTTTGTGTAAAATTAAAATGAAAAAGTTGAAAAATTCTTTATATGAAGTTGGAAAATGTACAACAATTATCTATTCCTGTGTGGGGGCTAAATTCACACACATGCACACATGTACGCACCCATGCACTCATGCACAATGCTCCCTTTTCTATAAACAGATAAGCCAAAGTAGAGACTACAATAGAAATGGCTCCATTACTTCTGGAGTTTTCATAATTATTTCCTTAAAATATATCCTTAAAACTTGCTTTGTTTTGGAAACTACTCTCTTTTGAAAGGACAGGAGAAGACTCTTTCACATTTTATGGTCCCCTTTGGAGGCAACAAAGCAAAAGCCAAATGTTGAGTTGATGGATGAGCCAATGAATGAACTAACCTGGCTGCAATCAGAACAGCCTGGGGAGCTTGTTAAATAAATGGGCTGGCCCCATCCCAGATGTGCTGAATCAGAACTTCCAAAGGCAAGACCAAGGAATCTGTATTTTTTAAAAATAGCCCCAAAACATCTGCACTGCTCATCTCATCCTCAGGTATCATCTATGTTCTCTTTTGAGGATTCTCAAATCTCTTTCTAGCTCTGAGCTTTCTTTTGCATTCCAGACTCTTCTAACAGTCATCTCAGGGATGTCCCTACTGCACAAAAACCCAGTGAATCTATCTATTTTCTTCTCCAAGTTGTTTCTTTTTAAGTCTGATTTCAACTTGTTTTTCTTAACAGGATATTGAAAAAAAAAGACCCTGTGTCAAGATGCCTTGGATTTCCATAAACTAGAGCACCAAGCACTCCCAATTTTCTTTGTCTGTCTTCCTTTTAAAAATATTTTTAAACTGACTAAAACTTTTATAAATTTTACCACTCTGCACTTTTAACTTTTTCAGTTTGCTCATTTTTGAGAACAGTGTGTTCTTTTCTGTTTACAAAAACTTAGTAGGTACATTATATTCTCTCATATGTTTATACACTCATACACACACACATATGAAGAGAGAGAGAATATGACCATTAGATATTATACAGTGTCCATGAGTCTAGGTCCTGACTAACATGTCAATGGAGTTGTCATGCGACAAGTTCTATCACCACCTTTTCAGAGAGACTGCTTTTCCCCCAGATTATACAGAAGCAGGTATATCTGGGTCAAAACTGGCCCTGGAGTTGTGGTGAGCATGAAAGCAAAGGATTTAAGCTGTAGCCTTTAATTATGTTGATGTTTTATTTGGTATTGCAAATCAAAGCGAATACAAAGAGGATAAAAAAATTAAATCACAGAAGGTTGTGGGAGTGTCACAAAATGGGCCATTTATAGGGATTCAACTTGTCCTACCTCCTAACCCTAACCCTCCCATCCTCATCACATACAGTGCAAAGAACAGATGTGAGTGGCCTGTCCTAGAATTCTCCTCTGCCTTACAGTACACAATTCCTTATATGCAATTAGAACGTTCAAATAATGACAGTTGAAAAAGGCCTAAGTTTGAAAATAACCAGATCTAAGCTGGAATCTAGCTTTTTTAATTAATGTATATGACTTTGTGTGAGTTGTCTCACTTCTTTGACACTCAGCTTCTCCTCTGTACAGAATATGGGGAAAAAATGACAGTGCCAGACCCAAGATGGTGGTCCACAAGTAGCTAATGGTAGAATTTTGAGAGCTACACAAATGTGGGATGAAAAGCAACTGGGAAATCAAAGCTAATTTGCTAGTTAGCAAAGGTTACTGTACTTGATGACTTCTCATTATATAAGGGGGACCCTCAGATTGGAAACTGGCTTCAAAGCAAGCACCTATTAAAACCACTGAAAGCCATATTTAAAGAAAAAGAAAGGGAGAGGTTTGCCTGTTGGTAGTTAGTGCTGAAAATGGAAAAACAGCAAAACAGCAACTAAAACCAGTCCCATTACCTAGTCCTTCCCAGCACTGATGGATGATGCCAGCCTTAGCCCCGATTCTGGAGTGACTTGACTGAAAAATATAATCAATGAAAAAAAGAGGCCATTAATTTGAAAGTGAGCGAGGAGAGTAAGTGGGTAGATTTGGAGGGAGGAAAATGAAGGGAGAAATTCTGTGATTATGTTAAGATCTGAAAAATAAAAGAAAGAATCCAAAGAGTATAAAGAATATGTGCACAAAAGAAGAATTTACAAAGAAATGTGGTAAAAAGTGACCTCTGGACTAAGACATACTG
Source organism: Lophiomys imhausi (assembly GCA_907164525.1). Lineage (NCBI taxonomy): Eukaryota > Metazoa > Chordata > Mammalia > Rodentia > Muridae > Lophiomys > Lophiomys imhausi. The sequence continues at coordinate 367,219 of CAJQZJ010037460.1, forward strand.
AGACTGAGCCAAAAATGTGGGCAGAGACCTTAAGTAATGTATTCAGATATCCCTCAAAATTAAGACTATGGGAAATTGACATGTACCATAGCCTGGCATTTGCTTGTGGTAGTTACTTTCTATAGCTCTTTAGAACTTAATAAAGTGTGCATCATGTGCAAGGAACGCTGCAAAGAAAAGATTAAAAATATCAGATGATCTGAGAGTGGGAGGGTAGGAGAGAGAGACAAGAGAGAGGAAGAATTGGATAGTATTAATAGTACTAACTGACTCCAAAGGTTGCTGAGAGGAGTTAGTGAAAACCCCATATTAGCAGGCCTTATATATATGGTTGTTTTATCCTTATCATTATTTGCATTATCATCATCATTGTACAGCTTCCTGAAGACTCATGCCATATTCTGATTTTAAACTATATTGTCTAAAAGCAGTAGGTTGAATCATACCAAATGGCCATCTTTGCCCATTTAGAGTCAAACAGCAGCAATTTTATGTAGGGTATCTTCATATTTTAAAAGGTATGTCCTGTGAAAAAGAGTATACTGTTCTTCATGCCTAGTTAGATGTAACAATGACAGAATTCGAGACACTTGAATATACAGAGAGTAAAAAAGGCTCCCTGTGGTAAAAGACTGGGTGTTCTAGCACTTAACGTACATGAATAAAGTGCCTATGGTGCTCTAAGCTGTAGGAAACAAGAACAGAGTATGGAGAGTTTTCTGGCTTGCTCTCATTTTTACTACACTGGTTCCACAGAGAAATACAAGGAGAATTCTTCTCTGCTTTTGCAGCTTGACAAATATAGAGAGTCACTCTGCTTACTGGGAGAACAAAGCCGGGTGAATAAGATCACCAAAACGTTACAATTGTATCTCTAAGTTAGAAATTTTGGGGTCCAGATTTACAGAAAAGATAGAACTGAAGTAATAGAATAATCAAAAAAAAGCATCGCTCATTTGAAGAGCTTCTCAGAGTCAGCCATAAAGGTCAACTAGAAAGCCATATGTGGCTCAAGCTTGAAGAAATCCGTGGTATTCATTTAGCACCCTAATCAATGCTCTTTTTTATACATCATTTAATTGAAGCTGCAACTTAATTATCACTTGTATTTATTAATAAGTATAAACTGTAAGATTAGGCCAGCAGAGCAGGCTGTAACTTGGCAGAGCATTGGGCTGCCAGGCAGGATATCAGCCGAAGGGCCTGGACCGCCCTAACCAGAGGCCTGATTTATCCTGCGGAAAGAACCCTGGACCAGGGTTGGCCTACAGCACCTGTAACCTAAACTCTGTTAAGTAATATAAGTTGTTATATTAGGCTGGTAGAATTACTGGTGGCTTGACCTGAGATTCGCTGGAGTTCAAAGTGAGTCCGCCGGCCCTGGATTGCTTGGATTGACAGCCTATAAGCTGCTGCGGTCCTTTTCCCAATAATTAAATACACCAAGACCTTTTAATGTTTCAATGCTTAACCCTTAGCTGGGCAGACTCTCAATTAGCTACTCTAAATTAACCCGGATCACCTAATCCCAAACCACCATGTGCCTATTATTACCTTCCAGTGTTCTCAAAAACGTCTATCTGCTTCTGTGTCTCCTGGTGGAATGAACTAATCCTCCATGTAAAACGCAGGGTTCCTGATCTAATCTCAGGAAGCCTCGCATTCCTATACTCTTTCTGCCCAGCTTATTGGCCATCAGGAAATTTTTTTTATATAAGTACTTTATTTTTTTTCTTCAAGTTACATCTCAGTCACAAACCCTTCCCTATTCCCCCTTCCTTCCCTTCCCCCACCCTTCCACCCTCTTCCCCCCAACAGCTTCCCTTTTCAATCTAACAAATGGTTCTTTCTCTTATAACAGTAAATTCTATACAAAACAGCCGAATTAAATATGCCACATTTATGAGAGTTAAATGGCCCAGTATACCTTCCCAATGTCCAGTTCATACATATTTGGCCCCTGACTTTAACCTTCTACCTTCTAACCATCTCCATGAGTTTAAAGTTCTATAACTGATTAGCTTTCACACTAACTTGCATCACTATTATAACCATCTTCTTAGATCTAGAACGCCCTCTTGATTCCTAAACAACTCAAAATTTAGTTATGAGACTCAAGCTGTCTATTCTTCAACCACCTCAGAGAGCTGAGAAGGATAAATATATCTGATTGTATAGGAAGTGCAGGGTCTGCAGCTTCCAATACTAAGAAATGACAAACCAGTGACTACCTGGACAGTTCCCATTTTCTCTCCATACAATCCAGCATCAGTCTTCAGCCTTTTGGTCCTGTTTCTCTGACAGACATTTATTGTAGAGCAGGGATTATGAAGGACTAACCTACCCTGTCTTGGCAGAGCCAGGCTGTCGACTTCCCTGCTACCAAGTTTTGTCCTTTTTGGACAGCAGTCTGTCTGCAGTTGAAGCAAGGAGTTTTTACATGCCAAGAGATAGGCTTGCCACTAATTCAACCATCTCACACTGGAGATTCTTCAATGCTTATCTTCTACTTGGAGTAGAATAGGGGGTGCTGTCAGGAGCTGATATGTCACGATATCAAAAAAAATCTTAAATTAAGACCAAATCATATGTAGGGACACTCCACTCCACAGGAGTGGGATGGGAAGGATAGGGGGTAGAGGGTGTGAGGGCAGGACTGGGAGGGGTGGAAAGAGACCACTGTGATGGAGATGTAATCTGAAGTAATAAATAAGTATTTTAAAAAATGTTGGGGAAGGCCTGATAGGCTGATTTCAATACTGAGATCTGGTTACTGCCCCTTCTGAGGCATTCTCTTGATTGATTAATAAAATTTCCTGATGGAATATGGCAGCCATATCTAGAGATGTGTTCAACCTGTGTTGCACAGGTCACATATGGCCAAGGTCAACTATGAATGTGGTCAAACACAAAATCATAAACTTACTTAAAACTTTAAGAGTTGAGATTTTTCTTGTGATTTTTTTTGGGGGGGACATAAGTGTATGGCTCTAAAGAGAGAATTTTGTATATAATATCATGTCCCAAAAACATAAGTTTGGATACACCTGATACACGGTAAATTTGCCAAACTGAACCAGTGCAACTTAAGTGTTCTTACAGCTAACTCTTTCTGCAGTGGAGCAGACTAGCAAAAGGACAGACACAATGACTAAGCATCAATGACATGTATTTAGAATTTACTCTGTTCCAAGATACTGTGCTTGAGTTTGAGAAAGGCTGACTCGAGTGATAAAACTAATCTTCAATTTTTTTCCTACTGTCATGAGTCATAGAGTGTGGTCTCTAGACAAGCAGCACTGGTGCCATCCAGGAGCCTGTTGGAGATATGACTTGCTAGGATTTTTTCCCAGACACACGGAATCACAAAAACTATGAAAACATTGAGAAATATGAGTTTTAACAAGTCCTCGAGGGGATTCTGAAGCAAGACCAAGTCGAAGAACCATTATTCGAGTGCACTATCATCTCCAGCTTACTTCCCTCCCTTCTAGCATTTCTATTGGTGCAAACTAGCAGCAATTAGAGGCAACTCTGCTAAGAATCCTAGTCAAGTACTAAAGGATATGGCACTACAATGACACTGCTATGACTAGCCACATAATCATGATGCAATCATGAAAAGACCCTGACATTAGGGAGGAGAACCTATCTGCAAAACACAAACATTTAACGTAAGCCAGGGCCCAAATGGTTGTTTCTGACAAGAAATGCAAAGAGCCTAATGAAAACCATGCCTGCAAGACAAGGAGAAATTTAAAAATACTCTGACCTTCTTTCTTAGTCTCAAATGACAGTTTGATATTTTTCAAAGAAATTCATACGTGTTGGGGAAAGAAAATGGATTGGGGGGGAGATTGTCCAATCCCCAAATACAAATCAAAGCTTACAGTACTTCATAAACAGAAAAATGATTCAAAAGACTTTAGGATATAAAGAAATTGAATACAAGAACACTGGGGCCAGTAGGGAAATATACATGATCCTTTTTTTTTTTGCTGTAATATCAGAAATGGGGAAAGCTCAGAATCATTTATACTTTGAAGCAGTATAGTATAATGGAAAGAGACTGTTGCTTTGCAGCCAGACAAATCTGCTCTCAACTCTCACTTTTACTACTTATTGGATAGTAGACACAGGAAAGATTGGTTAAGTATTATAGAACCAGAAAACAATCAAATAGCTACCATAACCCGAACACATTTGTAATCTAAAATCTCCACTGCATTCCTAAACATACTCCCCATCCCCTCAAAAATGCACAGTTCGGGATACAAAACTTCATATACAGTAAAGAAGACAGTTATTTGTTTCAGCACTTCCATATATGAAAGCATGACTTGTATACAGATGGGGAGATGTTTTAAATGTATTAGTTCAAGCCATTCTTTTAAAATATTGAAGGGTTAGGGATATAACTCAGTGGTAGAGGGCTAGCCAACATACACAGAAACCCAGGTTGTATTCACAGTACCTTATAAAAGGTAAATTTAAACCTTAGCTTTAAACTATTTCTTTCTGTTCAGTTGTGTATTACAAGGTAAACAGACTGAGGAACAGATTGAAGATTTTTGGGGGAAAACAACCCTGCAAACATAAAAGAACTAGGCAAGGAAGTAAAGCAAAATAAAGAACCAGTAATAAAATATCAACAAATGGCAAATGTGTAAGAGGAGTATGAAGTCTACAGAAACAAATGACTCAGGAAAATAAATGACTAACCCACAGCCACACTTTCACAATTTTATATAGTCCCATCAACAAACTTTCTAGAAAGTTCACTTACAATAAAGTTAGTTATCCCGGTGTTCCTTTTCCATCATTTCTCAAAACCTATAACATAGAAAGCCGAATAGCTGGTTTTCCTGGGCATCTAGAAGTTGATTTGGAGAAGAGGTAAAATGTCAAGATAACCAATTCACTAGGTGGGAAACACCAACTGGGAAGAAGTATAAAAGAGCTACAGACACCCACCATTCCCAACCAGTCGACTTCTGGTGAGGTGAAACTTTTGAGGCTCAATCAATCCCATGAGTCCCTACTAAGGCAAACCCTCATGCCATCACTCCTGGCTGCAGAACACTTTCCCACTCAGAGCCATTAGACAGATGAAAGGAAGAACTCATATCACCTTAGAGAGAGAATCAATGGTGGTATCCAGCAATGCTATACGGTCAATAAATGATTATTGAACTATACATAAAGGGAAGTGAGATATGGATCTTAACGCCAAGGGCCTTGTATCAATTGCATCCATATTTCCATTAAGATTTGATAATGTTCTTTTTCTATAAATCATTGCTTCCCCATGTCCTCAAACTCATCAGTATATTTTCTGTCATTTCTACTATGTAATGAAGTGTTTCACAGCAAAGTGTGTTGTTGCAGCCTCTTTTCTTCTTTAATGAGGGTGACCCTGTGCTGCTGTCTGTCACTAGGACATTTGGATCTGGTGCATGAGCAGGCATGAAAGAAAATGTGCAGTATAACAGCAATGGGAAACAGTGAGCATTACATTTACAAACTGATTCCTAGTCTGGAGACCATTTTCTTCTGGCTATAATCAGTTCCATTTCAAAACATAAAGCAGGTAACAACTAAGAGTTTCATTCTTGCCTCTTACCAAGAGGTGTAAGCCCATGCTCATTATCTCAGGAGATAACCTTACGTTGTTGGTTATCAGGTAAATCACTGAAGTATATCTTATCAGAAAAGTGTGTCTCAGAAATCAATGAAAGATTCCCTTTCTTTCGATTAAAAAAAAAAAAGAAGAAAAGTACATTTGATTTGAAATGATCTGAATGTTTCTATAGTCACCCACAAGGCTTCACTTTTTTGTAAGTGTATCATCCCTCCTTAACTACAGAAAGACATAGGAGAGGAAAATGATTTTGTAATCTGGCTCAATCAGTATCACCATACTGATTGGCAAGACAGAGGGGCTGGTGGATCTCATTAATAAATGCTCTGTATCTAAAAACTATTCATGGGGGAAGAGGCTAAAAAGCATTAGGTGGGCTTATGCTTGATGTCCTTCTGTGATGCTCAGTGGTGAGGCACAGTGTGTAGTTGGAAGATAACTGGGCTGCAAGTTAGAAGTCCTGGGTGCACCAGGGTGTGCTGGTGAGTTCTCAGCTTCTACTAGGGACAGACTAGATGGCCTCCAGAAGCCTTTTATACCAGGCATACTAGCACCTTTGTGGACGGGATACCATAAATGTAGATTAATATTCTAAAGTCCCAGTTTATACCTTTTAGAGCAAGAAATCTGCTCATTATTTTTAGTACTTCCTTCCCTCTCAAAATTGCCCTGGTTTGGACAACAAGTTGTATTGTCAATCTCTCTGTGAGTCATCAAGTAATGGGAGCTTTGTACTTTGGTATGCAGCTCTAGCTAATTAGATCTCTCTGGGCGACATACTTGAAGTTACAGAGTTTCATTTCTGAAGGACAAAAGGGAAAGAGGAAGCAAATAAGGGAAGGAAGGGAAAAGCATTAAGATAGAAAGAAACATGACAGAGTAAAGAAGAGCAAAGTTGAGATTCACGGTTAATTTAAAGATACATGAGACCTGAAAATACTGAGTTACTTTTCCTTTTTTTCTGTTTGGTGAAGCATAACTATACAGGAAACACTCCTATGCAATTTATCTCCTATGGTATGATCTGTATATCGAGAGATGGTTATTCACATTCTGCTGAACGGGTGGACTCACCCCAGTTTTAGCAAAATATAGTGTAAATCAAATCACACTATCTAAAATGGAGAGAAGTTCAAATTGGGAAAACTAGCCATTTGGAAGTCACATAATCAACACAGTTGCTCTTGTAGGCCAAACTCTGCCCTCAGGTGTCCCCGAACCATTCCCAACAGACTAATCACAGAGTTTAGGTAACCAGTTTAAACTTGTCTGGAGCATTTTTTTCTGCCTTAAGTGACTGCTTTTATTTTGGGGCTACTTAAAAGAAATTTTTAGACAAGTATGCAGGTTTCCTTATAATAGATAATCCTTACAGAAGTGTGTTAGTTAAAAATAAATAAGAAAAAGAGATTTGTAAAAAATAGTGATGAAATATTTCAGTCTTCTTCTTCTAGGCTATAAAATACTTGAAACAAGATGTTGTAATGACCCCAAACCACATTTAATTTAATGACACAGTACAGGATCCGAAGAAACATTCATATTACCTGGATAAAATTCTGCAAAAAATTTATTAAAAAGCATTTCCATTTTTTTTCAGGCCAAAGAAAGATATGAACATAACAGATCAAAATGTTTAGCTACTCTGGTCACAGATACATCTAGTCTCAAAACCATTTACCATTCTAGCTAGAAGGACCTACTTTGTTCATTCCAAGCCATCTGGGAAAAATATGCTGTTAATATTTAAATTCAAATGAGTTTGGATCTCACTGTAGTTGACTCAGTCTGTGTATACAGATGTGTGTGGAAATCAGTGGGAATCATTTGCATAAGCCTTATGGATTTGGGCGGTGGGTACAGGGAGGAGGTTACAAGACAAGTTAGGAGATGAAGAGACCTCAGCTCATATCTCCCTAGCTTGACATTGCATTGATCTTGCTGTCTGGGATTAGCCCCAGGTTTTCTTCAGCAGATTGCCTTCCTCTCTTTGTCATAGAAGGCCTTATATGGCCAAGGCTGGCCATGAACTTGCTTATACACCTGAAGATGACCTTGGCTTCTTGATGCTCCTGGTTATACCTTTAGAGTCCTGGGATTATAGATATGTGAGTCAATGCCTGACTTTATGAGATCCTCGGGAGAGAATGCCGGGCTTCATTCACACTACCAACTGACCCAATGCACCATTCCCCTTGCAGCTGGATTCCTGCTCTTGGCTGTGTGCCCACTTGGCAATGTAGTCTCTATCTTCTAGCCTCTCTGTTTCCATTAGCTAAATAACTAAATCTACTTTGAATAGGCGAGGTTCAGTGATCTTAAAACCATCATGTGTGAAATTCTCAAAAAAAAAAAACCTTCTGTGGGAAACCAAAGAGAAAAGAGATTGAACAAAATCAACACAGAGTGACCTGGTGTCCCCTGGGATTCACAGTCTTAGCAAGCTCATGCTGTTAGAGTCTAGGAATTACGTACTGACAACTGAGGAAAACGATCTTGCCCAATGCCAGATTCTCTAGGACTTTCGAGATTTACGTCCCTCTTTAAGGTTCCATATAATCACCAAAGACATCTGCTTAGAGACATCTCTAGCATGAGCTATTACCTGTCCTGCTCTGAGCTTTAGTAAAGGAAGTCTCCTGAGAATGGATTTATGTTAAACATTTAACTAAGCAATGCTCCTTCAGATAACTCACTTGTCAACCTCAATGGTGGACTAGCCCATGACTGAGGCTTTGGCTTTGTGAAACTTGTCCCATGGCCCAAATCTATTGAAGTGTAAGACTTTCTCATTTTCGGTACAAGCAGCGTCTCCTCATTTTGGCCTCTTATACCAAGTCTATAAAAAAGTGCTTTGAACTGCTTCTGATCTCCTGGTAGCTGCTTAGTAATGCCTCTGTTAGGGCAAAGAATGTTCAAGAAACAAGAGCTGTTCCAGTTGCTTAGCTAAAATAAATATCCACCTCTTACTTCTAATGTTGATCACCATTATGATAACACTGGCTGCAGCAAAGATCAATAGACCTAATTACTCTGTCCCATACACTCTGAGGATGAATCTCTGGGGACCATAGTACTGGTGGGAAGACTACATGCAGTATTAACTATTAATGACATACTCTGGTTTCTGAAACGATAGGTAAAGCCATGAAATTTAAAACAAAACAAAACAAAAAAACCCAAAAAACAAAAACACTGATTCTCTGGCTAGCATTACAAAACCTTCCTGCCTATGAATGTCAATAAGTCATCAATAGTTCTGATGCAGAATAAAAGAAGTGTGGTGCAGAACCTCCAATATATAGAAGAATACCATGTGATGTTCTCAAGTGAGTTTGGGTTATAAATGAGGGTTTAAGGATAGTGCCCACCAGCAGACAGCTCTCTGATTAAAATTTTCATGGATGCAACAGGTTTTTTTTCATCCTACTCCACTTACCTGACTATCCTGCCAAAGCTACTTGCAGTTTAATGTCCACCCTAACTGGGCACTTGGTGGCAGTAGCGGTTGACCAGCATCAAGAGACTACTCCATAGTACAAAGGCTTCTCAGAGAATGATGGGCCTCATGCAAGTGGCTCATGAGCTCCAGGGGGTGACTCAGTCATTAAAGTGTCAAAAATGTAAAGGAATCTAATATGCCCTCATGGAAACGAATGGCAAAGAAACATCTGCAGAATGGTAACATGAGGGCTGTTGGGTCAAATAGTGAGGGATGAAGCATGGAGAACAGACAGCTGTGCTTTCAGGAGACATTTTCAGATGTAGAGGTCACTGGAGAAATATGTCAGTTGGCGTGGTGAGTTAGCTCATGCTAAGAGAAACTGGATCAAATTTTTGGCTCGTTATCCAGGACACTCCAGGATACCTCTTCTATAATATGATTTCCAACTTGCATCCTCCTTTAGCAAAGGGAGTATTTGTTTACTCACTATTCCCTTTTCTCTGAAGCACGCATACTTTGCAGGGCTCCTTGACAGAAACAGTTTCCCACCCTGGAATGAAATCTGCTGATGTGGTTTCCTAAAACTCGGCCTTGTCTACTCGCTATGAGGGACAAATAGTTTCAATTGAGGACAACACATAAGCCTTATTTGAGATACTATGCTTTGTCAACCCCCAAACAAGTCAGGGCAAAGGCAGATAAGCAAACTTGAGTGTTACTTTCATCAGAGGTTTGGAGTCTGAAGAGGGCAGTGCTAGAAAAAGATCAGAGAGTTCATCTTGTCTGACTAACTTGTTTAACAAAATATTTTTGAGAATGAGCTAAGTACAAGGTACTGAGAAGAAGGGAATGATGTTTCCTAAGTCTCTCAGCTTGACAAGAGATTCCAGATCTCCACAGAGAGCATGTTATAGTAGCAGCAGACTTTTAACAGTACATCTTCTGCTCCAAACTTTTACACTTCAATAAATCAGCCACATAAACAAACAAACAATTATATGGTTACCATAAACTCTTATGAGTAAAAGAATAATTTTTTCTTTTGCGATGGAGCTTTGATTGAATAGAAAAACACAACATAATATGCCAAGAACAGTAGATAGGACAGCTTGACATTTTGCAACACTAAAAACTCATTAGTAAAGTACAAACCATGGAGGATACTATTATAAGGCACTAGCTAATTGAGCATTATAGACAATGAGTTAAAAAAAAAACTAGAAAATGGTAAGATTCTTTGTGACGACAACCAGTAAGGGAATTATAGGAGCTGGGACTTGAAGGAAAGAAGAAGGAACTAAAACAAATGGAGATGAGATCACATAAGAAAAATGCAGACATGGGGCTGAAGCTTGTTATCTAAGAGATAAGGACTCAAGACATAGTCCTTGCTAGGGGCAAGGTAAAAACGGAAACAGCAGGGTTCAGTGTGTGTGGGGGAGCCTGAAAGTTCAGAAAGAAGATTTTTATGTTCTGTAAAGAAGGTACATATTATTAGGAAGACATTATATATTCTTGAGGGAAAAAACAATAGCTCTGGCCTAAAAGTTTACATTGTGCTGGTACTGTGCTAAGCTCCTTATATGTGCTACCTCACTCCATTTTTTCCAAGAAGCCTTTGTGCTAGAACTATGATTACCCATATGTCCAAATAGGGAAAAAGAAGGATCAGAAACATCAATCAACTTCACTAGGATGGAGCACATACCAAAGAGGACATTGGAGTTATAATCCAGGTATGTGTGATTCCATTGCCGACAGATACTATGTTCTTAATATCTTGCTCTGTGTGACATAGGAAATTCTTAAAACCTAATTTGCAAGTATTATAAAACAAAGATGGTTAGAAGTCAAGGATCAATTAAAAGCAAACTCAAAAATCAAACACCAGGAGAAAAGATCCTAAGGGAAGGAGGTGAAAGTGGGAATAGAGGAGGGGGAGATCTTAGAGCCAATAGTCATGCTGGAGGTATGATGAAAAGGAATGGATAGTCCAAAGAGGAATAAAAGGCTATTTGGGTAGTGAAAAAGAATCATCAATTTACACAGAGCTGATATGTCAGAAAGAGGAAAATTAGGGTTTTTTAATGTCACCATCAAGAGGGTAATGGAAAATGTTAAGTGGAAAGTTTACGCTATGAGCCTGAAGATAGAGAACACTTTGCTTTGGCTAAAACCTAAGAACCCATTGTCTAGAAAATGAACACGAATACATGATATTTTGCGTTACACTTCAGTGAGTCAGTGGCTCTTAAACACCTTCCCACAGAATCTTTGATACAGAGTGTCAGCAATAAATAAAGAATGCCAGAGTGCAGACTAGAGAACTGTGTTCATAGTTAGTAGGCATTACAAGAACTTTGCTTGGCTTCTGCAGTCATACAGCCTTCCTTTCTTCATTTTGAGGTTTGCATTTCTTTTACTTCTTTCTCTTCTGAGAGGGCCTTACTATATAACCCCAGGCTAGCCTTGAATTTGCAGTCCTCCTGACTCAGACTCTCTGTACCTGTGAATGCAGACATTCACAACCACACCTATCACATTTCCATTTTCTGTGGTGGCTGTAACTCTCATCACTTTACAGCAAAATTGAATATTGGCCAAGAATCTAGACTATTCCTGACTTTATCCTCTGTAGACTCAGTTGATTAACTTTTATGAGATTTTTATAAGTATCAAATAAAACAAGATAGTATTTTCTATGTAGTATCTACTATGTACCTTTTCATAGTCAGAGTTACCTACAGGAGACAATGACCAAAGATATTATTAGAAAGTCTCAGAAATAAGTAAATCCTAAGTTTCAAATTTCAGGCTGTTCTGACTGATGTGATAATATTTTGCCATCCAGTTCTGTCCCATCCAGGAGCTGAATATGTTGGGTGTACCTATGTTGCATATACTACTGGCCAGTTACTCACTTAATGCCATCATCAGTTACCAGACCTACTGTTGCTTGGGCTCCACTAACCCTTGTTTTACTTTAAATGCCCTTAAAGCATGAGAGTAGTGATGAGGACAATTTGGAAATACAAAAGGGAAGCCATATAAAGTGCTTATTTTATGTGAAAAGGTGAAAGTTTTCCACTTAATAAGGAATGAGGAAAAAAATCACCTACTGAAGTTAAGATCTATACCATAGTGAGATAGTTTTGAAGGCAATCATATTCACATCCCTTTCATTATAATATGTTGCTATATTTGTACCATTTAATTAGTACTCTATCTAATTAATGCATTACACTTTATTATATGTATATATATATATATATATATATGTACTAGCTACTTTTCTTGTCTCTGTTATAAAAGAGGCAAGAAAAACAACTTATGGAAGAGTATTTTGACTAAAGACTTGGGAAGAGATGCATTTCAGGGAAGGCATGGCAAGAGTAGAAAACCACGTTACAGCCACAGTCAGAAAGCAGAGAGAGAGATCAATCCTGGGACTCCAGCCCATTTCTCTATTTTTATCCATTCCCTTTGGGACTCTGGCTGATTGGATGGTGTTACCCACAAATATTCCAATAAGTACAGAATGTAGCTTTCAAGTGGAAAACTCTGAAGCTTAGCATTTTCAGAAGCTAATTCTCCTCGAATCAGGTCCCATGCATTTAGAACAACTGCTGAAGGAAGAACTCCATGCAAAGGGGGCTTTAAAAGAAACCATACACTCTTATCGGTTCCCAGCCTGGTCTCTCCCTCTGGGACTTAAAATGCTGCTTGACATACAAATAAGTGTCATGCTCTTGTGTTTGCAATTGAATAAATGAGGTCTCTTGACAAACTAGCAGGATTTCGTCACTTCCTAGGAGCACGGTCCTTTCAGTTTTCCTAAACAGCATGGGCCAGATACCAAGTTAGATATATATCTCTAAGAAACTTCTGCAGCTTCTTATTTATCATTTTTTTCCTTTTCCCAAACACGTCTGACTACTCGTAGAGATGGATTAAGTGAAAGTGAAGCTCTCCTGATTGACTTGAAGAATGCAGGGTCAGAACTATCAGATCTGTTCCTGGGTCATCCATTAGATGTCAGCAGGACGCCTAGGCAGGGATATGTTTATCTTTCCCCCAGAAACTAGGGCTTATCAGTAAAAAATATGTGCATGGAAGAGGGAGGGGGTAGGGCATATCTGAACCATTTCTGTAAACAAACAGCTCAGTGAGCACGATGCATAATTCCAAAAATTTGCATCTGAAAATTTGCATTTCAGATTTCACCAAAATTATAATGCAAGATAGATGGCTTTCATTGTTGCTTCTGCTCCCTTCTGTGACCATACCCAATCCCAGCCATGATTCAGTAAATATTTTTCCCATTGGAAATTATAAAATGATATCCTAGCTCATTGTTTCATTTTCTATTGAGCTTCATTGGGTTTTCAGATATTTACACTGTCAGCTCTACTTCCTTTACTGTAAAATCTTTTTTATTGACAATTCAATCATGTCAAGTTTGGAACAGGAGAGGCACTGATTTGATCAGCTATCATTGGATTTACAATATATAAATGACAGCACCATATCTGGCCCTCGTCTAAAGCAGCTGCCTTTTATCGATTTATATTCCACTAGCAAGGAAGAAAAATTGCAGCGCAATGTAGTGGTATGGTCCAGGATCAATACCAATTTTTTTCTTAATGACACAAAGGCCAAGATAAGGACAGCATAAGTCAAAGCCAGACAGATCAAATTTGCCTGATATCCCTTTCAATTACGGAATAACATGCACAGGGATGTATAACATTAAAGCAAAGGGGGATATTATTCCAAATAGTTTAAAATTACCACCTCCAACAAGACTGCATAACATCCTCCTTGAGATTGGAGTTGAAATGAGCTGAAAATGGAGGCCCACCCACTCCAACACCTCAGTCTAAAATCAGTTGGCTGTTACCAGTGCTAGTCTAACCACTACAAGTAAGAGTACCAACTCAGCTGTAAGTCAAAGAATGATTATTTAAATTAGTACTCTAACACCAAACATCCTGGTTTCCTTAAGTACTGGCATTAAATAACAAGCTTCAGAGACTGAAGTCTGTCTGCTGTTCCAATGTATGAATTACAGGAAAGTAAAACACAAATTACTTGAGCATCCTGACAAATCCAATAGAGGAAGGGTACCTGCACTACTGGACAAGTTGTAAAGTCATAGCTATCTCCCAACTATGACAGTGAAAATCTTCCTAATCTTCAAAGGAATCTGGAAAGCTTCCCTATTTCAGGAAAAAAAAAATGAGTGAGGTGCAGTCAAAGAGTTCTGGTGTTCTCTCTCTCTCTCTCTCTCTCTCTCTCTCTCTCTGTGTGTGTGTGTGTGTGTGTGTGTGTGTGTGTGTGTGTGTCCTGCAACCACAGCTTAAGCAGTTAGAGTTTCTCTTTAAAGAACTTCCCTAGGCTGCTTGCATATCTGTCTGACAGACCCTTCTCTTACCCTGGTATCATTCCCAGCATAACACAAACATATCAGGCACTTTAAATGACAGCAGTGTTATTTCACCTTACAGTACAATCTCAATACCGATTAGGTCAATTATAGATAACTGAGGTGTTCAACAGAAGCATTGTGAAATCTTGGCGGAGCTTTTGTTGACCTAAGTCGTGAATGGAATTCAAATAGCTCATCAGTGGCATAACAGATAGATTAAAGTTCCTTGCAGACCTGAACATCTGTATTTCCAAGTAGGAACTGATAAAATGCTCTATTTAAAAAGAAAAAAAAAGAGAAAGATCTTTGGAGTCAAGCTACCTTCAGTTCTAGATTGAAGTCTGCCACATCCTAGCAGTGTGATTGATTTGGATCAAGATATTAACTTCTGTATGTGTAACTCACAGGTATGGTGATGAGTACTCTAATATCGAACATCTCATTTGATTCTCACAAGTATTCTACTTTTAAGACTTTAAAACTGAGATTTAATGACTTTAAGCAAGTTTGGTCACTATCCAATTCAAACCATAATCTATATCATTTCACGACTTACTTTTACCATTATTATAATGTACCATGTTACTCTAATCCTAGACTTGAACTACTTTCTCAAATGTCTCTTTGTCATTAAGTTTATCAGTTATCTTTATGTCCTTATAAGGATGTTTCTCTCATTTCCACCTCCAAAAACGTTCTACTACTTCCCAACATTATCACCCTGTGGATATCATTAGCAGAAATCATGCGTATTCAAGCTATAGCACATAAATCACATTGAGGCAATAAACATGTCCTTAAAAGAACTGTAGCATCCCACTGATGATGTAAGGAGACAGTGACAATTTAGAAGTCTACTCAGAAAATGCTAAGAAATGAAAAAATAAACTATAATGAAACTCATTAGTTTGTATATGTAATATACGCTAGTACAATTTTTCAAAAAATTAAAAGGGGGAAGAAATCATGTATAGAAACCTTACTCCTTCAAGTTATGTTTGTTATCAGTGTCACCATGAAAACATAGTTAACTGAAGAAAAGTGTCACAACCCCAAAAACAAAATGAAAGTTGTAACAAGAATGCTGTGGCAGCAGAAGACATACATCTTACACAATCAATTCTCCTTGATTTTCTAGGAGCACTGCTAATATTGCATTCTTGTCTTGTAAATTAGTGCAACATTTAGCAATTACCACATCACATGGTGCAGTTTAACTCTGGGTAACAGAAACAGTCAGTCCAATGTCATGTGAAGGGACCTTAAAGTGCATGCTGAGGCTTTGAGGGGCCTTTCAACTTGAGCTGCAGAATAGGTTGTATAACTGGAGAAATTTGTAAGTCCATACAAGTGCATTAGGATGCCTCCGTCAGGATATCAGGATGCCAAAGGAGAAAAGAGGAACAAAGCAATGTACAGAAAGCAGAAGTCCAAGCAAGAAAGTGGTGTCATGTGTTAGAGTGTATCAAATGCAAATCCATACAAAAATATTCATTGGGGTACCTAGGTTGACTTGTCTACTCTCATATACTTTCTCTCCCAGGAACGATATACTATCTCATCTCACAGTGGGCAGCAATGAAGGCAATGATGTATGGTTGACACATGCTCTTGAAACGATAGGGAAGCCTGAAAACTGTGGAGTGAAAAAGATTCAGAAACAAGGAGCTGGTGAGTGGGAAGAAAGCACAGGAATGTGATTAGATACTCTGGAACTAGTCTCAACCTGACTGTATCTGAAGGCGTGACTGATAAAATACATGCTGGAGAGTTACTCCAATGCACAGTATATAGTAAGAACACATTTCTTTCCTATTACTATTTCATTTTATGTGCATGGGTGTTTTGCCTCCATGCATATCACTGCATATCTCTTCCTGGTGCTGGCAGAGGGTAGAAGAGGGTGCCAGATCCCATATGACTGTAGCCACAGATGGTTTCGAGCTACCATGTGGGTGCTAGGAATGGAACTCAGGTCCTCTGAAAAAGCAACCAGTACTAAGCCATCTCTCCAGCCTCCTTGACACATTTCTTAGACTATCACAAGAAGAGCTGGGCTTAAATACTAAAAGATGATAGTTTTCAAGTGTACATAAAATGGTATTTTTTTTTTTTTTACCTACACAAAATAATTGAAAAAGTGACAGTGAGTTAATGGTTGAAGGAAACTTCTAAATAGCTGGTTTTGGAAACATAAATGAACCATAATTGGATTACAAAGGTCACCATCTATCAACACATGTATTCCATTAACAGGCTTTTAAACTCTATTGGAATGAACAAATAATTTGGTTAATACTATAGCCAATTATTAACATTTCAAATTTCAGTATAATGCTAGCACATCTTTAACTAGACTTTAAGTAAAGAGAAACGGTGTCAAAATATTTATACAGTCAATTTTAACTGTCTATCTTGGGAAGATTAATACATTGAAACTTCAGTCCAAATTGTAGGGGAATGGATAACTGTCTATCCCTCTGTTTAAACATTTATTTCCATTCGTCTCCAATTAGATACTTGATAGAAGTGTCCTGAGTCTAACAGTCAGGAGACATGGTTTGAGCACTTACAGCAATCTCTCTCAACCTCAGTCCCCTAATCTACACAATGAAAGTATTACTCCCCACGTTTTCCAGTGCAAATGCCACTTATCTCTTATCTATTAGGAGATGAAAAGTTGTGACAGACAAATAGCAAACAGATGACCATGAAATGCTGGTTGTGATAAAAAAATATTTTAAGAAAACATACTACCTTTGACAGTAGAGTTTTGTGTTTATCAGGAAGGTACTCATAAAGGTCATTTTTTAAAAATGCTCCTTTTAGAAGGAGAATCCATCTCAATTTGAACATGATTTATTTTTATTTTACGTCCATAAGTGTTTTGCTTGCATGTATGTTTGTGCTCTATATGCATGTCTGATACTTAAGGAAGCCAGAAGAGGGCACTGGATCCTCTGGAAACAGAATTACAAATGTGTGTAAGCCCCAATGTGGGTTCTGGGAACAGGACCTCCTCTTAAAGAGCAGCAAATGCACTTAACCCCTAAGCCATTTCTCTAGCCTCCACATCAAATATTTTAGTAATACTATAATTGTCACTCCCATTCACAATCACTTGTTTGAAACAGCTTGCTGTGGCGTGATTTAGGATTCATCCTTGAATTCACTGCAGTTGACTCAGTGAGGAAGTAATCACATACTACAGGAGTCTATGCGTTTTTTACTTTTGGAAAAGACATGCACGTTTCTAACATTCACATATTCTAATTATTAATGATTATAAATAAATATGCCTGTAAGTAACATAATAGACACAATATTTAGGATATGATCTATAATTACCTGACTGTATAAACAAGAAAAAGGATAAATCTGAACTTATATGAATTAATAGAAGTAACTGTTGCCAACACCGAAAAGGCGTCACAATGGAGAAAGCAGGCACAGCTTTTATTAAATTAGATACTATAATTCTCCAACAAACAAGAGCAAATAATCTTAAAAGGAACAGAAATATAGGCTGTCCAAACAAAGAGACCAAAGCTATAAATAAGGACAAAATGGAAAGTCTACAATTGACTGACAGTGGCAGAATAATAAAATTGTGGAATCTCACTATATTAGTTCAGTAGAGAACGAAGAAGGCAGTAGAAGAATCCATAAACTTGAAGATAAAGCAATGGGAATTCTCCATTCTAAATAACAGATAGATGAAAAATATTGAAAGAAAAGCAAGAGCCGAGTCTTAGCTACAATAACAACAACAACAACAAAGGTATTGTATTTGTGTCATTAGAATCCCAGAAAAGAAAAAAAAATGGTGTGGTGTAGAAAATATATTTGAAGATGTAGAGGCTAACCCCCCAAAAAAAAAATTGACAAAGTCTTTGAATATATATACTTAGCAAGCTTTGCAATCTTCAAGTACGGTAAACTCTAAAGAAATCCGAACTCGGATACAAAGCGTAAGAAAAGAGCTAAAAATGAAGTGGAAGGGGAAAATGTCCCGGAAAGCAGCTAGACAAAATGACATACTGCTTACAGAAGAACAACAACTTGAGTAACTGTGGAATTTTTATAAGAAATCACCGGTGTTAGGCTGTCCAGTCCCTAATTGCCAGCCTTATTTGAAATGGACTCAGTAGGATGTGTGAGTGTGTACATGTGCACACGTGTGTGTGTGTGTGTGTGTGTGTGTGTGTGTGTGTGTGTTTGCGTGTGTGAATAATAATTAAAGAAAAACAGTTCATGAATTGGAAACAGAGCGAGGGGAATGGGAGCACTTGGAGGTAGTAGAAGGGGTTGAAAAGATGTAATACGATGTTCATGAATGAAATTCTCAAAAGATAAAAATATTAGAAGTCCAATGGGCTATCCACTGCGCCAGAGTCTCAGATGTCCCTCAACTGATGAATGGATAAAAAAAATGTGGTACATTTGCACAATGGAATACCACTCAGCTGTCAGAAACAAGGAAATCATGCAATTTGCAGCCAAATGGATGGAACTAGAAAAGCTCATCCTGAGTGAGCTAACCCAGACCTAGAAAGATACACATGGCATCTAGTCACTTATCATTGAATTTTAGCCATATAGTTCAGGATAACTACCCTACAACCAATACTCCAAAAGGATCAGGAACATAGACTTTGTTACCTATCAATGGGACAATTTGCCCTAGTGGTACTACCATGTAGACCCCCAGTACAAGAGGAAGCTCTTAGCCTTTATATGAATGTTGAACTGAGAGGGGCTGATTTGTAGGGACACTCCACATCAGAGGAGTGGGATGGGTGGGAGAGGGAGGAGAGGGTGGGAAGGTGGAAGCAGGAGGGGAGCAGAGAGAGCACTATGATGGAGATGTAACCTGATGTAATAAATAAACATTATAATATATATATAAAGATATTAAATTAAAAGCTCTTATTTTTAAAGTGTTGAAAGAGAAGAATTCTCAACTCAGAATTATACATCCAGGAAAATCTCTCCTAGAACGGAAAATGAAGTAAAACTCTCAAATTTCTGTTGACTGAAAACAAAGATTATTCCTAATCACTAACTGCTCTCAAGGCACTATAGAAAAACAGAAAATTAGAAGAGAAATTATGAAGACTATTCATTTCTATACTTATTTAAAATGTGTCATGGTGAAGGATCAGGCAAAAGAATTCTGAGCGTATTGGTGCCATCTACCAAACCTGATATCTTGAGTTCAATTTTCATGAACCCTCATGGTTGAAGAAGGCAAGTGACTCCAACAGGTTGTCCTCTGACCTCAACATGTATGCCGTGGCATGTGGCACTTCTGCATATACACACAAATGCAAAATAAAACTGCAAAAATATAATAGAAAAACTTTTTGAAAGAGGAATAAGAAACAATTAAAATCAAAAGAAGTCTCTATCAAAACACATAGATAATAGCATTAAATGTAAACATTACAATTCATAACAGTAACAAATTTACAGTTGTGAAGTAGCAACAAAATAATTTTATGTATACCCAGAAGTAGTATGGCTGAGTCTTGAGGTAGAGCTATTTCAAGTTTTCTAAGATACTGCTAGGCTGATTTCCATAGTGGTTGTACAAGTTTGTACTCCCACCAGCAATGGAGGAGAGTTTTCCTTTCTCCACAACCTCACTAGTATGTGCTGTCATTAGAATTTTTTATCTTAGCCATTCTGATAAGAGTGAGATGGAATCTCAGAGTCATCTTGAGTTGCATTTCTCTGATGATTAAGGATGTTGAGCATTTCTTCAAATATCTCTCGTCCATTAGAGATTCCTCTTTTGTGAATTTTTGGTTTAGCTCTCTTTCCCATTTTTGATTAGATTATTTGGTTTCTTGGTGTTTGATATCTTGAGTTCTTTATAAATTTTTTATATTAGCCCTCTGTCAGATGTGGGGTTGGTAAAGACCTTTTCCCAATCTGTAGGTTTCTGTTTTGTCCTAATGACAGCACCATTTGCTTTACAGACGCTTCTCAGTTTCATGAGGTCCCATTTATTGATTGATGGTCTTAGAGCCTGAGCTATTGGTGTTCTGTTCAGGAAGTTGTCACCTGTGCCAATGAGTTCGAGGCTTTTCCCCACTTTCTCTTCTATTAGACTTAGTGTGTCCAGTTTTATGTTAAACCACAAGGACATCTCCTCATCTATGTTCATAGCAGCCTTATTTGTAATAGCTAGAAACTGGAAACAGCCAAGATGTCCCTCAATTGAAGAATGGATTGAAAAACTGTGGTACATCTACACAATGGAATACTACTCAGCCATGAGAAACAAGGAAATTGTGCAATTTGTAGCCAAATGGATGGAACTAGAGAAGCTCATCCTGAGTGAGCTAACCCAGACTCAGAAGGATGCACATGGCATCTATTCACTTATAGTCAGATTTTAGCAATATAGCACAGGATAACTATACTACAACCAATGCACCAAAAGGAACAGGAATATAGACTTTGTTAGCTGTTAATGAGACACTTTGCCCTAGTGGTTGTGCCTTGTAGGCCCCCAGTGTATAAGGAAGTTCTTAACCCTCATAGGACTGCTGAACTGGGATGGGGAACTGATAAGTAGGGACACCCCACTCTGGTGGAGTAGGATAGGAGGGAGGGGAGGTGGGAGGGTGGGACTGGGAGGGGTGGAAAAAGGGCACTGTGATAGAGATGTAACTTGAAGTAGTAAATAGACATTAAAAAATAATTTTATGAATGGGGATTATCACAACATGAGGAACAGTATTAAAAGGTTACAGCATTAGGAAAGTTTAGAACCACTGCTCTCAGAGAGAAAGCAATTAACAGAAACTGTTCTAATGGAAGCACAGATACTAGATTGGGGGGGCAAAGACTTTGTATTACTATTTTAAATATGGTCAAAATTAAAACAAATTGCATCTAAAAACTAAAGGTAAAAACGGAAAGGTATTTAACTATGTTGAGATAAAAAACAGAACAGGAATTACTTCTCAAAAAAAAAAAACATAAGCAGATGATTGTGTTGGACAGTTTAAAAAATTATAATCAAAATTCCCTAGAAGGGCTCAAGAGAACATTTGAGTGAGCAAAAGGGAGAATCAGCAAACTTGAAGATGCACCAATTAAGATTACAAAGCTGGGAATCAAATAGTGAAGAAAAATGAACAGAGTCTAAGAGACCTGTAGGGTACCAGCAAGCATATTGATGTTCATATAATAGTGTCTCAAAATAGAACTAAAAAGAGAAATGGGCAAAAAGAATATGTGAAGAAAGAATATAGTTCTCCCTAATACAATGACTTGCATCTAAATTAATTAAAACATAAAAATCTTTAGAAAATTCATAGTTTTTTAAACCTAGATTTAAGCACGGAGTTTTAAAAATTTTTTATATATTTATTTATTTAATTTCTTCAAGTTACATCTCAATCACAATCCCCTCCCTACTTCCCCCTCCGGTCCCTCCCTCCCACCCTCTTCCCCCTCACCCCCCATCTACTTCCTTTTTTTTAAGTTTAAGATCTATCTTTTCCTCCCCAACAGCTTCTCCTTTCAGTCCAACAAATGGCTCTTTCTCTTATAACAACAAATATATTACAAAACAACAAAAATAACTAGGCCACAATTATGAGAATCATAAGGCTTAGCATACATTCCCAATGTCCAGTTCATATGTATTTGACAACTGACTTTAGCATTCTACTATGCAACCATCTCCATTATATCACATCAGAAGTACAATTAATACCAAAACTTATCGTTTCGAGGACCACATAAACATTTTGCTTTGAGAAAGACAGTTTTAAGAGAATTAGAAAACAAGTTACAGACTGTAAGAAGATATTTGCACATCATACATTCCACAAAGGACTTATATCTATAATATATTAAACAACTCTCATGTAATGGATCGCCAAGTGTATTAAGCTGAGTGCAAAAAAGCATTCTTGAGAGGCTACTGTATAATTCCATTTACATAATATCTTCATAGTAAACACCATTAGGCTGATAGAAAAGAAACAAGCAGTTACTGGGGATTATGGCTGAGTGAAGAGTGTGGCCATTAAAGGGTCACATGAGAGTTTATTTGTGGAGTTGGGACAGTACTACGTCCTTATTTTGATGATGTAGACTTGTATCTAGACATGTAATAGAATCATACATTAAAAATGATACATAAAGTCTACGTGGACACTCAATTTAATATTATTTTGTCAATGTCAATCTCCTGTCTTTGACAAAGCATTATGCTTGGGTTAGACATTATCATTGAGGAAGCTAGGTGAAGGGAGCATAGGAAATCTGGGTATTGTTCTTATAATTGCTAGAGGCTCAAAGTAAATGTTGTAGTAAAAGAACCTCAACAGTAAAATAAAATCTAGTTTAAAATGATCTTAAACACTGACTGAAAGAAGACTCATAGTTGACTGATAAACAAGCAGAAAGATGTGCAATATCATTAGCCATTAGAACAGTGGTTCTCAACCTTCCAAATGCTGTGAGCCTTATTAATACAGTTCCTCATGTTGTGCTGACCCCCAACCATAAAATTATTTTCATTGCTACTTCATAACTGTAATTTTGCTAGTGCCATGAATCATAACTTAAATGTCTGATATACAGAACATATTATATGTGAGCACAAAGGGGTCACAACTCACAGGTTGAGAACCTTTGCAATAGAGGAATCCAAGATAAAATCCATGTGAAGTATCCACCTGTCTGTGACAGGGTCTCACTTTGTATCTCACACTGGCCTTGAACCCTCAATTCTCCTGCTTCAGCCTCCCAAATTCTGGGCTTACCAGTGTGTAATACCTTGCCCAAGCTACTTGAAATATTTCTTAAATTGTATTTACTAGAGAAGTTTCTTAAAATTTGGCAAGACGAATTCCTACATCCAATTAGTCAGAATGAGACAGAGAAAGTGAAATATCTGCTGTTGTTTTTATACCTTGCTTTTTCATATTCTCTACTGAATAACCCCAGTATCTGGCTTTTCTCCACTCATTTGTTTTCTCATTGCCACCTCAATCCTTATATTTGCTATATCAACAGAAGCAAAAGCTTCTAAAGCTTCTTTAGCATTCACAAAATTTGCCAAAGAAAATTTTACTTTCACATGATAACTAGAGAACGAGGAGTATTTTAAAATTTGTTTGCTACTATTAAATTAATTTCTAAAAGAATGCAGGAGAACAGCAGTATAAGGCATATTAATCTATGTGGCCTTGATTTGTGTTTGTTCCTTCCATGTCACTTTTGCCTACACTCAGAATAGTTAATGAAAACTCACACACACCAATGTGCTGAGCAAAGCCAAAAAGGACATTTCTTTTCCCTTGGGGAAAAGAAAGACTAGATGTTACAGAGAACCATGCTTAATTATTGTTTATGAAGTAAAATTGTTCATAAAAATAATTAGGTGGTACTGTCTAAATCTTGTGAGTTCTTCAAGGTCTGAATTCATTTTGGGAGGAAAAGAGAGCAAGATGTATTTTCCTAGAAGGAAAAACAATCTTGTGGATTTCTGTTTATTTAGGATATATTTGGATCACATCTTTTGATGTGCTCAAATGGTCCTAAAATGAAGGGGTGCTTTCATGAAGTAGATGGGAAATGATAGTGATTAGAGGTTGAAAATGTGTAAGGGTAAGAACATATATAAATATCACATTAAACAATCCTGGACACACTCAATGATTAGACTCATCCCATGTTAGCATACCACAGCCAGCTGTATGCTCTAAGGTCCATCATTTGAGAACCAAACTACCTCTTTCTATTTCAAATACATGATTTTGGCAGAGATTTAAAAGTAAGAGGGCGGAAGTGCAGTAGTGACTAGGAAAGGAGTGAGAGGATCTTATTAAAATCGACAGTATTATACACTGGCCATTCCTTCAGCAAACAGGGACTAAGAACTTGACAAGTGCCAGACACTACACTAAGTACAAAAAATGCATGTATGGCTACTACCCTGCCACAAGGGCTCCCAATGGGGAAACTCCAGTGGCCTTGTGTGGCTGAAGTTTGCAATGTGTATAAGGGATGGAGAGCTACCTAAACAGAAGCCAAAAGAGAATGAGTGATTGGATACTTAAGGACTGTGTATCCCATGCCAACGTGTTTTCCATTTCATGTTTCATGTTTAAACATGAACAATCCATGTTTAGTATGGAAAATTTTAAATGGAAAATAACAGATCTACTAACATTGCACACACCAAACCTGTATGCTCATTTTATGTGTCTATCTACTTAGGTCTTTGCATCTTGATAAACAGACAGATGCATTAAACAGATGGAGCTTTATTTATATATCTCTATCTACATGTAGATATATATATACATAATACATGCATACATACATACATGCAGGCACAGACAGACAGATGAACAACAGACAGACAAACATGTAGCAGTTAATCTTAATACACCTATGCACACATGTTTTTTTCCTACTTATAATTTGTCATGGATATTTACTCATGTAATTAAATTTTCAACATCTTTTTAGCAAGTGCGTAGAATTCTCTTATTGTTGTTTCATAATTCAATCAGTCCTTAGTAATGACAATTTCCTAGTTTTATAAAAATGGTAGGAGTTAATTCTTGAAATGCAATTGTATTTGTGTTCCTATACAAGTTGTTTTCCAGAAACATGGTAAAATGCAAACTGTACAAGGGGAGGTAGATAAAAGAAATTGTGCAGTACATTAAAAAAAAAAACAACAACAACATAGATTTGGGGCTGGCAAGATAAATCAGCAGGTGAAGGTGCCTGCTGCCAAGCCTGACAAGCTGAGCTCCATCTTTGGGACCTACATGGTGGAAGGAAAAAATCAGCTCCTGCAAGTTGTGTTGTGCTCTTCACAAGTGCCATGACACATGCACACCCACATACATACAAACACATAAATCACAAAAAATAGATTCATGGATGGTATGTCCTAGTTGAAAGAGTCACACAGAAGGTGGAAAGAGCCTTCAAACTATTTACTCAGCCCAAGTTTATTGAGTGAGTACTCAAAACATACGGATGGCTGGGCTTGTAGCTTGCTGATGGACAGAACTTGCCTTAAACACTCAATGCCTTCTGTCTCTCTCTAGTACTGCACCAAACAGCACCACATTGATAAACCTAGACTCTGGATCATAGAGTAACTAAACCAAGTTCTGTACAATATGATTCCCATGCAAACAATAGCCCTTCCGTGATTACCTTTCAGGCATCCGATACTCAAGAAAGGATCAAGTGGACAATGTAGTTAGATGATTACCCACGTTTTCAAGAACTAGTCTGTATCAAGTTACCAGAAATGTAAGTACTAGGGACTATATAGTTACAGCCTCTAAAGAAATGTTGAACCTGAATTATGGTTTACTATATCATACTCTAACGCTTCACGTATAATAAGGTCAAGACAGGAATTCTCTATTTCTGTAAGTTGGTGTTCCTTTACCAAGCTATAATTGAATTTGTCTGCTATAACCTATTATCCTTAACACAAAGAACATATAATAAATTTCAGGATAAAATTTGTCTAGTGGAAAAGCATATATATTTTCTTTAGCAACAATAAAAACTATGTAAGCCAGTGTAATTTCCTGTTTACTTTTGCTGCTAGGAAACAGACTTGGATAGTCTTGTCCAGATACTACATGGCAGCCACCCTGTTTACCCCCTTTAGTTGGTCTCCTTGGTCTTAAATTTTAAAGGTCCTATATTTTACACCATTGAATTAAACATTCTTTTGAGTTTATACAGAATGAAATAATCTCAAATAAATTTGGCAATATAAGCTTTTTGTTGCAATTACCTACCTGCTACTGAAAATTAGTTCATAGGCTGTCAATATCTGAGCTGGGTGCTCTGAGATATGACATGTATAGTTCTCATTTTGATTAAAAAGCCATTAAATACTCTCTGTATGATTAATTCCTTTATGTATGCCATTCCAATTTGTTTTCATGGCAGATAAAGTTATACATACAAGTGCTACTAATACAGCAGCTCACACTATCTATACTTACAGAATCATCATTAATTCATACCTTTAGTGAAGCTCCATAAACTTCTAGTGGGAGATGCTTAATAACAATTGGACCCAAGGCCTCAAGCATGGTAGACAAGTGCTGCCCTACCATTGAGCCATATCTGTAATTCTATGTCAAATTTTATTTTGATATCAGGTCCAAGCTTGCCTCAAATTTGCAATCTCTCTGCCTCAGCATTCAGAGTCACTGATATTGCAGTTGTGAAACACCAGACCAATCTATGGACCATTCTTTTTCTGTAACAAAATAGGAAACAGATGAGCTCAACTCAGACTCCCATGGGACCTGCTCCTCTCTTCGCCTCTGATGTGAAGATGGACAATTGCTTGAAACTCTCCAGTGCTCTCCATCGGATTCAGTATAAACTCCACCTGCTATGGTAAGATATACCTTCTACTTTTTTTCTTAAGTTTTTTCAAGACAGGGTTTCTCTGTGTAGCCCTGGCTGTCCTGGATCATGCTCTCAAGACCTGGCTGGCCTCAAACTCAGAGATCCACCTGTCTCTGCCTCTGAAGTGCTGGGATTAAAGGTGTGAGCTACCACTGCCTGGCCATTAAACGTTGTTAAGTGAAAGGTATCTTATGTAAAATATATGATCCAAATTTTATTCCATGCACATGCATGAAAAGCAATAACAGTATTAGAAATCACTCCTTTAAAATCTATATTCTTTTGTTTTCTCCAAATTAAATGTGCTACTTCTGTTATCAAAAACAAAAACAAAAACAAAATGAGTCACTCTTTCAAAAAGTTTGAATACTTACATATTCTGGAATTTAGAGGACAACAGAGGCATGTCAGTGCTAGTAGAATACTAAATATCATCAGATACAGAAGATACGTGAGTGCTACAACGTCTCACAGCCAGTATCAAAGAGTGCATGGAGAGTGTCACCTGCCCCAAGTTTCTAATGCTCCTGCTACCTCTGGGAGTAGAATACCAATGTCCTTCTAGCTAGCACCCTAGACAGCTCTGAAGTCTGGGCCCACTTGTAGGGCTGCAAGGTTCTTTGTAAATTTACAAACCCACGAAATGTAACCTGGCAATAATGACTTCTGTCGTACTGGATCCCTAAATCAGATAATAGATGAAGAAATTGAAAGCGCTTTTAGCCAAAATAATTTTTAAGGAAATATCATATTTTAGACTTTCCTTTTATTTATTTACATTTTTGGTTTGCTTATTGCTTCAAGTTACATCTCCATCATAGAGCCCTCCTGGTTCCACCCTCCCACCCTCTCCTCCCTCTCCCACCCATCTCACTCCTCCGATGTGGAGTATCCCTACATATCAGCCCCTCTCAGCTCAACACTCATATGCTGGCTAAGAGCTTCCTTTAACTGACACTACACTACAACTTTCATCCTTTTGGTTAATTTCAGATTGCACATTTTATTTTCTTTATTAAAATATTTTTTGTCCTGTATGACAAAAACATGGCATATAGACAGAGATCTTTTGGCTGGTCTCCTAGCCCCTTAGTCCAGAATCTTACTAAAAGCTGTGTCAGAAGACTGATTTTTGCACAGGGACTAGAAGTTGGCCTGAACCGCCAAATTCCACATCTCTCCTTCCAAATGAATGGTCTTTCCCTTCAAAGATTTGAGCCTCTGATTTGTAACTACATAAATCTTAAGACAAGTGAGTTGGTTTTTGTTTTGGTTTGGTTTGTTTGGTTTGGTTTGGTTTAGTTTGTTAAGAGCGAATGGTGGTATGATAACTTTAGGACACCTGGGACCCTCAACCTCACTCAGGTCAAAGGCAAATGATAATAGTCAAGCAATAACCTCTCTCATTCTTAAACAAGAGTCAGTATAGAGCACAGACTTTTGCTTTTGGAAAGATAAAGTAGCTTCAGGAACAAACTCTTACAGGAAAGAGTGATAGCAAAGATGGTAACAAAACACCATAGTGTTTTGTCCCGTTAGCAAGTCCTAAGGATGACTCAGGCCACCAGGTCATCAGATACCACCTTGACTCTAGTTTGTGTTGGAAAACAAGTCTCCATGGAACTTATGCTTTGGCATTATCGTGTAAACAAAAAGCACCGAATGCCTTAGTTCTGGGAAACTTTTTCAAGAATATCTCTATTGTGTATCACCCTCAGCCTTGGATGACTGACTTATTACCTCACTCTAGAGTAAAGGACAAATCTGTTCACAGCCTTGGAAGATAGGGATGATTACTCAGTAGACTGTCACTTTCCTGGAGTTGAAGGCTGATGCATTTGCTGCTGGTAATAAAAAATTCACTTCTCATTACACAGAATTCCCCTATATGTTACCCCTGATTGTAACGACATAGTCTGACCATTTTCACAGCATTTTGATCATTTTGCAGGTAAGTGGTCTTCGAGAACCAGGGCAAAGATGGTGATGCTTTTGCCACTGCTACTATCCTAATAAAATGTTCCTTCATCTTTTCCCCAAGAGTCTTGTGCCTCTTTCCAGCATTCAAAAAAAAAAAAACTGTCTTAAGCTAAGTTTCTGGCTTATAAGCAAGGTAAAATCCCAGACCCTTCATATTTCTCAACAATCTGCACTTCATGACTTTACTACAAAATAACATAGAAAGAATCAGAAAGGAAAGAGCCTTTGGCACAAAGGTTAAAAGATTGCTTTTGCAATAATAATCATTGTTACATAACCACTGCATGTGTTTTTGACAATTATTATTAAATGTGCTACTGGCAACTAGGACCTCCAGGTCACGTACCTTCATCCTTGACTGATTTGGGGTGACAGTGATCAAAGAACAGATTTAGACTTAACCCAACATGTCATTGAGGACAGGTTTAAGCAGAACCTCAATTGTCTTCAAGGGCAAGTTTAGACATAAGCCAAAAGTCTATGTTATTTATCAGGTCTGTACCTGGAAGAACTTTGGTTTAACTATCATGGTAAATAATAACAACTTAAAAAAAAAAACAAAGAAAGAAAGAAACAAACAAAAAACCCTTTCATTCAGTTTTTATCATTGTTAGACCAATAAAATATTCCAAATAACTAATTCATTTTTGAAGATTTCTGGTCTTTTTACACATACCCCCAGCTCATTATAAAGCACACACTATGCCCATGAATTCTTTTGGTGTAATTATACAGAAGAAATATGATGCACCACCGGAACCCTTTATTCAGCAATGGCCGTGTTCCAAAATCTAACAGCAAAAGATGTTACTTCCACTCCAAAAAACAAACAGCAATTCTCAAATGCCTACAGAAAGCTGAGTGGATTTTTAGAACTACTAGATTATGGCTTTTCTGTTTTTAAAAATTCAGTAATTACATCTTAGCTAGGGGAGGCAACATTATTCAAAAAATTGTCATTTAACAACTTCTCTCTAAATCCTAAAAAGCAATTCTGATTCTCATTTATAAATATTGTTATTTCTGCAACTAATATGACTCCTAATTTATTTTCTGATGAAGCAACAGCTTATTCTGAGAAATCTTCATTTCCAGTTTTAAAGCTGAAAAGACAGGGAGGGATGTTCTCATCTTCACCTCCATCTCTTGCAAATAACTTAAGGTCCCCTACTGTCTTTGCTTCAAAGGCTCCCAAAAGCATTTTGTAGAAACAGATTTGGTGTGAGTCTCACACCGAGTACTTGAATCTTCTTGCTCCCTGAACACATTAACTGACATTTGGAAATATTGTGTTTGAAAGTTATCATCACATACACATTTCTTAAATATTTCTGATAAAGACAAGCTCTGCAGGGTGTCAATTAAAATAATAGGTTAATTAATTTTTACATACAGAGAATGGTTGTATCTCTCCGCACCATAATACACACTCCTGGTGGCTAGCCCAATTTATTTTTCCCACGAATTCTGAAATTTACTCTGTCTGTCAAAGCCACACCATCTTCTTCCCCCTAACTGAAATACAGGTTTTATTAAAGTTAAAACAGTGCTAAAGGGCCTAATCCTGTGGGAACTTACCCCTGACATCTATTACGTTTTGCAAATGATGTAGTAGAAACCATTATACTTGGTTTAATGCCTAAATCAGAGGTGGTAGAACCAGGTTCTGCAGGCTGATGGGGCCAACTTGCTGGCCTGGTGCTAAGGAAACAGATGTCAGCCCACAGCTGATTCTGTCTATACACACAGTGGTGAAAGATCAGCTTTTCTGGACAAAGTTGTAGCAGAAAAAGAAACAGGTGATGAGAATAACTGATTGCTAGGAAAGGCTTTATGTCCCAGAGTCAAGTTTCTTTAGAACGATCCTGAGCACATATACACAAACAAAGATACTATCATGAGCATCAACACCATCTGCGTCTCCCTTCTTGGGATTGTGCTGGGAGGATCTTACTATACAAATAGACCACAAAGGAAATCAGAATTTTAGAACCCAGTATTCTACTGCTCTCCCTTTATGACTGACCCCTGAAGCATTTTCGGTGCCCTCTTGTGGATACAATTGTATTGTTTGCAAGAGGCCCCAGACCATTCTCAGAAGTTAAAATAGATTTATTTTCTTCCCCTTTTGATATCTTTTTTTTTTGAGATTGTAATCAACGATATAATTTTTCCTTACCATTTCTCCCTCCAAACCAACCCATATACCCTTCCTTGGTCTCTTTCAAAGTCATGGCCTCTTCTTTCATTAACTGCTGTTGCAGACCTATATGTATATGTTTGTGTGTGTGTATATATATATATATATATATATATATATATATATATATATATATTTCTAAATACATAAATATATACTGATCAATCTGTATAACGTTACTTGTCTGTATGTTTTCGGGGATGACTATCTGCTATTGGATAACCAATTGGTCTGCTAGTCCCTGGGGAAGACTGGTTTTCCCATTCACAACTTCATTCTGATTATCATTGCACAATATATACATATATCTAATGAACGTGCTCCATACCTTAAACACACACCATTTCCCAAGTCTACCTCAATAAAGTTAAACTTGAAAAACTAGTAAAAGACTCAAAGGAGTGTTTAGGTGAAAGCAAAGGAGTCATCACCACTTGTGGGTAATTCTTAAGCACAGACCAACCCTGCCCTTTGTTCTCCCAATCTGAAAGCTGGTACAATTTGCGATCTTTCCCAACAGACATGTGTTTCTACTGGCTAATGATAATTGGAAATGTGGCTCACCACTCATAACTCTCTGCACTAAAAGAAAAGAGAAACAATGAATTGGGTATTAAGAGACCTAAATTCTAATCCCAGCCCTGTCATAAACTTGCTGGATGATGTTCAGAGGGCCTCTTAGCTGCTGGAGTCCCCATTTCCTTATCATTGGTGATAATGGCTTTTGTAGACACTTCACAGAGCTGTTGAGAGTTTCAAATTAGAAAAAAAAAAGGAAAAGCAGAAATTATAGAATTCTATATCTGCCATACATACATTTTTAGACTATTTACATGAGCTTTAGGGTTTCTTCTGAACTAATTGTTCTCAGCGGTGTCTTTTGTGGTGGCTATTATAAGGTTGAGAGGAGGAGCAAAAGGTGGAGATGGGGCTACAAAGATGTCCTGATTCAGATGTCAGTCTCAACCTACATCCAATTGTTATTCATGTGTAATCCTGGAACCCTCCATTTCTCCTCTCTAAAATTGGCAAAAAAATTAGTCTCACCTATCCTATGGGGTTTCTGTGAAGGTTAAATTAGATAATATATACAGATAACTCAGTATGTTACCTGGTACACAGAAAACTTGGTAGATGCTAACTACAATCACCACAGACACTACTACCACCATCACCTTCAGCAGCAGCAGAAACACCATTCTCTCTTTTCCTGTCCTTTGACACCAGAGGGTTTAGTGCAAGCATCTCGGAACCACGGTACTACTAGCATAGTATAAGTCAAAGCCAAAAACTAGGGTTCTGCTGGGATTGCAGTAAGAGTTGTTTCTAAAAGGCCACATTTATGGGATACAAACCAAAAATCTTGAAATGACATATCTTTGTTTTCATCCTGGTGACACCCAGGATTATGAGCCTCTTTTGGCAGCATTGCATATTGAGACCTCAAGGAACACTTGGCAATTTTTAGACATTCCTCTCTGTTTATAAGTGTCCCAAATGACTCATGAATATTTTACCAATGCAAATTATACAGACAATGATAATTATTTTACTCCATCTAATCCTAATGTACAGCCTATACTTTTAAAAATTCTAAAAAAAAATTATCTTATAATTTATTTTTGCAAGTTTGGCATTCCACTTCCCTGAGAAGTAAAGATGCTTAGAAATGGAGATTTCATTCAAACACTCTAACGTCAGCTCTGTGCCAGACATCAGTCTACTCACACAGATTAAAAAGATGAGTGGGTAGTCCTACTTTCAGTGAGAAGGTAGGCAAGAGATGAGGTGATCACTCATCCACAAATACTGTACATGAAGAGTAGGCTTCCAGAGAGTGATTGGTTACGTTTATATCCTAAAAACATGATGAGTTATAGTATCTGAAAACTACTTATTATATTCATCTTAAGATGCAGCATTTTATATCTGTCTATTTGCAATGCTTTTGGAGACAAGAGCCTGTAATGAAAGAAGTTTAGGCTGGTGGTCTGTTTGTATAGGAAGACCCTCCCAGCACAATCTCAAGAAGGGAGATGCAGATGGTGATGATGCTGATGATAGTATCTTTGTTTGTGTATATGTGCTCAGGATGGTTCTAAAGAAACTTGACTTTGGGACATAAAGCCCTTTCTAGCAATCAGTTATTCTCATCAGCTAAGAAAAGGGGACACTGGAGAAAGAGATCAATGGAAGGGATGGTCAAAACAGAGGAAATTAGATAGAGAACCAGATCCAGATCTGCATAATGAATTTCTACACAGAAATCAAGAAGACATAAAAGTAGTGGTTACTGTTCCTACATTTAGTATTAGGAAAGAGTTTTCTCATTTACATAGATGATGTGGTAGCCAATCTCCAAAGATGGCCTCCAATGATGCATACCTCCTGGTATTCATGTCCTTGGGTGGTCCCCTTCCCCAGTGATTCTACAATGAATCAGGCTTGGCCAGTACAACCAATAAAAGACAACAGAGTAATTAGGTGTGGTTTCTCAGCTTAAGTCAAAAAAAGCAATTTCATCTTGTTCTCTTGGATTGTTTGTTTTTTCAAAAGCCAATTGCCATTGTGTAAGAATATTCTAGTTGGACAACAGAGAGTCACACATAGACAGAAACTGAGACTCCCACATACAGTCAGCACCAACTCGTTGGCCATATGGGTGAGCCAAATGGAAACAGATCTACCAGTCTTAACCTACATCTGACTACAAACATACTAGAGACCCCTGGCCAGAATCACTCAACCTAGGCATTTCCAAAATCATGACCAAAGAAACAATAAGATAATAAATTACTACTGCTGTTTATGTATAGAGGTAATTTACAATAGACAAGAAGTGCTTCTCTCATATAAATTTGACAATAATTAAAAAAATACTGGAAGTCTTTGGTGGCAACTCTTCATTTCATAGTGTGGAAGGGTTTCCCCTGAGAAAGCACTACACTTTCCCCTGTATTCTTCATATCACTTAATATCCTCATTACTGTATGAATTGCATCGACAGGAATCTTTCCTTGGTGCATATGACCTTCTACCAGGTAAAGCTTGAGATACCAGATCTCCCAAAAGACAAGTGTAGTAACAAAGCCAAAGAATAGTCCATATTCACTGGACATTGGGAATGTATGCTAAGCCATATAACTCTCATAGTTGTAGCCTATTTATTTCTGTGGTCTTGTATTGTATTTATAGTTAAAAGAGAAAGAACCATTTGTTGGACTGAAAGGGGGAGCTGTTGGGGGGAAAAAGAAATACCTTAAACTAAAAAAAAGGGTAGAGGATGGGGGGGTTGAGGGGGAGGAGGGTGGAAAGACAGGACT
Source organism: Lophiomys imhausi (assembly GCA_907164525.1). Classification (NCBI taxonomy): domain Eukaryota; kingdom Metazoa; phylum Chordata; class Mammalia; order Rodentia; family Muridae; genus Lophiomys; species Lophiomys imhausi. The sequence continues at coordinate 401,674 of CAJQZJ010037460.1, forward strand.
GGAGCGGGGAGTAGGGAGGAGGTGGTGACTGAGATGTAACTTGAAGAAATAAAAAAAATATTTAAAAAAGAATAGTCCATATTCTTCCAAAGGAGATAAAATATGGTTGACAAAATAGACTTTTGAGGAGAGACAATCAAACTATGACATTTGAGATCTCTAGTAGAGCCGTAAAAATATGAGTGGTGATGGGTGGAAGGGAACTAACTGTCCCTTATGAAATAAGTTCTGGGAGTCTAATATACATCAAGACGACTACAATTACTAATACTGTATCATAGAATAAAACGTTCTAGGAAAGTAAATCTTAAGAACTCCTTTCATGAGGCGAGAAGATGTATTGAGGTAATGGCTTATTAGCGTCATTGTGTTATGGGTCTCACAACACATGCATTTAACATATTGCTACACTGCCTACGTAAAACAGGTATACTTTTTATTTCAATTATACTTCAGTAAAGTTGGAAGAGAACCCATGACTGAATATTCCCTGGTGAGGTTGGTAGTATTTATTCTCCAAAAGAAAAAAAGCAGGAAGAGGTTGCTAGCCAAAATCTGGGGATGTTAGTAAACGACATCTAGACAAATGTGTGGCTGTACCTAAATCTGTGAAACAGTCTGACAAATACATTTTGCTCAAAAAAGAAAAAAAGGGAGTAATTTACTTTTACAATTCAAGGAGAAGCAAACTCATTTCACAAACCCTCTGGTTCTCGCCAGCTTCTCTGACCCTCATGTTTATGGAAAGTAGCAAAAAGATACGGATGGTTGAGTTACAAGATAAATAGCACATAGGGAATAGCCCCGATTTTAAATATGTGGTCCCATTTACAGACCATAGTCCCCCACCACATTTAGTTTAAAAATCTGTAGATAATGGAAAGTCAGTCCATGGGACTGTTGCTGGAAGGATTTTTTTTTTTTTGATTGACTAATCTAGAGGGTTTTGCTTCAGAAAGCAGGAGGCTGTAGGTAACAGTCGAAGCAACAGAAATACAAATTTCTCTTTTTACACTCCACTCACATCCTTCCTGGGGTGGGGCAAGATGCTGCCTTCCAGGTTTGGAGAAATGGTTTTGCTTATATATGCTAATTTGGAATAGATAAAGTGCTGGTCCAGAGGACACACGCTAAGACTTAATAATTTATCAGATGAGATGCGGTGGGAACTCCGGCCTGGAAGGAGCTGAAAACTGGGAGGAAAGGAATCAAATGGCCAAAATGAAGTATGAGGAATGTATAGGTGCAAACTACTTGAGTCTTAATGATTCTGTATAATGAGAATTAGTCAGGAAGCAACAGTGTGCTGGACAACAGACAGAAAGTGGGGATTCAGATGACAATTTTTCATTTTAAAAAATGTGAGAAAAAAAAAACTTCAGCCTTGCCCATGAATAATAGACCCAGAAGGAGAAAGATCACTTCTCAGACACCCAGGAAAACAAGGTGTCAGGTAAAGGGCAGTGGCCTTCAACAGCCAACCATAAATGCTTAGGGCCTTGTGTCTTGTCCGTATACTCTCTTCAACTTGACAGTGCCATCCTCCCTCCGTATATTCTCTTCAACTTGACAGTGCCATCCTCCCTAGAATGCAGGAGAGCAGATAGAAGAACCCTTAAAAGAACTCATACATATTTGTTAATGTTCATCAAAATAAAAATTGAAATGGTGCATTGAGCAAGAAGAATCATACCAACTGCTTCTGGTAAGTAAGTTCTAAAGAATGCTGTACAATTAACTTTCATTCCCCATTATGTGCTGACTACAAATGATCTAGGTTCTTCCTTCCTCATTGTTTTAATGAGATCCTTGTAAATTAACTTTTCCATTGTACAAATAAAACACTAGAAGGCACTTTTCCCTTTAACCCTCCAAGAAAGCATTTGACTTGAGGTTACTCCATAGCACTCCCTACTTCAAAATGTGAAGGGGGTAGAGATTTGTATAACCTTGATTCAAACTTCTTGATGTGGTGGGAAAAATATATATGTGCAAGTCTGCGTGGGCTATAATTTTGATGAAGGGATTTTGGATTTAGAGAGGAACTACTGTACTTGCCAGAGTAAAAATTAACTGAACAAAATGTTGCCCAGCAAGAATTTTTGTTTCACATGCAAATAGCTGTTTGAAATCAGTACACCAGGAGCTAGGTCTAAAGTGTTTCAAAAGTTTATTCACTTAAGTGGTTTAAAAGCTCCCTCAGGCGATCTTGTTTACAAATTAACAGAATTTCGAATTAATGAGGTCCAACTGCTTTCTTTGTAAAGAACTTCAAATACCAGCTAATGCTGACACATATGGAAATAATCGCCTTCTCACCCTAGTGATATGCTGGACCTCAAAAGCATAAGTTTTCTTTGAGAGATTTATTTCCCAATGAAGTCAATGATGAATACTCTAATACTTGCCTCCTTTATACATGACAGGGCAAAGGAAAGTACGTATTTGTTTTCTCCACTACTCTTCCACATTTCTCTCCAAAGGGATGGTTTGGTTTCACAGTCATCATAAATTTATTATACTGAACTTCTGACCCAGTCAAGATGAGAACCAGAGTGATAGCCAACATAAAAAGACAGAACTCACTCGATTGTGCAAAGCTGCTTTCTTTCTGAAATCCTGAAAAAAATAGCTCCTTTGCATTTTTTACAACCTCCTTCTAACCACCAGCACGCTACTTTGTTTTTATAGCTTAACCAGCACTAATACATGCATATTGTTCACTGTGCCTATGAGTTGCATTATCAAAGAAAACTTTGTCACTATACTAGTTTTGCCCATAAAGCATGCTCAGATCTTTGATTGTCAAAATTTTTCCTTTGGAGAATGGACAGATACTAACTTCTTCTGAGATTGACATCTTGTATGTTCTTTATTTTGAAACCTCTGGTATATGATTCCTTCCAGCCACATAAAAAGACAAGGCCGACATATTTAATGTAAGTGGAATTAGAGAATAAAGTAATATGTGCCTGTATGTTTATACTGGGTATATGTGTGGGATTAAAAAAAAGAGGTGACAGAAATAAAGTATGGTGATCTTCTAAGATAGTTTAAGATAAAATTATATAATTACATATGATACCACATACAGACAAATCATCTACAGTTTGCAAGCTATAATAAGATATATTTTTCTTTTTCTCATCAATGAGTCTATTTTATTCTCCTTAGAGTGGATATAGATATATTTTAAATGCTTTGAAAACCAAGTCTTTCTGTACCATTCATGATTTGAATCAGTCACCCTATCACACAGCTTGTGTGCTGTCAATTTCCGGTGCCACTGTGCATACATATGAATGAAGAAACCAAACTGTCTCTGTTGTAGTTCTTTTTTGTTTTGTTTTGTTTTGTTTTTTTGTTTTTCAAGACAGGGTTTCTCTGTGTAACAGCCCCGGCTGTCCTGGACTCACTGTGTAGACCAGGCTGGCCTCGAACTCACAGAGATCCGCCTGCCTCTGCCTCCCGAGTGCTAGGATTAAAGACGTGCACCACCACTGCCCGGCTGTTGTAGTTCTATAAATGGAAGCAGTTGCCTTAAATTGGAATGATTTGGGGAGACTTTCCCAATGCTTAGTTTCCACCACAGCTCTCCAGTTCAGAGCTTTCAAATTTGAAAGATGTTATACAGCAACACTGAACACATAGGTACATATCAATGAACAGGAAAAACGTTCGTAATTCATGTTCAAAAATAAGAAACAATCATGTTCCAAACTAGAATGAGCTAATCCTCTGGGTTTTACCCAGTCACAGAACAAAACACAGCATGGAATATGACTTGTTAAACGGGAAGCAGAATCAAGACCAATATTGGGAGCTTCTTTCTTTGGTGCATGCTTCTATGAATGTATAAAGAAGTTGCTCATGAGGAAGAGCACTTGTATTAAGAAATAGTATCCTGAAAAGACAGAAACAACAGTTGCTTGCAGAGTCATGAATCTGCCTGCTTTTCTGGAAATGGAAGAAAATCAATGCTGCCACTTTAATGAAGCCACAGAGGAGAGTCATTTCACATGAGGTGGTGGAAAGAGCAAAGGAAAACACTTATATTTCATACAGGAGTTCAATCAGTGTTAAAAAAAACAAAGGTGGGAAGAAATGATGCCAAGGGGTATTATGAGAACACTCATGACAGCCAAGAATTCAGAATTAGTTCATATTCAAATCTAAATCAAAGTCTAATGACACTTCCTCATCGCTGACTGTGCTTCCATGCAGAGGGACAAAAAAATACTGCAGAGGCACGAGAAAGGAGGCAGAAGCCAGTGGGGTGGTGGGCAAGGAAGAAACACAGAAAGACATTATTATCCTTTAAGATGTCCATCAAGGAGCTGGAGAGATGGCTCAGTGGTTAAGAGCACTGGCTGCTCTTCCTGAGGACCTGAGTTCAATTCCCAACACCCACATGGCAGATCACAACTGTCTGTGACTACAGTTCCAGGGGATCTGATACCTTTTTCTTCCCTCCTTGGGTCCCGGGTACTTACATGGTGCACAGACATACAGGCAGGCAAAACACCTTTACACATAAAAATAAAGTAAAGTAAAATAAAAAAATTGAAAGTCTATTATAACCCTAATTCCTAAAAGATTCTATTTCTACCCATGGAGCAATCAGACAGAAAAAAGTGATGGACTGGAATATGAAGTAGGAAAGAGACAGCCTTCATATAATCTAACAAAAGTGGTTATACTGAAGAAAAGAAGTTTTAAGGCGTGCATGTTGATAATTCATAGAACTATCAATCTATGAATTACCTATCTATCTATCAAACTATCTTAGAAGATCACCATACTTTATTTCTGTCACCTCTTTTTTTTTAATCCCACACATATACCCAGTATAAACATACAGGCACATATTACTTTATTCTCTAATTCCACTTACATTAAATATGTCGGCCTTGTCTTTTCTATGTGGCTGGAAGGAATCGAATACCAGAGGTTTCAAAATAAAGAACATTCAAGATGTTAATCTCAGAAGAAGTTAGTTTTCTCCACTACTGCCCACAGAAAGGTGAAAGCAGTTGAAAATAGACAAAAAAATTTAACATTTCCAATGATACTGGGTTCCCCCCCCATGAAAGTCTCTTAAGGTGTAAAGTTCCAAAGATTAGCTTCTTTTGTAGTGTATATACCCTGAAAGGGTCATGTGATGGTAGAACTTTAAGTCAGCAAGTTACATGTTACTGTTGTGAAGGGAAGGGGGGTTGATACATTGCACCATATTTGTAGTAGCTGATACACTAAATAGATAGGGAGAGACTATGTATGAAATAAAAAGATGCAGTGAAGGTAACATAAATGAAACTATTTAAGGCAAAATGAAATGGAGGAAAATTTCACAGCCCTTCAAATATATTGTACACAGATTTGACCTCCATCTCTCCCCAAAAAAGAACAAAATAACATGCTACTTATAAGAACTAGAGTTAGTCTGAAACCTTTTTCTACAAACTTCTTGCAAAATATTTGAGAGAATTACTATGGATAACTAATGATGTTTTAAAATTCAATGTATCCTTGCCCTACCATAATAAACTAGGCTGCACAATAGATTCCATGTCTTCACTGATGTTTCATATAGCTAAGATAACTTTTTGACTCATCATAATAAAAACTCTAAAATTCAAATACAAATTTCAGAGAGACCATAGAAATAACACCCATCCTGATCCATCAAAATAAAACAGTACGTTTATAATTCACCATAATATCAGTAGGGAGCTGAAAGAGGTAACCATTTTTATTTCATCAGACTTATTTTTTTGTATACTCCCCTTTAACCACTTTGAAATCTTTTCCATCTGGCAAAAGGAAAAAAAAAAGGAACACAAAAATCTCATTTCCTGTGCCCTGCCTGCCTGATCCCTGCTGGAGACAAGGCCCACTTAACTGTCACCTGATCCCCTGGTCCAATCCTCCCTTACCTGATCTCTCTACCCCCACTCCATTGTAATCACACCCACTAACTGCAGAGTGCTGTGTTTGCTTCTCTCACTCCATTTGACATGTTCGCCCATGCATTACTATTGAGCTAGGCCTTCCACCCTTCAGACAAGAAGTCCCTTGATGTTAGAAATCATGGCTGGCTCATTCTGGATCTCTATGACTGGGGAAAGTGCCTGAGTACTCCTGTTAAATGAGGTGAACCTCAGTCATCTTCTACTGTTAAAGATGCTACTGCCTAGCCAGCAGTTTGAAGCTCAAAATTTACTTCACTTGCTACTTTTTTTTTCATTTCAAGTCTGGATTATTGTGCAAACTATTTACTTTTTTAGTTTTAAATTTTATGTGCATGGATATTTTTGCCTGGATGTATGTGCCTGGCCTCCACAGAAGCCAGAAGAGGCTGTTGGATCCTTTTGAAGCTGGAGTTACAGCCAGTTGTAACCTTCTATGTGGGTGTTGGGAATCTAACTTAGTTTTTCTGGAAGAGCAGCCAGTGCTCTTAGCAGCTAAGCCATCTCTCCAGCCAGTGCAAAATATTATAGGGGTGAAATAATAACCTCTTCCAGCCCTGAAATAATAATTTTAAACCACAATACTAAAATTCTGTTCAGAAGATATGCTCATCATTACTATCTTTAAAAAAAAAATCTTGCAGAAGTCTTCCTTACAACTTAAGATGAAAAAGAAAAGTTCAAACTTTACTGTTCAAACCCAGCAAGTTCACAGGATTCTCATTAGCTTCTCCACAGTAACTTGTAAAATGATTTGAAGAGTAAAGTTTCAAAACTTCACACAATTATCAGAACCTCCAAAGCCTGAGAAGATTGGGAAGAGATCATTGGTGTCAGATGGTGGTGGTGGGGGAGTAAGGGATCAATAGTTAAAATCACTCTGCAGAACAGGGCAGCAGTATTTCCTTGGTAATCCTTCCTACAACAGCTGTCAGCCTCAGCCAACATCTTCTGAAATTAGTATGAAAATGTTGGCTAAAACAGTGAGTTCTATTAACTGATTACCACAATGAAACTTTGATTCCACACAAGACATTTAGTAATTTTGCCACTCCTCATTAGAGACAACCTCTCACCTTGGAGTCCCAAAGTTCCATCTTGGGCACAGATTGTCTTTACCTACCCCCAATGTTTCCTTTCTTTAGGCATAATGTCCAACTAGGAGTAAAACAAAAAATATTGTGCAAGATTGAACATGTACCTTCATTTATTTCAATAAGCTATTTCAAAATGGCTCCTCAAAGATTCTACTTCTCACTTATATTCACCTGTTCTCTAGGAAGATATTTGCCTATGTGGATATTCATTTAAACTGAACTCTTCTCAAATGTGTGTTCTCATTCCTAAAGCCTTGCAAAGGAACATGAGGCTAATAAGTATATCATTTGAATTTTCCTTCAATTGTGCTTTAAAATTAGTGCATTATTAGCTCTCAGGATACTAGACCACCAGTACACCCTCCTGGCAAACCAGGCAGTATCTCCCTGTATTTGCTTCTCTTGCTCATCTCCCAGTACAACAGTCATATAAGGTATCCTGTGAGTATTGTATATTCAATCTTATCCTCTCAATTTTAAGCCTATTCTTCCAAATCTTTTTGAACTAGGCTCCCATCTCTTCCAAATATTTCCCATTATTACTTTAAAGTCTTTCTCCCCTATTGACTCATTTCCAATGGCATACATTCTACATCCTCTCGCTGTTGTTTTTCTCTCCCCCTACACTGCTTCATCCTTACTTGCATGCAAAACCATGATGAAATCAGCTATACGTTTTCCTATGCTGCTTGGATCCTTACAGGCTGGCATGATTCCTCATTGCTTCCACTGTGTTCCAAGTCAGAGTACTTTTCAGCAAATTTCAATTTCATGCATCTCTACAAGACTTCTAAATTGCTCATATCAATTGGGCTTAAAAGCATAGCTAGAAAAGAATTCAAACATTAAGAACTTCATGACTATGAAAGAGACATTTAAACACTGGTACAGACTGACAAAAAAAAAAACCCACAAAGTATCTATCTTTAGAATTCCTTTTAAATGGAATGCAAAAGCCATTGATCATATAAGATTTAGGTGTTGAGGTCCCTAAGTATAGGGATGAACCAAATGGCTTATTCGTATCCCTTTCAGGTCTTATAGCCTACAGTATACTTAACCTAATTACATTTCTCAAATTTTGCTAAGAAAGCTTTTGAATCATATAGGATGATGATACAATGCTTTAAGACAAAACCTAGTCATGATATTCTACTAAATGACTCAATATTTCATTCAATTGGAGCTCTCTTGGGAGCAGATGGACTTTGTAACTTAATAATGTCTTCAAAGGGTAGAAGGTTGAAACAGACCCATCTTCCTGTGTGCCCTTAAAGCTGGTGCCAGACTGCCTCGAAAAAGGAGGACAGAAATAATTATGTAATCTTCATTTGGGGCTGAAACATTGTTTTGCCAGCTAGGTGCAATCAATTGCTATGGATATTAACCTTAATTTTGAGAACACATTGGCTAAAAATGGGATTTTTGAAAATCGAAGCTAAATTTCCTCATTCTTTGGGAACTAAGTACATCCTTAAGTTTTCAAATCCTGGAAAGCAACAAATCACTTCTAATGAGCTGCCATTTGCTTTTGAAAGAATGCAAAATGGCAGCTTTGTCCTCAGAGAGATGAATATCGATGACAGGGCTCATGGGAAATGTGAGAGGGCCAAGAAAGAGGTGGACTTGTGGGCAATGGGCTGAAGGTAGCAAGGGCCCAATGGTATGGCCTAGCATTCTATTGCTGCCCTGGGAAAGCAAGATGGCTGGTTTCTTTCATCCTTCCCTTGTCATCTAGAACTTCTTCATTGGCCTACAGAGTGCTTTGCAGGCCACAGTGCAGAAATGCACTAATCCGATGGGCCAATAATGCTCAGGTAACCTAGAGGAGACTGAAAAGAAAAAACCGCACACAATGTGACATATTTTTTTATTTTAAAGAAAAACAAAATTTGAAAAGCTTTCTTCTGTTTTATTCCTCTCAATGCTACTGACATATTACTGTGTGCCGAAAAACTATGTGGAGAAGTAGACGTAGGGTTAAATATGGGTTTTGGTGTCAAACAGATTTCAATTTGGATTACAGTTCTGCCACCTTTTAATTGTAGGAGCCTGGATACAGCAGCCGACATTTCTCAGTTGTCTCTATAGAATGAATTGAAACTACACAAAGAATTACTGTGACATATATGTTCTTGTAAAATGACACAATCTAGCTGCATAAATTAGTGACAATGGTTGATACCCTTCAAGACAGCCTAACACCTGTGTTCTCCAGCCTCCTCAGTTCTCCCTAAAACCCTCTGTTTCCCTCATGTTCTCCTTCCTCAGTTTGTTGTCATTTCTCTACAATACTTATTCCTCCTCATTCCAGATGCAGCCTCACTTATGAGAAAACCCTAATAATTGCTGAGATTACAAGGGATAAATAAAATGGCTGACAAACTAATATGACTAGAAATAAGGATATTTATTGTTTGAGTGATAAAACATAACAAGTTTGGTAATCAATATGATCTCTTTCAAGAATGAATATTAAGCCTGTAGATGAATCAAGCATTATGCTAGATATTGGAGTTGAGGACCAAGATGCTGAACTCAGAGAATTCAGGGTACTGGGGGACACAGGCATAAGAAGGAAATGTACCAGAGGATAAGAAGTAAAGAAGATGGGGCTGGAGAGCTGGCTCAGCAGTTGACAGCAGCTGCTACTCTTCCAGAGGACCTGAGTTTGGTTCCCAGCATTCTCATCCAGCAGCCTGTAACTATCTGCTACTCCAGCTCGAGCGAATCTGATTCCCTCTTCTAATGTCCTCAAATACCATCACAAAGTAGCATATACACACAAAACACACACAGATACATGCACACATACACAGACTCACACGCACACACACACCACAAGCACACATACACTCACGCATGGGCCCAAGCATGCATGCACATACACAAATAAACCAAAATAAAAATAGATCTTTCAAACAAAAGTTCAATGAGAGAGGTATATGTAAAGTACAAAGTCATCAAGGAGAATGACGAACTTAAACTGCTTTATTACACTGCTGTGCGGGATGGGCTGTGGTAATCAAGAAATATCCCAGAGAAAGTGACTCTCATCTCTGTCCTAACTACATTTGTCTGTGATTTGTATTGCCCTGGCCAAGTCACTTCACCTCCCAGCACCACAGTTTCTCTATCAGAAAAAAGGAACAAACAAATCAGTAATCTGTGCTGGGGTTACAGCCTCAATTCTTCATTTCCCAAGTAAGAATGTGAAAAAAAAATTGCCTATGTCTTGTGTTTGTCCTGTGTTTCTTTGTAAACCACTCACCTCCCCTTTTAACTACTTGACCATTTGTAGTAGTTTTACTTTTCCTTTGTCTATAAAAAGGTCTGTTCTTCTATTATTCCTTGTAAAATGACATAAAAAGTCAAGTTCCAAGCAATGGTTTTAAGTTTTAACTCTATGGATTATTTTTTCACATGACAAGACTTCATAATCTATTTTAGTAACTTATCATTGACCCTCACAAAACTCCACCTCCTTATCCATTTAAGAAACATATACCAAAGCTTTCAACATGTCAAGCATTAGGCTAAGGGCTATGGGGAATGCAGAAATGATTAAGATATGGACCCAGTTGTCAGGGAGCTTATGATTTATTTAGCGGCTGTGGCACTGAGCCCAGTGCTATATTAAAACGTATTAGCAAGGCAATCTTTGTTCTGTCGCAACTGGAGCCATGAGTCCCAAACATGTACATGCGCTTTTGATGAGAAGTTGTGCATTCAGTAGGTGTTGAAAGCCACATGTCAAAAAACAAGTGTTTTATTTTATTATTTAAGGTCCAACCCCATTAGCAAAGAAATGAAAGTTCAAACAATGAAGTTGCATCATTCTACTAGCAAGTTGGCAAAGATGGAAACAGATAAAATAAAATGGCAATGAGCGTGTGGTGACATGTGTGCACTGACACAATGCTAGTAGAAATACTAAATGAATTAGAGGGCACACACAATAAGTTGCAGTACATCCACCAAAGTAACTGCTATATGGCCATTTAAAAGAATGATTTTAAGTGTACATAATTATATGGTAAGGTGCTTTTGATATACTATGAAATTTAGTTAGCAAGCATCAAACTATGTATGCATCATGATAACATTATTATAAGACAATTTTTATTTTTTCCTTTGGAAATCCATAAGAAAGTTAAGACTGAAAGACAATATGCGAAATTATTAACAGTGAATAGAATATGTTGCAGTGATTATGGGTAATTCTAGTGCTCCCTTTCATACATTTATAACATTTATTTGTGTGCGTATATGGCTACATGCATATGCCATGCATGTGTGTGGAGGTCATAGGACAATTTTCATGAGTCAGTTGTGTATTTCTACCATGTGGGTTTCAGAGATTGAATTGAAAGTCAGACATGTTAGCAGCAAGCATCTTTACACACTGATCCATCTTATAGCCCTTAATGGATTTTTCCTTAAGTTGTGTGTGTCTGTTTATCTGTGTGTGGATAAGTACATGTGAATGCAGGTACTCACAGAGGATGGAGCAGGGTGTCTGATCCTCTAGATTTGGAGTTACACGTTGTTGAGCTTTTCTGGGCTACCTGACTTGAGAGTTGTGAACCTCACTCAGATCCCTTGTCTCTAGCCCCCACAATGCATTTTAATATGTCAAATTCTCTGCAATAATGCTCTATAACTTCCAACAATTCAAAAACATTAAAATGCATAGAAGAACGAAAAAATTCACCCTAACATGTTAATAACTGTTTTCCTCAGATAGAGAGAAGATTAGGAGTTTCATTTTCTTTATATTTTTCATATTTAAACATGTTCTCCAGTGAATATGCGCCAACTTGACACAAATGAAAACTAGAATTCAATTAGGAGAAACTGGACTTGTACGTGAACCAGCAAAGAGGAACAAGAACAGGCATACATTACTCCAATTATCCAGCTCTACTGCCACTGCACTTTGAAATACTTTTAGGCAGTCTCTCCATGGATTATGGTTTGCAGCAGGTCATTTGTGTGTGCTTTAGAGAATCAATAATGACTGGGTGCTTCCAAAGGATAGTACGATAGCTGAGTGTGCTAGCATTGGTGACATGCTTTGAACCTGGAGACGACAGACAGACAGCAAGCAGCAATGGCTATTTTAATTAGGCACTGTATAATGATTCTGTTTTGATCACACTCAGCAATTTCACCCTCTCTCCTTTCTTCAACTATCGTCTCTTAAACAGTGACTCTCAAAACTTTATCTACTCCTCTTATATACAGTACTTTTCCCCCCTTAATTCCCTTTACTCTGCCCCATTCTTCTTGCCCCTGACTTCTTTTTTTCCTCAGGATCTTGCTTGTATCACAGATGCTTTTGGATTAGCCAGTTTCTCTTAAAACAATACAAATTTGCCTAATTAACTTGGATGTGCAGTTTATAGAACTATTTTAAATTTATCATTCTGTGGTTCCTGATATCTAAATAGTACATATAACTATCTATATAAATTTTACATGTTCATAAACATCAAATGTAAATGTAATTTCCCTTTTGTATCATCTAAGGTCAGTTTATGAAGTTATTAGCCTCAAAGCAGGGAAAGCTGGGTTCTTCCGATCTTAACCTCATTCATTCACCCATAGTGTGATCATGGGTCAGTCACATTTCATTTCTGGGACTTTTTCCTCACCTTTAAGATAAAAGGGAGTAAAGTGGATAATTTCAAAGGCCCAGATGATGGATACAAGGTGTCTCAGTAAATGGGAATCTGGGAAGCACTGCTGTACAAATGAGCTGTCTGCACCATTCACATGATCACTACTTATACAAGCATCGGGCACAAACCAGGAGCTCAGGGCATGACAACATAATTGGAATGACACACTACAGCAGAAGAATCCACATCCCAAGACAGAAAAAAAAACCCTTTTACTGGCATGTACACTCCACTAAGCCTTTTGGCAATTATTCTTGAACAATAAAGCTGTCAGGCCCTGTTTTAAAAAGTACTTATAGATAAAGGGATAAAAGAGAGGAGGGGGAGCTAGTCTTGTTATAATAGTTGGTTCACAGAACTGGAGTGATATGTTAATCTGCCAGACAGTGTTCTGAGATGGCCTGGTAAGTGGAAGATCAGATTGTTATCAGCATGAATGGATATCTAGGTACACATGAGCCAGTCGTATGTAGAGTATAATAACTGGGACAGTAGGTAATTCAGGGAAGGGGGTTATCAAGGGGAAGCCTTATCAAGAGCTCACATAACTTCCTATCACAAATCTTTGCTTGACCCATCCTATCTAATAGTCAAATTGTGTTGTTTTGACACCGTCTCTTTCTTATAACTATATATGGCCTCTCTCCTTTCCTGTCTCCCAGTCTTTCCCTCCCATTCCTTCCTTTTTACTGCATGTCCCAGTGTGAGAGCCCAGAGCCAAATTTATTTCTAATTGTTGTCCACACCTGTGCACCTGTCTTGCCTGCTTCACCGCTGCCAACATACTGAACACTAATGTAGCCTCGCCTTTGGGGTTGGAACTAAATTCATTACCAGATGAGGAAAAACTAAAGGTTTCATTCAGTTATCTTCATGGAAAGGGTATCATTTTGGAAGCTAGAAAAGAGAACATTTCTCATATGATGTTGAGGATGGAAGTACTATTGCTAAGGCACATTCAATGCTACCAGTTTGTCCTGGGAGATATTCCATAGGAAATAAGGGTCCTTGGGTCTAGGGAGTTTAACTGCATCTCTCTTGGTGATCAGAAGTACACATCTGAGAACTAAGCCTATATTTGGCCCACTATTTAACAAACCAGGGGACCCTACTCAGAGGCCTTCATTTTCCCTTCCAGGGAACCTTCCTCACAATGCAGGGCCTCAGGGAGGAATTCCTGGCAAAAGTGCCTTTCTCCCATGTTCCTGGGAACTCCCTCAGAAGTCCCAGGTGGACACTTTGGTGAAAGAAACGTATGGTCAAGGAATTTCACTCTGTCAGGGACCCCAGGGCCCAGTTCCAGTATATGTGTGCTGGGGGTTGGGGTATAGAAATGAAATGAAAATTCTTGTTTCAGATAACAGTGAATTACTCAGGAAACAGGGTCTGGGGCTTGAGAGAGAAGAGCTAGCACATGTCTGAGCAACCCCAGGTTTCTGACAAGGAGAAATTTGTGAAGGAGATTTAGAGATGCTTTCCCACCACCACCTACACTCATGGCAAGATCTTTATCTTGACTAAGAGTATGGGAACATGTGTGTAATCTTCAGCACTATGGGGGCTGAGACAAGAAGGCCATGACTTTAAGGCCAGCTAGGGCTATATAGCAAGACCATATGTCAAAATGAAGAACATGAACTTGAGTTTGCAAAGTGTTCCTGGGATTGTCTTATGAGGTCTTTGGCGATTCTGTGAATTAAGAAAGAGAAAAGTAAAATATGTGTGAATCACTGACGCTTTTATCCATATTATTCTAGCAAATAGTTTAAACACTCTGAACATCCCGGCGAGGGTGGCATGTTGATTCCTTTTTCTCTTGACTGGGTGAGGTGCTGGGAATACAATAGAGAATCACACAATTCAGTTCCTTCCTGAAAAGTAGTCAGACTGTTGAGAAAGGCCAAGCAATTAAGAGTCTCTCAAAGAACGTTGAAAAACTACTAAGGTTTCAAGTCCTGATTAAGAACTAGCATTTAGTGAATTCTTCCTCTCTGCTAAATACTTTGAAAATTTTGTATTATTTAATCCCAACAGTGTTGCTAGGATGAGAGTTCTGTCATTAGTCCTATTCTGAAAGTGTACAAACTTAAAAAAAAAAAAAAAAACCCTGGAGATGGAGTTTTAAATGGTTGTGAGCCACCTGACATGGGTACTGGAAATCAAACTTGGGTCCACCTGAAAAGCATCAAGTGCCCCTAGCCAACACTGATCAATCTCTCTAGTCCTAAATCACCTTTGAAAAGATTTCTGAGGATATCCACTGTAACTGAATTGGAAAGGAGTTTTATTTGTGCAAGTCCTAAGCCACCCCAGGCTTAATTTTCTAGCTACAGACAATTTCATCATTGTAAATGATAAACCTTCATCCAGTGGGTTCCTGTTAACTTGGTCCTTTTGGAGTAGCTGAGCTCTCAAGACTAGGTAGAAGAGCCATGACCAGGATACCAAATTTAAGTCACAGTGATGAAACTTATGTAGACACAGTTATAATTGGAATTATGGTCTCTACAAGATAAGTAGCCTAAAAGCTTGTCTGGGTGGAACTTGGGGATATATCTTTAAATGTGGAATGGATCATAGATGGTACTAAACATATTTAGAGATACTTAAATAAGAAGCTGGAGTATTTGAGAAGCTCAGGTTCATACCAGACTTTTCTGCTTTAAACAAAACTCATGGGAATGTGAGATTTTATTTCCTTCTTGTTAAATGCAGTCTTGGTATTTGAGAAAGACATTTGTGCTGCCCCTCATTAATTGAAGAGTTTTGCTTACTTTTCTACCTTTGGAGAATAGAGCATCTATTTAATAGGTCATCTCTGACTTCCTATCTCATTAAAACATGCCAAAAATCATTTGCAAAGCTCCTCTCATTGCACAAATGGGCTGGGAAGAAATCTTACTCAGTTAAGGCCTTGCTGCATAACTATGAGGACCTGAATTTATATCTCTAGAATGTGTGTAAAAGGCAGGTGTGGGTGGCAAGTGCCTATAATCTCAGTGCTGGGATCCACAGACAGGAAGATCCCTGGAGTTTGCTGGCCAGACACTCTAACTAATTCTCCAGTTCCAGGCTCAGTGAGACAAACTATCTCAAAAAAAAAAAAAAGAAAGAAAGAAAAGAAAAGGTGGAGAATGATTCAATTCCTGGCCTCCATGAACACACATACACATGCATTTGTACACACACATTCACGCTTGTGCACACACACACACACACACACACACACACACACACACGCACACACGCAGGCAAAAAGGGCAGGCAGGCAGGCAGGCAGGCAGACAGACAGACAGACAGACAGACAGACACAGTCAGGCAGACTGGCTGGCTGTCTGGCTGACTGACTGACAGACTGACAGACTGACAGAGGGAAAGGGAGGAACAAAGAAAAGGGGAGGGGAGATTAGAAAGAAAGGAAGAGAGAGAGAGAGAGAAAGAATGAGAAAATATCATTCCTAGATGTCAATCTGGAGAAGTAGCAACCTGTGGTTAATGATCACAACTAAAGTACCATATAGAGAGGCCAAACAGGACCTACCTTTATGGTAAGGTTCCATGTAGTAAATTATGGCTCTTTGATGGCCACACATTTTTTTTTAAGTTCTTGACTACATTCCTCTCGAAAGAAAAAGTTATCTGATTGTCTGAAAGTTTCCAAATATGGTCATATCTTACAGAAATCTTTAATTCCTTTCATGTGGACTGTTTTATGTATGTGTGAAGCAAAATGTGCAGGGTTGCACATTGCAGCCTACTACCTCAGTACACCTTAAATCCCCTAAAGGTCACTTGTTTGTTTGTTTATATTCATTATATAGACATGCTTTTGTCCACACACCATCTTGGCATTGAACTGTGGTCTGCTTAGCAGCACCAGGAAAGTATATAAATACCACTAAGTTCTTAATGCTGCTTTTCTCATGTTGATTTTAAGAACATTCAATATTTTCTTTGTTTACAAGACATTTAATGAAAACAATAAGCAAAGCTGAGGCAACAGCAATTGGTCTCATGTATAAAATGACAGTCAATTATTTTTGATAAGCCCCAGAAACAGCAAATGAAACATCTGTCCAATAATCTTTTGTCAATACTAGTCATAAATCTGGGCCTCAGTATTCTGACCAATTCTCTATGGGGAAAAAAAAACATTTTCTTTAAGCATAGTAACAGAAGAATTTTTTTTTTTACAAACGATGTCACTTCTCTCTAAATAAGAACAAACATTTTGATAATCCTCAAAGTTTCTTCTTTGCTCCACTGGGCAACAGGGCCATTGTTAAACTGTGTTTCTGGCAGGAAATAAATGGTTGTAAACATCTATTCAGGAATAGCCTTTGCACACACAGACGAGGGGCACAAGTGATGAGGTCTGAAGAGAGCTCAGAAGGCCACTGAAGTTAACAAAGGCTATAATTTATGTTGCATTCCTTTGTACTAAGGGCACTATGCAACACACACACACACACACACACACACACACACACACACACACACACA
>CAJQZJ010037460.1:418936-442076 GCA_907164525.1 Lophiomys imhausi
ACACACACACACACACACACACACACACACACACACACACACACACACACTTCCACATACAGCTAATTAAAACTAAAGCACTCCACTCCTAGGAGAGACACTGTTGAATACTGGCATGCTGTCTTTCCCATGGATAGTGACTACATGATTAGGAATACCCAACTAACTTTAAGTAGAAAAAAAAGAAGGGTAGAGCAAACAGATCCCAAACCTTGACTACAAGGTATTATCTGGAAAGAGTACAGCACGATGATGGCGGTATGGAAAAGTGGAAGACAGAATACAAGAAAGGGGGGGAGACGTGTCAGGGCAGTATTTTAAAGGTGAAGGATAGCAGGCCCCGAGGAGGAGACAGGAGAAAGCCTGACAGACGCAGGGAAAGGTTAAAGGCCATGAAACCCAAATTTTACTCACTTCACGGTTTAGACTCAAACCATTCCTGATCTCATTTCACAGGGATTGACTTCGGAAAAATTTCCCATAATAGAATTAGGAAAGTAGACTGTTATTTTGTATGTGTTCCTGGAAGGCTCACATTAACCAACAGTAGCGCCTGGGAATTTATACCAAATTTGTTCTCCAGCTGTTGGCATACCATGATGGTGGGCACACACAAGCAGCTGCAATTCCCATCACCCTTCCTTTCCACCTGGCCCCATCACTGCTCAGCCCTAGCCTTAATCTCTGCGAATACATAATGATCATCACATCAGCATCAGTCTTCTACCCAGAAGTCAAGCATAACTGAAAAATTGGAAGTTTCCTGATTTTTTCCCCTTCTAAGAAATACAATTCTGAACTTTCATTGAAATTTTATGGGAAAATATGTTACATTTACTCACATTCAATCTGATTCTCTTGTTACTGAAAGTGTTTATTACCAAAGGAGGGAGTCTCTTATTAATATTCAAGTGTGAAACACAGCTCTTTTGTGTTGCTGTGTGTTTTCTGTTTTGTTTTCCCTTTTCAATTGTTTTGAAACAGGGTCTCATTCTGTAACCCAGGCTGCCTTTAAACTCAAAGAAATCCTCTAGCATGGGCCTTGCAACTGCTGGGAATATAGGTGCAAGCCATCATACCTGGAAAAGCACACTCTTGAACTACAAATGAAGTGACAAGTTTTGCTTTGGTTCTTCTTTTGTTCTGAAATTTTTCCTTAAATCGAAATGGTGTCTGGAAACTCACTTGGCACTTTATAGACATGAAACCCTCCCAATTGTGAAAATGGTGTCTCTGTTCTTCCTAAATTGAATGTGATGTATGCAATCTAAGGTTTCCTCCTAGACACTCGTGATTGAAATGTGGCACTGTTTTCTGTTTTTCTTTTTTTTAATTTAACATGTCCAGCTGTTGGTCTATTCATAAGTTCTCTTCCTTCAATAACATTCAATTGCAGTTAATTGTGGGATGTCTTTTTATTTATCCCTTACAAAATAAAAACAGTTATATTAATGCCTTCTCCCTCTATATGTTTCAAATTCAATCCTACTGTGGCAACTGTAACTTCTCAAGGAGATAACATCACACCATGTGACCTTTCTATTTGAATGCAGTAACCACTATTCTTACTTTTTTATACATAAGCCATAAACAATGTAATTAAACACTTCTGAAATGGTATTTTGCAAAATAAATTACTTTTATAATTTTTTTCATAAATAGATGCATATAGACATTGTGATTCATATTGGAAAGTCACAAGCAGGCCCCACCATAGGGAACCTACTCCATAATCCTTTACAAAGAAACAGGAAAGGAAATGAACTGATAGAAAAGGAAACCAGTTCAGATTCCAGTTGGTGCAATAGAAAAAAAAATTGTATGACGTTTCCTTACACAAGGATGTATAGGCTGATGCAAATCCGTTGATTCAGTGGTCTCAGTAAAATGGAGTTCCTTTTCATTGCTTCTTACATAGAGTAATTGGTAAGCAACCAAGCTGATAGTTACAAAACCCTGAACCTGACAGCTAATTAAGCCCTAGCACCATTTTGGCCTTCCATCTTAAGTACAATTATAGAGGGCCAGGCAATTCAGAGCATTGTATACCAACAAGGTCAACCAGGCCACTTGACATGGGGAAGCCCACTGGGCCTCACTAGTTTTAGTAGACAATGCTGTAGGGACATCTCAGGCATTTCAGACCCACTTAATCAGCTTTGTAAAGTAACTATTAATTGCCATGCACATTTTCACTATTAAGCAGTAGCAAGCTACTAAAATTACTAAGGTATAAAGACAATGTAAGTATGAGAGATTACATTTTTTTAAAAGACCACTACACATAGTATTTCTCAGAAACAATCGTCTAAAGCTATTTTTCTGCCTTCCACTATTTGAGCAGTAAGGACGAGAAGGAAAATGATACTTAAATCAAGAAAATCCAAAAAAATGACTTCATCTTTCATTAACCAAAATAAATACCTTATATATGTAAATATGAGCTTCAACAATGCATTAATATGCAAACTGTAACTATGAAGCAGTGTCCCTTTTAGTCTCCAACTGAGCATTAGGTGGCAATTTATTTAGGGGATTTTCAGTAAATGCATGTCTTAATCTTAATCTGTGTTTATGGGAAATGGTCCCTTTTTACCTACTTCAGCAGCTACCTATGGCAGCTACTGATACCCAGAAGCGATGCCGTGACCCTGGCAGTGCATAATCCCACACAGAATATTTAATTTTGAAAGTGAAAAATGAGGCCAACTCCCCTCATAACACTTTCTTTTATGATTGCCTTAGCTCTTTGAAATTTATTTTTTTACTAAAAGAACCCTGAAGGTAATTGAAATAGATTTTCCAGATATATTTCTAGGTTGTCTTAACCTACAGCAACATATCAACTCATTCATAATATCCGTAGCAAATGAAAGAAATAGCACTTCACTGATAAAAAAAAAACAACCTACTATTCCATTAGTACTAAAAAAGAAATCATTTCAAAAGAGTATGTGTGCTATTTTAGAGATCAAATGGCACCAAAACTTCTCTAGTGAATCTTCCATACTAGAAAAGAAAATAGGTAAATAAGACTTGGAACTCAGCCTCTGAAGAGAACCTACTAAAGAGAGGAACAACAGTTGTAATACCTAGCGACCTAATAGGACTATTTACCTAAGGTTCCCTTGTGGCTTGCAATAGCTGCGTAGCTCTGAGAAAAGGTTTTCATTACTATCAGTGTCAGGTTCAGCAATATGTCTTCACTGAACCAAATATTGAATTTTTGGGTTGCTGGGCCTAGGAAATAAATGACTGAAGAATCATTGATAACAGTTTTCAGAACAAACAGAATATTAGTTAAAACTGCAACTTGGAGAAATGAGAAAGCAGAGGAACAAGTCACCCCATAGCACAGAACTGAAGTCTTTGGTGTCACCCTAGAAAAGCAATGGCTGGAGGATATGCTTCCATTTCAAATATCCCCAAATAACAGCATTCAAAATACACTTGTGACAACAATGGGGGGATATCATAAGCTGCCTAGATTTGCTGTTTATGCAGCCATACACTGGAATAGATGGCACAGCACAAAGCATACTTCCCTCAAGGAGGTCACAGTCTAAGTGAGAAGAGTAGGTATGTTTACATAAGTTTAGTGATGGGATATGGTCCCAAGAGTTATGCCATTTGGCAACTCTGTTATAAGAACATCATGGAATGTACTTTCCCAAACTATGATGGCTATGGTGGCATTAGGCAATGTAATCGTGTATGTGGTCCACTATTAACCAAAACACTGTTGTGTGGAACATGACTGTAACTACTAAAATATAAGATAACAAGATATATAAGATACTAAAGAAAGACTAGAGCCCTTTAAAGGGATACAAAAAGAATACAGCAAGATAAAGTGAATACAGCTGAAGGAAGACCACATGAAAAAGGTGCCTTTTGAAAAGGCTATTCTGTCCTGAGACTTTTCCAGTGTCCCTCAAATTGACCCTTTTCTCTTTAATAGGCCGGAGGTGCTAGCTTCTCCCCCCTCTCTCTGCTGACGAGTTACTCTTAGACTGGGGCTTTCTCTTGGGCCACTGCCAAGCAGAACATAGCTATAGAGTTTCCGACCTCTCCATCTGTGTCTACTTAAGCCCAGAAACCTTTTTGAGGTTTTGTAAAGGGTTTTACAGCTAATAAGTAAGGGGAACAGACAAGGTTTAATAACATATGCATGCACACACACACACACACACACACACACACACACACACAGAGAGAGAGAGAGAGAGAGAGAGACAGAGAGAGAGAGAGAGAGAGAGAGAGAGAGAGAGACTTAAAAAGCCTCTGGAAATAGCTATCACAGAACCCCAGTTGTATGGAGGTGAAGTTTGGCTGAAGTTTCCAAGTAACTTTCAACAAGCTCCAGTTTTCTTCCAGCATCCACTGCAAACTATCTTTTTGTCTCTGCTATCACTGTTTCCCCAACCATATCCCCACCTCCACCCCCGACCCTCCATACATCTTGAAAACCTGAAGAGAAATGCTATAGTAGGAAGCTGTGTGTCCCTGGCTGTAAATATGGCAGCCCTATATATCTGAGGGTTTTCCCCTTGTGTCATTCACAAAATGTATGTATGTATGAAGAAGCATGGTGCCTAGGAAGAGCTAAGGCAGAATTCTGGAAAGATCACCTTGCAAAATCAACCTTAGGTTTAGAAAAACAAACAAACATTACAATTCTACATTCACTCAAGTGAACACAGAATTTAGTGATAACAAACATTGTCATGCATTTTTCCACTTAGGGTCAACACTAAGTGTTGGGGTTTAGCGAACACAAACAACTGTTAGTACAGTGGGGCAGAATATTGATGAGAACCATGAAAACACAAACATATTTCAAGCTTGAATGACACAACTTACTTTCAAAACAAGCACAGATTAGAAAAATACTCTTTTGAAGGGGTGGCAAAGGGGTGTTTCATATCCTTTCTTCTTTGTTCCAAGTCCTGGGAACTAATTAACACTTTCTGTTCCATATGCCTCCAATGAATCTCTCATATGGTGATCCAACTCTAACTTTTCTTCTTTTTTTTTTTCCACACTGAGGTAGACTTTATAGAACCATAGTGTTTACCTTTTAAAAGTGCAATTCAAAAGGCTGGGGATATCACACATTGGTAAGGAGCTTGCCCACACACACATGACCTTGGGTTCAGTCTCCAACCTTGCAAGAGAAGAGAAGTATACAATTCAGTTGTTTTTAGTATATTTACAGAGGTCTACAGCCATCCCAATTTTCTAAATCCATGACTTAAAAAAAAAATCCCTTGGATTTATTCACAACGTCTATTCCCTTCTTCTCCATACCCCAGCAGCCACCACACTACTTCCTGCCTCTATTGGGTTTGCTTATTCTGGTCATCTTAGATAAATAGAATCACACAGTATACAGCATTTTGTGTATAACTTCTTTCACTTAGTGTATATGTTTTCAAGTTTCGTCCATGTGATTGTAATGAATTGGTTGTCTTTGGGGAAAAAGTTGTATACACATTTTCTTTACAATCAACAGGTTATTTCCATTATGAGGAATATTATAACTGATACTATTTCTTTGCAAATGCTTCGTGACAGAAGTACTTGACTTATGATTGCCTGTCATTTTGGTTATGGTCATTCTTGTGGATGTGAAGTGGCACCTAACAGTGGCTTTGATTTGCATATGTAATGACAGGTGATACTGAATGCTTTTTCAGGCGCTTGTTGGTTTATTTGCATAGCATCTTAGAGGGACACCTACTTAGTTTTTCTCCCAGTTTTAACTTGATTGAGTTGTAGGATTTTTTTTTCCGTTTTCAAATCTTTTTTTTCCTTTATTTTTTATTTCTTCAAGTTACATCTCAATTGCAGTCCCCTCCCTATTACCCCTCCAGTCCCTCCCTCCCACCCTCAAATCCCCATCCTCTTCCCTTTTTTTTTCTTTTAAGTTTAAGGTATATCTTATTTCCCCCTAAAGTTTCCCCTTTCAGTCCAACAAATGGCTCTTTCTCTTATAACTCTAACTTTTCAATGATGATGGACCAATCATCACTCTAACAATAAGTGAAGGGGTTGAGAGGACGCTTTTTGAAGCCACATGTAAAAAGATTAGTCATTCAGTGTAAATGGAATGAATGATGAGAAACTCTATCAGTTAAGTAATCACTTTTCTGATTCTAATATTGATGGTCCCCCCCCCCCTTTTACAGTTTCTTTAATTGGTGAGTTCCCTAATCATTTATGTTCTCTGGTCCACATGTTCATGTCTATTGTCGCCACTAACTACCAAATTCTACTGGAGGAAGTCATGAAGTTTTGCCATTTTGGTAGGGTAATCCAGTAACACAGGTTAACTTTATCTGGGTCCTAGCTGATATTTAACAAGATCTTTATTCATACTTGTCCCTTTATTCACCTATTTATACTCACCCTCACTTTAACTTCTTCCGAAATATCCCAAGTCCCAAACCCAAATCTGGCCTCCCCAATCTTAGCAAATGATATTTCTCTGTGAAAACTGAAGATTTTAAGCATGTATTTCCTGGCATTGCCTGCCTCTCTCTTGACCCAGTCCCTTACATTCTCCCTTTCCTTCATTCTCAAATGTATTACAAGAAAAATCAGCGCTCACTTCCTCCCCTTCAATCTTGTGACCTTCCTGCCCATTACACTAATGTAAGTTGGCTCTCAAATATCACCAATGACTTCAAAAATGTGGTGGCCACTTCTAACCTCTATTCTTTCATCACTCTGTAAAAACTCTAAAAATTTACACTGCTTCTTCTTGTATGCCTTTGTCCCTCATTCTAATCCACTGACCATTCCTTTTCTGGACTCCTACCCCCTAAAAATTACCCTCCTGCTTGGCAACTCTTTATAGTTTCATGATTTGGCAACTTTTTATAGTTTCATGATTTCAATGGAGCCTAAGGTGGATAATTTCTGGATTTCTTTGGTAAATCCCAACTTTTCTCCAGAGCTTTGCATATGTATTTCTGACTCTTTCATGGACATCTCCCCATGGGTGGGTCATTTGTATTGCAAACTCAACATGACAAAGGTAAGATTCATCATTGTCCCTCCTATGGTACCTCTCAACAATCCTTACTGCTTCAGCTGATTTCCCTATTTCACTCATGGTATTACTTTGCTTCATCCAAGGAATTAATAGTCTTTTTTAAAACTCTCTCATTAGTCCTCATGCTTCCAGCCTCCCAGTCCTATTGATTCTCTTATGACCAACATTTCTCACACCCACACCCAGCTTTCTCTTAACACTAACTAATACCACAGTCCAAGTTCAGAGCTTCATCTCTCCTCAACATTCTTTCCCTGCCAAAGATGCCAAACAGATAGTAACAACCACAGCCATAGTATAGTACCCCAGAAGAATTTCCCCTTAAAAATGTAAAGGCTTCAATTAAAAACTATCAGGCAAGAGGGATGGAGAGTTGGCTTACTGCTTAAGAGCAAAGGTCTCCTCTAGTTCAGTTCCAAGGGTCCAAATCAGATGGCCCACAACTGCCTGTAGCTCCTGCTCCAGAGGATCTAATGCCCTCTGCTGACCTACAAGGGCATCTGCATACACACACACAAAACTTCAAATTCCAGGCAAGAGATCATATCCTCTTAAAAAGAAATAAAATGGAAGGAATAAACAGACTGTATATGATGACAGTCCACTACCTTCCAGTTTGTTATCAGTACATATTATCTCATATTAGGGGGGGGGAATCATAGAAGTAGCACACATACATTACATGCCTCCCAAAAGAGCAGAGCCAAATAAGAGAAAAGTATTGCCCTTAAACAGACTTCAAATCTGTTTAATATCTAAGGAAACTGAAGATTATAGCAGAGTACTTTGTACATTAATGTCTCTAAGCACATCGTACAACATTTTCCTCATTTTCCAAAACATGACAATAAGAAAAAACACAGTCTTCTATTTCCAGTACCTATAAACTTCACATATTTTTGCCTATGAGATTTACACGTTTTCCTTTGCTATATAAATGCCAAGGGAGGGGCTGGAGAGATGGATCAATTGTTAAGAGCGCTTCTGCTAGCTGTTCTTCCACAGGTCTTGAGTTCAATTCCCAGCAACCACATGGTGGCTAACAACCATCTATAATGAGATCTGGTGCCCTCTTCTGGCCTGCAGGTGTACATCCAGACAGAATGCTATGTACATAATAAATAAATAAATCTTTTAAAAAAATGCCAAGGGAGTGTAAAAGAACCCAAATGTCACTTTCTTTCAGAACAAAGATAGTTGTATGTTTGCCTGTCTAACTACCTTTTGGGGCATCGTTATGTCCCCCTAAGTCTTTGAAGATTATTTAAAGATATGCTTATTTTTCATAGATAAAATTTGTGGTCCTTTTGATTACAAACTGTTTGTTAGTACAACAATACTGCTAAGGTAGACATATGGGAGAAAGTAAGTAAAGAATCAGAATGATTGCCTCTTCTAATCAACCATCTTTTCCTCACCTTTGTATCATTATGTCTTTTGGTGGGGTGGGAACTTAGGATGAATGGAGATAGAAATACTGGAGACAAGAAATGAAGAACATAAGTGTTGTTTCTAAGTTTTAACAATTTCAGTGAGCCTAGCTAATCCAACTGAACATTTATCAACTGGTTTCTTTTTTATTCATCTCATTTATTTTCACTGATTTCTATAGCATCATGCAGAAACAGGATTCATGCTAGAATAAACATGCCTGGCATAACTGCCCAGGGGCTAGGACATTTATTATTATATTGCTTAACTTAATGTCCTCAATCACAAGTGTTTAAAAATGGCTGCCTCCCTCACTTAGTGCCAACTGTCAAGATGGCTAACATATTTTAAAGGCACCTACAGAGAGTACTGAGACGTCTTCCCTTTCCTGTATACTTCCTGGTATGAACTGCTTTCTTGAAATAAGGTCTACACCATACCCAATAAAAGGTGAATTTGCTAAGAAGTTTTTATACCCTCATAAAATATCCCTAGTGAAATTCATCTAACTGGCAGCCGCTGTACAGGTAATGGACAGCCGAAACCCCTACCACATACTTTTTCTAAACTTTGCTTAATGGCTCTTGGAAGGCTGCCATCTCAGAGGTTTACTACAAAAGTAAAATGCAAGACTAATGAACTGAAAATGGTGCCAGGCATAAATGCCAGTCCTTAACACACTTCTGCCACTGAACAAATACCACAGACAATGCTGTAGGCTCCCAGACAGGTCAGCCAAAAAAATTATAAGCGACACTGTGTGAGTCTCAATGGGTGTATCCTCCCCTTCAAGTCCCAAAAGAATGCTGCAAAGCCATAAACTACCCATAAGGCACTGAAAAAAGAACACAGGACCAGGGATATAAGTGAAGTGCTTTATCCTCCTGAATTAAAGCATACTGTTCTGAGACCCCAAGTAACAATACAGGATGCAGCTTGGGAAAGTTTTTGTCTTCCGGGGGTTAGAGAAGCCTGCCATATAAGGGCAGGTTATAAAGCTAGTAGGCATTCTAATATGAACAGGGACAGATTGGGGAGGGATGATATCAATTTGTCAAACATAATGAACATTGACTAGGTAAATGGAGTTCACCAAATCCTAATCCAGTTGAGATAAGGAAGATTTTTTTTTTTTTAACTAAGCAAAGACAAGCTTATAGATAAGCTAAAAACAGACAAAACTGGGTAGTTGTATGGGAAGCTGATGAAAATACATGGAAATCACATGTGGCACCATGTCACAAATTGTAACACTCAGGAGGCTGAGGCAGGAGGACTGAAACTTTCAGGTCACACTAACCCACATAGTCAATCTGAGGTCATCCTGGGCTACATGATGAAAGCTTGTTTCAAACAAACAAAAAACCCCATATTTTTCAGAATAAGAAATGATAATGGTCTAAAATGTTTTCCTCAAGCAGGGTTAATCACATTCATGAAATTTAAATCCATAATGGAGATGATTGAGGGTACGTGCTGCTCTTGCAGAGGACAAGGGTTAGGTTCCCAGCACCAACACTGCAGCTCACAACTGTCTGTAACTCCAGTTTCAGAGGACCCATCATCCTCTTCTGGCCTCTGTGGGCACTGCACAAATGTGGTATACAGATACACATGCAGGCAAAACACTCATACACATAGAAATAAATAAATCTTAAAAGGTAAACCCATGATAGTTTACTGAATGGTATTAATTTTACCTGGATCTTGTTTTCCAGGAGCAGACTCTTAGAACGTCCAGAGTTGATTCAGGGCTAAAGATGAGACCATTATAAGACCGTCCAAGATTTGTGGGGATCCACTTTGTGCCAAAACCCAACACCTTCATTCTTCCAATTCTGAAGCTTCAATTAAGGAGCAACACTACTGTCAATTGCTTTTATAGGAATAATTTTATAATTCTCTTATTCCATACTCCTTAGTTACCTGATTCCCCAAATATACTGCAATCACGCTTTAGGAAAGCATGACCCATTCTATTTTTTTATACCAGATAAACTGTTTGTTCTCATTCTTGGTGGTGCTTTTCTGATTGCTTTGACTGATAGCATTCTACTAGCATGTATTAGTTGTACAAAATACAATGCCAATTACAACATATTCATACAAACATAAAAGGTATTTTGGAGAATATTCACCACTAACGTTTTGAGCATGGAATATTATATCATTGTTTTGCTTCAATATCTTTTTAGTGCAATATTACAAAGATTTATTAATGTCATCGAACCCTAATCTTTCTATATTATGCTTATAGTTCTTAACAGTTCTATATACTAGCATCCTACTTTTCTTCTTTAAGTCCTCTGAATATAGTCCTTTCCATATTTATAGAGGGCAAGCTAAGAGGAAATAGTTTCAAGTTACATAATAAAATATTTCTGTTAGACACATCAGTAGCACTTAGAATGATGCTGTATAAGTAAGAGGTTGGACAAGAGGCAATGTTTTTCACTCTCTACCCAGCATGGACTACATTGCAGGAAATTAGGCCAGTTTCTCAGCATCTCAACTCAGACCTTTACATTATGACTTCATTATTTATTTTGAAAATGATTTTCAAATACAGACTCACTCATAGTCAAATATAAGTATAAACAGACCTTTCAAGCTGCATATAAATAACTTATTGTCCACCTGCCATTTGCAATCAACCAGACTTCTGGTTGCCTGCCATTCAGTCAAAACATCACAAAATGCACGTAAGACATTTGTAAAGAAAATACTAGAACATTACTTTTAAAAAAAAGAACATGACAAAAGAAGGCAGAGCCTAAGACAGAATAAGAAAAAGATATATAATACAGAAAAGAGAGATTCTGGATCATTTTTGGATAGAAGGGTGTCTTGGGTAAAGGGCCAATGAGATCATTTGATCAATGACTTTTACTTCCAACCCCCCCCCAAATAAATATTCTTATCATTTCATCAAAAAGTAGTGTGTTTGAAACCACCCAACTGGTCAGCTTGATTCAATGAAGTCTTCACTATTCTGGCAAAATTTTCTAATCCAAGCCTCTCCTTTCCAGCTGAGCTCATTGGGTGGCCCAGATGATATAAGCACAGACTGAAGGGAGGATGTTTAAGACAGAAAACTTGGAAGAACTGTTTTCTGATTCCACATGTTGTACAGATTAACTCAATATTTTGCTTCTTGGGTGTTGTTTTCAATTAGAAAAGTTCTTAAAATATATTCATAATAAGTCAGTTCTCAGCATATAGTCCCAGAAACTGCTGGAAAATGGGAAGAAGGACATGCTGCCTTCCTTTTCTTTTTTAATTATAATGTTTATTTATTACTTCAAGTTACATCTCCATCATAGTGCCCTCTTTCCACCCCTCCCAGTTCCACTCTCCCACCCTCTACTCCCTCTCCCACCCTTCCCACTCCTCCCTCTCCCACCCTTCCCACTCCTCCCATGTGGAGTGTCCCTACATATCAGCCCCTCTCAATTCAACAGTCATATGATAGCTAAGAGGTTCCTCTTGCACTGGGAGCCTACAAGGCAGCACCCTAGGGCAAATTGTCCCATTGATAGGTAACAAAGTCTACGTTCCTGTTCCTTTTGGTGCATTGGTTGTAGGATAGTTATCCTGTACTACATGGCTAAAATCCAGTTATAAGTGAGTAGATGCCATGTGCATCCTTCTGAGTCTGGGTTAGCTCACTCAGGATGAGCTTCTCTAGTTCCATTCATTTGCTGCCTTCCTTTTCAACACTTTCCTACTATACTATTTCCTTAGCGCAAACTTCGATTCCAGCCCAGATGGATTTTGGTATCTATAAACCTCATTTTTCTTGCGTTGAGGAATTTGCTCAGCCTATTATTTCTGCTCACAATGGGTACCCTTCTGTGTGTGTGTTTGCACATCTTTGCTAGACTAGGGTCTCATGCATGTTAATGGTATATTCTACCACTGAGCTTCATACCTTTTTATCAATAGCATGCATACAACTTCTATCAGCCAAACTATATAAAGTCCCTTCAAGGTGAAAATTGGATCTCATGTATCATCCACACATACACATTACCTAGGATAGTGCCCAACACTTTATAGATGTTCAAAAACACTTGTGGGTTGGATGAATCCATGATTGGATTTCTATCTCAAGGTACTTAGTGTAACAGAAGCATCCTTGGAATCTAATTTCAGAAGATACAATTATTCAAAATATAGTTCTTGCTATCTGAAAACACTGGGAAAATAAGGATCTGTACCATTATCCTCTTTGAATTCAATATAAGTACCTTGATTAAAAAATTGTCATTTTCTGAAACACTGAAGAACTACTACATTCAGAAACATTATTAGGCAATTTAGATCTTTATTACTAATGGCATCAAGATTTACCATCTCCAAAGGTTGTTCAATCAACACAAAACAATTGAAGTGAGAAACATTAACACCACATTTTAGGCAATTACTGTAACATGATCATAATTCCTAGACATTCTTAATCTTTTGTCAAACACAACAGAATTCATATTACCTAGACTCCTATTTCATTAAGATAATGTGATTTGAAATAGCAATGGCAAGAACCAAAAACAGAATAGAGATCCTGTTAACACTTAAAGTCCTTTCTTTCCCCCAAAGGCATATCAGGATACAATAAGAAGGCTTC
The DNA here is from genome assembly GCA_907164525.1 of Lophiomys imhausi. NCBI lineage: Eukaryota > Metazoa > Chordata > Mammalia > Rodentia > Muridae > Lophiomys > Lophiomys imhausi. The sequence continues at coordinate 432,055 of CAJQZJ010037460.1, forward strand.
AGGCAATGCACTTCTAACCCCAGAAGCAATGTTACCTATTAAACACTTACAGAGGCTCTCTGGGTAAAGTAATACTAAAGAAAACACAGTCTCAAATAAGATTAAGTGTTATCTTAGTTTTCAGAATCTGGATGTTTTAGTTCCAATTTGCCTGCTATCTATTTAGGAATCCAGAGCCAAACAGTGTTATCCCATTGATTCTGTAAGTGAAAGGGCAAAAGGGCAGAGTCCAGATATGGCTCCTGTTGACCTGAAAGTTTTGAAAATACTCATCCCAGACAAAGACCATGGTTCCTAGCTAAAATGTGAGTGTGTGGAATGAAAAAAAAATTTTTTGAGGACTACTAATGCAGTTTACCTGTTGGCAGTATTGCCTTATTTTGTTTTGGAACACGAGATTTTGTTTTTGTTTTATTTTTAACTTTCCATATTTACTTTGGTTGTACTTCATCTAATAGAACTACCTTCAGTTGCTGCATTCTCTCTCATTCTGGAGCCATGACATATACATGCCTTTTTCTTCCTTCTTCCGCATCCAAGAGTCCATGAAAGTTTCAGTGAATTTTGTAGGTATCAAAGGGTCACTTGAAACACCTTGAAACCATATTTAATCCTGACTGGGTAATCTTCTCAAAGTCTTAATGCTTAATTGGAAAGACTGTTACTTAATAAACAATAATGCTATAAAACAGCTTTTGGTGATTAAAAAGCAACAAGATCACTGTAGGCTATCATTTCTCAGTTAAACATAACTTTTATAGTGGGTATTTTAAGTGTTTCCAAAAAATATATTGACAATATAAAAGAATGCCTTCAAGAAGTGAATCCTCACTGTCTATCAAATTCTACATATTAGAGTTTATAATGATAATAATAATAATAATACTGATAATTGGAAGTGAATTTATTTTAAAGTTATAGTTATGTTGTGTTTACCTTCACAAAAGTCCAGCTAACTCACTACATATCTATCATCATGGCTTCCTCCACTTTGGGGTAGAGTAGAAACACCACAGAGCACACTGAAAAAATCCAAAGACAAGTAGTATCATCTATCATTTGACCTTGACAAGTCTTGAATCTGTCCACCTGAGCTTTTTGTACCTACAAACCATGAATAATAACAAGTGCAAAATGTGGAGGTTATATAATAGAGAACTAAATCAAAATGAGTAATTCAGTACACACACATTGGAGACCTCCAGATGAGGAGTTTTTAAGACATTCAATGACCTATTACCATGTTCATAATCGACAGTGGGAAAGCAGTGTATATAAAATAATGCAAAGTGTAACACATAGAGAGAGAGAGAGAGAGACAGAGACAGACAGAGAGAGAGAGAGAGAGAGAAAGAGAGGGAGAGACTGAAAGCAAACAAATGAATATCTTAACCATTAAAACATTGTTATCTTTGGGTAGAATTGTAAATTATTTTGTCTTCTTATACTCAAGTTTTGTTAGAACCTGTTGTGTAGAGATTATACTCAGAAAACAATTTAAATGATATTTCTTCACTAATTCCAGTTTGAAAATTGTGAGATATTTGTAAAAGTAAAATCTAAGATAATATTACCAAGTAATTTATCATTATTATTATTAGAATTTCCCAAGTTCTCATTGTCAAGAGACTTAAGTGACTCTGCTGTGGAGGACAGAGCAAAACTAAGAGGTTTCTAAGAAGAATTATGGGGAGAAGATTAAATTCTTGTGATATCCACTGATCATTGGAAATGGAAAATTTATTTTTAAAGTGTTTCTGCCTGATAGCCTTTACGCATCAGAGTCTGCTGTAAAGCCCCCTCATTCATTTTAGCTGGGCAAAATCTTGATTGTAGAAGGTAAAAAAAAATAAATACTTTCTCTTCAGTTAGAGATGCAGGTGCCACACTCACATGACCATCACAATCAAACAGGCAGAACAAACCCGGAAGGCTGTAATCAAGTCAAAAAGCTCTTAAAAAAAAAACATAAAAAAGATAGGCGTTTTGAATTTCTCTCTCATCATGGACATGACTCCCATGACATAAAACAAATTCAAAATCTATAAACTCCTAAAGAGAAGGACTCTAGTCAAATCTAGAATACTAAGTCATAGTATACTGGGGGAAACACATAGCTATTGGGATATATAAGTAAAATGTAGTTAACAGAGGCACAAAAGCCAGAAAAGCAAGGTCGAGCATGGGAGTACATACCTAGAATCCCAGCACTTAGGAGACAGAGATAGAATCGGAAGTTAAGGCCAGCCTCAGCTATATTGCAAGTACAGCTCATGCTACAGGAGACCATGTACTTGTATATATATATAAATATATATGATGTATATGTATGTATTTTGTTCTATAGAATTTTTATTTATATAATATAATAATATATTATTTTAACAATATAAAGGGTTTTGGTGCTATTTTTAATTAATTAATTAATTTTACATCCTGATTGTAGTTTCCCCTCCCTGCTCTTCTCCCAGTACCTCTATCTTACCTCACCTTCCTGCCATTTTTATAATAAATAATATTATATATTATATATTATTTCAGCAATATAAAGTTTAACACTTTTTTTGAAAAGAGAATTTAACCACTCTGGTTTTGTGGGACTAAATCAGCCTCAGAGAGAGGCTTAGAGTGCACCCAGAGAGAGATTTTTTAAAACATAGGCAGCCAAGAAGTATCAATAAATCAAATATTTGTCTAGGGTCAAGATCTTTGCCTCCCAACTAGATCCCCCATTCTGATAAGGAAATTCATCTCATTCACAGCTTTTAATGTTCCATCCCATGTATAGAATCAAACCTATTATTGTACAGTTTGATGATGCCTGAACTTTTAAGATATGAACATTATTTCTATGAATGGAAATTCAAAAATTAGTGATGTTGAGAAGTCTAGCAGGCACTCAGTTGAGCAAGTTGATGAATCGAAGTGATAAACACAATCCAGTCAATAGATCTGCAGTATTTAATCCCCAGAAATAAAGAAGACCAGCTGTATTAGAATCTATTAAAATCTTCATTAGTTTTGACTTAACTATTCCTACCTTGCTTCCCTTAAAGACTCTTTCATTCTTTTTATTTTCATACTTCAAGCTATTTAAAGGACAAAAGATTTCCTTTTATGAAGATTTTTCTATACTATTTCCTGAGTCTGGATAGAATGGTAAGGAAAAAGTCTCCTAAGAAAGACAAAAGCCCAATGACATTTCTGCCCCAATGTTTATGATCATGTATCTGAGAGAAAGAATAAATACAATGCTTAACAGTACAGTAACCTGACCCTCGTGTAAATGGTAACCTGACCCTCGTGTAACAGAAAAGCAGGTCTGATCTTCCCAGAGAAATTAGATATCCTGACAGAAAGCAACAGGGAATGACCTCCTTATACGTACCAGACACTCTTAACTCATTTTCACTTGCTCAACCTCAACAACATCACTTGAACTTCCAACCGCTTACAACTATAAATTCAGAGGGAAATACGATGGTTGCTATAGGACTCTAGTCACTTTCTCAGAGATGGGAAACCTGTCCTGACAAGTCACCAAACACAATGGGCTCCATACCCCCTCCCACCATGCCAAGGTAAAGATGGAAGACAGCTTAGAACGACCTTGTGTGTCTGACTACAGATTCTCAAAAAGAAAAAGCCCATTCCACAATGATGTCCTGCCTTGCCTACCTGCTCAGTTTTGCTCACTCAGTGTTCTGTTTGATAAAGGGTGGTAAGGAGGATCACATAACCCATTATGATTGTTTCTCTAAAATACTGTGAATGAGGTCTATCCAAAGATCTGAAACAAAGTCAGAGAGACAGTGCAAATAACCACAAGTGGAACAGAATGTGTTGCAACTTTCATAGTCACTCTGAGAAATGCTGAAATGATGCTATTAAAGTAAGTGGAAATAGTAGTCTTTCAAGTATAATCCTAAACTAGAAAGCTTATTTTGAGATTCTTTTAAAGTCATGTTTGCTTTTGAGCTCAACATATCCTGACATAGTATACAATTCTGCTCTAAGTATGCACAACTATTTAGACAAATCCTACAAAGTTACTTGTTTACAGAGGTAATGTGTTTTTTCTTAAGTCATTAGCCAATTTGCAATCATTTGAGAACCTCTGTGCCCTGAGATATTCAAGAAAGGCACATTTGTTAATCCTTTGGTCATGCTGCAATTCAATATCAACAGCGGAATCAAGCCTTAAGCCCCTCTAAATTCTAAAATACCTTCCTGAATCCCTCTCAGTATTGCAAAGGACTTACCCTGCTCTCATGGGGTGCACCCACAATCCCCATCAGCACTATGTGCACATGTACCATTTGTGGCTGACAGTCATCTACATAAGACATAGACAGATGTGCTCCATTGAAGGACTGATTTCCAGAGAAAAGAGCTACTTTAAATGAGCAAAGCAATCTACCCTTTGTACTCTATTTACTTGTATACTATATACAATTTGGAAGGAAAGAGGTAGACAGGGGTGGGAGAAGACAGCAAATGGATCTTATTCCATAAAGTTAAAATTAATACAGTCGGTATTGTATTTTTCAAACTTAAATCATTTCCATTACATTTAACTTATGTAATTGTTAATGAATTAGCAAATGCATTTAGCAACCAAATCACTTACTAAATGGATACTTAGGAAAACTCCTTAGCTGTTTGTTTTCATGGTTATCACCATGTACATTGTGAGAAAGTGACTAGAGTGAACTACACACCACAGGCTCCTGGCTAGTGAGTTGCTACTTTTTATATACCCCTCTGTTTTGTGGATCCTAATGGGATAAAGAGAAGAACCAATATGTTGATTTTCTCCCTTCAGAGTCCCAGGCAGTATTTGCTGCGGACTTTAAAGCATAATAGAATAGTTCCATCAAAGAGCAGGATCACCCAGTTACAAAATTGCAAACACACACATACAAAGCCAAGACTGTATAAACTGGTATGCCAGTGCTTGTTTACGTGCAAAGGCAACTTTCCCCCAAGTTGTTTGCTGACGCTTCTAAAGATCTGCCAGTTTTCAACACAGAGTGTGAAATTGAGGCTGGAAAATCTGGAGACACTTTTGAAAGGTCTTCACAGAATACCAAATGCTTCCCTCTGTCCCCTCCTCCCAGTTCCATTTCTTCAAGGCAGGGTGATGTAGCCAGAGGCAGGGCTTCTTCCTGTGGAATGTATGGCCAATTATGTGTGAATCCTTAAAGCACTCTGAGCTCCTTTAGTCTGGGGGCCAGGGCTACAAATGAGGGTCTCCTCCTCCTTCACAATGATTCCAGTGATAACAATCTGGCAACCCATCTCTTTCCTCCTCTAAACGCTACCCAATGACCTGCTTCCTTTTGTAACTGGTGCCAGACCTTTCTCTAATCTTTACCTTGACCTATGTAAAAATGTCGGGACCTTGACTAAATTTGTTTCTAGGTGGTACTATGCAAAACAGTTTTTAGGTTTTGTTGTTGTTTTTGGTTTTTTTTTTTTTTAGTGTCTGTCTTACTCATTTATCTGTGTGTGCAGTGCACTTGCATGGTGTCGAGTGTACCTTGCTTACTGAAGTCATAGGACAAGTTGGCAGAGTTAGTTCTCTCCACAATGTGGATGCTAAGCATTGAAGTCAGGTTTTCAGGGCTGGTACAAAGTGCCTGTGCCCACTTAGCCATCTCACCTGTTGTAAAACATCTTTTAGACTCTAAAGTTTAGACAGTGCTTGCATAAGACTGTAAGACACTAGACTATAGATGTGGTCGTTAGAAAGAACTGATTGTATGCACTATCAGGTGTTTCCCCTAGAATGAAAGATAAATGATTTGTCTTGAATTCCATGGAAACAGTTGCAAGATATTTTCTAAAGCATCATGTCTCAGGTGCCAATTGAATTAACAGAGTTTCACCTATGGTATCAATCAGTGTTTACTGGGAACTTGAAAAGAAAAGTACCCTAGCAACTGTGTCCCTAATCAGAGGAAGACTCACAAAGTCTTAGCCTGCAAAGAATTTATAACATAGATCTGGATCTGCCATTAACTCCTAATGTGATCTTCAGCAAGTTCTGCAAGAGAAAGAGACCAATGAAGAGGCAGGGCCAAAATGAGAGGCAGGAGATATGATTGAAGAAGAGTATTTTTAACTCTTGAGAAACTTATTCATAATCTGACTATCGGTAGGTCAGCAAACCCAAATAGTTTTGCCATATTCCTATCCCCAGATGGTATATGACCTCAACCATCCTCCACTCAAATAGGCTTCCAGGGTCATCCACATGGGTCAAACAGAGACACGATTTACTTAAAGGTTCTGCGGATACAAATAGCTCTCACCTCAAAAAGCAGTAGAGACAGTTTATTGTAGAACTACATGTGTAACTATTACCCAGGAACACAGACTCAACTCACTCCAAATACTGTGTTTCTATGTGGTAACAGTTTCCCGAAGTTTTTATAGATATAGAACAAAAGAAAGACATCAAGACACTTCTCAAATCTACTGGCAGGGACACACAAGCAGGTGGTTACAGCACACTGAGGGGATCTCTGCTGTGGATCTCAGATGCTATCTATCTGATGACATCTTTAGCTTTTGTGTCAGTGGTCAGCTACTGCATTCCAAAAGGTTTCATGGGATGATCGCAGGATGTTAAATTAGACACAAAAGTGAACAAGTGAAAACTCAGGCAGCTAAACAGAGCCCAAGATAATGTGCCTCTAGACCTGAAACATTCCAATTCTCCATAATCAGTCAATTAGCCTCGCAGAGTCTTTAACATATGTGTAGGGCCCCCCCCCCCGCACCCATTCTGGGAACATCCGTTCACAGTTCTGAACTTTGGCCCTTTGAAGTCTTACAGTCTAAATTCAGAAATCTGGATGTGTGTGGATGCTTATGTGTATTTAAAGAGCCTTTCTCTAACACTGTCAACAAACTAAATCCTGCAAAAGGCTAACAGTACATTTATTGTGACTGTGCCTTTTTCCTGGATCTCTCAATACTTACAGATCCTACTTATATTGCTTTCCAATACAATTACTGCACAAGGTTATGGAAGCATTTACTAAGAAACAGCTGCTCATGATTTAGCACAATAGCCTGCACTGTACAGTTTTCTTCCAGTTTCCCTGAGTGTGTGTGTATACACACACACATACACACACACACACACACACACACACACACACACACACACACACACATAGTATGCAACTTATTACAGCCAGATCAAAGCTCTCTATATGCTGTCTGGCAAGCACCTATTTAAATAAATTTCTAATACAATGGCCATTTTTGCTTTCCCACCACCAAGTAAACTTTTATTTGCAATACGTAGCAAAGGTGTTCATGCCAAAGCTAGAATGCGACATTCCCTTGATAGCTCAGTCAGAGCACAACATAGACCACGGTACATGAAAACCGACCCCAAAGCTTGTCAGAGACAAGCTATTTATTGTATCAAAAAGAAAAAAAAACCTATGAATTACAAGCTCTAAATTTTGCTCACAATTCAATTAAGTACTCTCTGACATTTAGTTTACGTTGAGCACATGAATCTACATTATTACTATAGTACATGAGTACTGTAGATTAATCTGTTAGCAAATACCCAGATATTTTGGATAGCGGCATGTCTCCTATATCAAGATGGCATTCTTTCTTTGTTTTTTTTTCATTTTTATGTTTGTTTATTACTTCAAGTTACATAAACATGGCGTTCTTACCATTGCATTAAACATTTCATTGTTGAAAACCCTGTCATTTGACCTAATTTCAAAATCCTCCATGTGCCAAAACATTTGATTTCACATCAGCTATCAGCCACTTTTAGTTTCTGATGATTGCTATATATTTAATCAAGTGCAACAGTTTACTGTAGAGCACAGGTTTATTTCTCAATCTTGACATGTAGATGGGCTCCCTTCAGTCAATAGAAGGCCATGCCTTCCACGTTTAACAAGGTCACAATTCTGCCAAAAAATATTATTTGCATTTCCCTTGGTCAGGCTCATCATGTATCCAGAGTACAGAACAACCAGAATATAGTCAAATCCTCTTCAGGAATTAAACATTTTTTTCTTTGACCCAGAATCCAAGAAAACTCTTAAAACAAGTTTTCAAGCTGTCAACAGATTGAAAGCAACAAGGCAGAAGGAGGGTGGCGTGTTTTCTAATAGAATGTTAGTATTCTGATGAAAGTTCTGGAAAAAGCCACAAAGGCTTTATATTTTACAAACTAAATGTTCTGAGTTCTAGATGCGTTTATTACTATAAAAGGCCAACGGCCAGGAGGCAAAAAGAACAAATCTGAAATAATAAGGTTTCCATGGTTGCTACACCCAGGCTGTACATATCTTCATTTTGTTTCGTTACTTAAATTGACTATTCTCTATCATTTAGATAGCTTCCAATGACTACCAGTATTTCATTACACTGCTGTATTTCCAGAGCCTACAAAGTTTCAGTTTTGTCAATTTTGAGAATTTTATCTGTGCATCTATGCTGTGAAATACCTATGTCCATATCCATTTTAATGATAACAAAATGGAGTCTCAGAAAATCTCAATCTTATGAGAGTAGAATTCCCCTTTGTCCAATGCCAGGTAGCTTTCCTTTAAAATTTTGCAAACTGTTGACCACTTGTAATTGTAGGCACTTATGAGGTACACATGTGATGCTATGATGCACATATATAATGTGAAATGATTTATTTGAGGTAATTAGCATTAGCTCTTTAAAATACGTGTCATTGCTGTGTCATTGCTTCTTCCTAGTTAAACTAAGACAATATCCTTTGACCCCCACCCAAAATCCCCCCTTTTGTTCCCACCAGTTCCCACCTTGATTGTTTGCATTCACTTGTTTTAGATTCCACACATAAGGGAGAACACATGATACTTGTCGGCCTATGCCTGGTTTATTTCACTTAGCTTAATGATAGCCAGATTCATCCGTTTTATAATGATGGCGTCGTCATCTCCCCCTTTTAAATGCTGAACCACGTTTCATTATGGATATATGACATATCATTAACCATTTGTCCACCAATAGATATCCAGATTGAATCTATATCTTGAACTTATGAATGATGCCAAAATGAAAATAAGTGTACCTTTCTTATAAACTTACCCCCTTAGGCTATCTTAACTTTAGGTGGGAACACTGGACCATAGAATAATCCTAGTTTCTACAGGAACCTCCACTCTTTTTTTCATAATGGCTATTTAACTTACATTCCCCACTAACAAGAAATGAGACTTCCCTTTTTTTTTAGAATCTTCATAAATAGTTGTTATTTGTTATTTTCATAATATCTATTCTAACTGCTGAGCTGATACCTAACTTCAGTCTTAATTTTTGTCTTCCTAAAATTTAGTGTTGTTTGGCATTTTTTCATACATCTGTTGCTCATTTTTATGTATTCTTTTGAGAAATGTCTACTTGGGTCATTAGCCCACTTTCTAAATGGCTTACATATTTTTGTCACTTATCAAACTGAGTTCCTTACATATTTTGAATGTTTACCCCATTATTAAACATGTGACTACTTTCTCCCATGTAATTTTACATGTTGCTTTCTTCACTCTGTTGTTTCCTTTGCTGTGCAGAATCTTTTTATTTCACTATTCAGTGATGCGCCCCCACCCCTAGTTTCTCTTTACATAGTTTCAGTTACCAGCAGTCAACCACATCCCAAACAATACTGAAGTTGGCTGGGATTCAGCTTAGCCATAGAGTGCTTGCTTAGCAAGACTGAGGCCCCTGGATTCGATCCTAAGCACAAAAAAAGCAAATAATTTTAAGAAAATTAAAATGAAAAATTATAGTAATGAAAACTACATTTACAATTTCTATTGCAGAGTATTGTGGTAGTTGTTTTTATTGATTATTCTCATTAATCTCGTACTGTGTCTAATTTAATGTTAAACTTTATCATATGTATCAATACATGTATCATGTACATGTGTGCGTGCATGCGCGCGCGCACGCGTGTGTGTGTGTGTGTGTGTGTGTGTGTGTGTATAAAATCTGTGATT
>CAJQZJ010037460.1:442086-468463 GCA_907164525.1 Lophiomys imhausi
GTGTGTGTGTGTGTATAAAATCTGTGATTTCAGGCACCCATGAGAGATCTTAGAATATACATCCTGTGGCTAATTCTGTTCAACTATAATTATTTTCTTCTGTTTTTAGTTCAAGTGTTTGTTTAGTTTTGCTTGAGTTTTGGGATCTAATACAGAGAACTATTGTTCAAATTCTTAACCTTAACCCCACAGTCTCCTGTCCACAAAACTAATTTGAGGTGTTCCTGAATGAACTATTCATATTCTTGCTAGGCCATGCTGACTTCATCTCCAGATTTGCAATCAGAATAGTTAGTTTACCATCAACACACAAACCAGCTTTTCTCTGTGACTGACTCCTGGTGACAAGCTTTATATGATGGGCTTGTCCCTTCAAGTCTGTTTAAACAACTGAACTGATTTTGTAGTTCTGATGTAGCCTGAGGCAAAACTAGGCTGTTATTAAATACACAAAACTCATTTATGGTGTAAATGGACTACACATTTAAATTTTCTTCACACAACAATGCCATAGAATGTAGTAACATTTTTGAAAGGTTTTACACCATGCTGATAATCAATGCTTAATGAGGTCCTTTTCTTCTGACTCAAGACCTTTATGTTACTGTCATCCTGTTAACTGTCTCATTTTTCTCAGCTTGAATAGCTTTGTCCTCTTACAAAAGCCCATCACTATGTGAAAGTGAAAATATTTTTTTTTTTCAGTAAAAGCTAAGTTGTTTGCTCTCAAGTATCCTGCAGCTCAGGAAATGTCAAAATGTCAGATCAAGTAAGCGGAAATAAACTCTCCATTACACTTCCAATCACTTCCTGTAGAAAGGGAATAGCCAGAGAGTTCATTGTCAAACCAGAGAGACACACAGAACCACTGATAAACATGGCCTCCATGAATCTTAATGTGTTTGAAGTTAAAACATAACACCTTATTGCTGTGTGTAAGATCCTGTCATCACTCCAGATATGTGTCTGTATGGTCACAACACATAAGCCCACGCAGTCCATAATCCTACAGAGTAAAAAAGAAGCTTCTTTTGCAGCAGATGGATATCATTATAGAAAGCCTGCTTAGAGATTGGCTATTAAAAGTTAAAACAAATAAATCACAAAGTGGAGGAGGGGTGGATCTGTGAGGAGTTGAGGGGAGGAATGAGTGGACATAAATATGATCAAAATATGCTGTGTGGAGCTCTCAAAGAATTAATAAAATTTAAGGTGATAGAGAGATAGGTCAGTAGTTAATAACACATGTTTCTCTTGCAGAGGATCTGTGTTTCATTCCCAGCACCCAGATAGTGACTAACAAGGTGACTAACAAAGTCACTAACATGGTGACTATCTGTAACTCCAGTTCCAGAGGATCGGATGCCCTCTTCTGGCCTCTAAGAACATCACCCACATATATGCATGCAGGCAAAACATCTGTACACATAATAATTGTTTAAAATACTCATTCTGTCAGTAACAAACTATGCAATATTGGTACTATTAAATATGTTAACTAGCTTCAAAAAAAAGAAAAAACACTGCTTCCTGCTACGTGTGTATGTATGCCTGTGTGCATAAATGTGTATATACAAAAATCAAGTTTTACAACATGGAAGAAACTTAAAAATATTAATACTAAATGAAAGAAGCCAAATACTATGATTGTAGTTCATATGAAATAGCCCATAAATGAAATCTTTGGAATGGGAATAGCAAGCTATTTAGGATTGGGATTGAGTGGTTTGGTAGATAAGACGATGGTGGCTGAAATGCAAATAGTTTCTTTTTGGTAGATAAGACGATGGTGGCTGAAATGCAAATAGTTTCTTTTTGCTATAATAAAGTCATTTTGTAGTTTGTTAAATTAATGCCTGCACAACTCTGAATATCCTAAAAAGTGATGCAATGTGTATGTTAAAAAGGTGGACTTCAAGGTATATGAATTAGATCTCAATGAATTTGAGAAAATTCTTAAAAATATTAAAGTTTAAAAATTCCCAAAGCATATTATTGTTTGTCCAAATTATATGCCAAATGTTAACCTCTGTTATGAATTACTTGGTTTTATTTTCAGACTATTCTGGAAGAAATGCAACATGCAGTGAGATCACCTCAGCTAAAGCTTTTTATCTTTGCCTCAGAAGGTTATTATGGCTAGGTGTGGGCTTATGACTATAAGTTCGTCAATCAGGAGGCCGAGACAAGAGGAGTGTGCATTCAAAACCAAAATACAATATATACTAAGTTCATAGCCAGACCCTGTCTCAAAAAATTATTAATATCAGGAACACCTGTTGGTTTACTGTAAAGTGTAAAAATTCAAAAAGGAACAAATGATTTCTTGGAGAGAAAAAAATGTATCTTCAGTCAATTTTATGGTTATACAAACATCATGGAGAATCCTTACAGTTAGCTGACTATGATGCCACTGGCAATATAATCTTTTGAAAGCATGGACATATGTGTGATCTGTTGTTGGACAAAAACATTACCACGCAGCACATATGTGTATACAGGAACATATCTTAAATATGAAAGAACCTTCAATGGCATCACATCTGAAATCAGATCCTGAAGAAAGACAGAAATGACAGATAGAATGAGATGGTGGCATCTAATTCCCCCAAGGAATTTTAGGTGCCAAGTATGTGTCAGTCACTGGACTAACATCACCTTAGGTACTATAAGTGGGTTCCAGAGTCATGTTGCTCCACTACTTGCCAGTAGGAAGTAGAGAAACCACTTCGTCTCCTAACAGGTCTGAGAATTCCAGACACTTGCCCACTGACTCCTCATAAAGCTTCGCTATATTAGTCAGTTGAGGCGAAGCAGCAAGCCAGCTAGGTTTGAAGCCAACAGACCTTTGTTCGAGAAGCAAAGTGTGATGGTGTGAGTCTACAATTCTAGCACTCTGGAAGCTGAGGCAGCTGGATTACCTAGTCTATATCCAATCCCCCCTGGTTCAAACAAAAAAGGACAACAACCACAACAAAATAAATGTCATTCAAATCCAAGATTTTCCCCTTAGGTAGATGATCTAAATAATCCTTTTTAAAATTAGAAGCTTGAATATTTCATCCAGAAAATGGGCCCCCACTTTTCTAAGTTTCTGAGAGAATGAAATGAGATCATATGATCTGATATGCCTTATACATAGAAACTCCATATTGTTGGATGAATAGATACATGTAGATTATTTTGCACTGCCTCTGTGCACAAAGCCCTTCTCTGTGAGCAACACAAGACTGAGTCTCAGCTCCAGAGGGTCTTATTAAAAGCAAATTACACTACTTTTCAACTTCTCTTTCTGTCTCTAAACAAAGCATACAAAACCATTTTGCTTCCTGAGCAGAGCTTGCAAAATACAAAACTACCAACAAAGCCTTCGGTTTACATTCTACTCTCCTGTGGGTGACCTCTTCATTTCAAATGTGCAACGAACGAACTCCCCCCCCCAAGTCCTCTCTGGTATGCTGTTCCCAAGAGCGCCTCCTAAGTGGTTCAAGAAAAAGACCCATCATTGCTCAGTTGTGGGGCAAGTCAGAGCCACAACTCAAATACTTTCCTGAGCCCTTTAACCTTGATGAATGGGCTGAGAGAGTGATGAAAGCCATCCTGCATACCAGGAAGGTCTAATATCACAGCTTACAACCTGTCCAAACAGGATGCTTGGACTTCTTTTTTTCTAAATAGTGATCCGGGTGGCTCAAAAATATTACTCCTATGGCAACACCCTTCCAGTTACTCCATAACAAAAAAGAGGAAAGGTCACGTTGGGAAGAGGAAGATGTACTTAGGTTAACAGAACAAGCTAAAGAGCTGCCTGTATGAATCCCTGGGACCAAATGCCCCAGAAGTCCTTATAAGGAACCTGGTATACCTCAGATAGGACTAAAAAGGATGAAGAGGCAACTAATCAGGAAAAGCTTTGGTAACAGTGTGCAAGTTAAGGTAAGTAAAAGCTAGGCTTGTACCACTGGGCAGAAGAAATAAGCAACTTATATGCATCTTCATTTGCTTTCTCCAGTAATAGCAAACACATTTCTCAGGTTTAAAGTCTGTCCAAAAGCCATGTGCATGCTTGCTCTTAAGCATACAATAAACTTGTATTTCTATTTTTTTCTTTTTTCTCTTTTTTTTTTAAAGACAAGGTTTCTCTGTAATAGTCCTGGCTGTCCTGGACTCACTCTGTAGACCAGGCTGGCCTAGAACTCACAGAGATGCGCCTGCCTCTGCCTCCCAAGTGCATCTTCTTTATCCATTCCATCTGCTGATGGATACCAAGGCTGATTGTTTGGCTTGGCTCTCATGAATACTGCAACAATGAACATGGGTGTGCAGGTATCTCTGTGATGTGCTAATTAAATTCCTTCAGGTAAACACACAAGAGTGTTATAGCTAGATCCTGTCTTTAGATGTCATGATAATGTAATAGGCCTATCAGATGCCTTCATCTTTTGGTCTTACATTTCAAGCCCTTGGGTTTCTGACCCTTGGAACCACAGATACTTACCTCTGGAATTCACTCAGGGGTCTCTTACAAGGTATATTTTAAAGGTCACAATGTGCTTCTTTTTAACCCTTACTAACACAGAAGAAGTTGGAAATTGTTCTCCTATTTTTTCTAAAAATGTACGTAAAATTATTTCCAGATTCTATAGTCTATATATTATAGTCTACTATTCTATAGTGTGCCTGTAACTCTGAGAATGATAACCCAATATTAAAACCATACTATCTCACTCTTCTACCTTGGTGTGGAAGGCTTTTTTCTGATATAACTTTTCAAGTGCTCTAACAATGATAGACTGTCAATGGGTAGGCTGTTGTGGTGGAACATGCATTCAAAGCACTGAAGAATCAAGAGATACCACAGTTACACTGAAGCCTCTTTGTTTGATTTTTGTAGTACTGGATATTGAACTCAGGGCCCTAAAAGAAAACATGACTTCTAAGTAGATAAGTAGCACTCTGTCACTCACACACATTCTCTCCCCTTCTGTCTCCCCTCCTTCTTTCTTCTCTCCCTTACCTCACCCCAAATATGTACCCCAAGGCCTTGTGCATGTTAAGCAAGTGCTCTACCATCTAGATTTCTCACTAAGATTTTTTGGAGTCTTTTTTTTTTCTTTTGTTAAGTTGCCAGGCCAGGCAGTGTGTGGGGCTCACAGCTCTACCCTCAGCAATTTGGAGGCTGAGGTAGGAGGATTGTTACAAGTTCCAAGGCAAGATTGGCCTACATAGTGAATTCAGGAACAACCTGGTCTAACATCCTTAAGAGGGGATGGAAAAACAAAACAAAAAGTTGTTAAAAAGTCAAGTGGCACCTTAAGAATGACAGTAGTTCACAACCATCCATAATTCCACTTCTGGGGGATATGACACCCTCTTCTGGCCTTCATGGGCACCAGGCACAGATAGACATACAAACATGTAAACAAAACACTCATACACATTAAAGAAATCTAAAAAAGGTTATCAAGTTGAAATTCCTTAGTACAAATACATACATACATACATACATACATACATACATACATACATACATACTAGAAGGTTCAAATTCTAGCATATTAGGCTACCATAGTACCCTGCTTGTAATAGTAGTTAGAGAAACAAAGTTTTTCTATCAGATTTTAACAGACCAAAAGAAAACTCCTATCATGAAAGATGAGGTGTTTGCTCTAAGCATGCTCTCCTTGATGGTGCCAGGAAGCCTAGAGGCAAGTGCAGAAAGTGAATGCTTCTTTGGGAGCCTCAGATCATTTTAGCCTCAAATAAACCCTGACACACAAGTAGTGATACCAGTCAAGCACACATGCAATTTGAACATCCTGGATGCTATAAAAGGGAAGATGTTTCCTAACCTGGAAACCAAAATACTAGGTGGTAGCTTCCGATTCATAGCCAATGAGTACTCACTAGGACAGGTGGGTCACAGAGGATGAACGTTGCCTGCAAGCATTTTTAATTAACTGGTTGTTGGATTTATTGGTCAGCTCAGTGGGAAATTAAAACCTGCTACTTGGGGGCTATTTTTATAGCCTTCTGGAGTTGGGTTGCCTTAGTATAGACAGACACCTGGCACCATTCCTAGATGTGGTCACATCTGCGTTTTTCTCCCCCTTTTAAGCAGCAACCAGTGAGTGTTCCAGGCATCTGGCAGTAATCTCATCTAATAAAGGTGCCCCTCTCCCTTCCCACTTTGGTAGCATAGCATATGTACCACCAGTTTACGCCATCAGATCTAGCAGCAGGTCAGAGGTGAGGGGAGTGTAGTTAAAATGCAAAATAAAGCCCTGTAAAACCTTAGAAGAAAGGGGCTGTATCTAATATCAATACTTTTATAAGCTATAAACTCTGAATAACTGGTCTCTGAAATGAACAAGCAAAATTAGATCTTATCAGTTCTAAATTTCTTGAATCTGAGTTTCAGCTCACTTCCCTTTCTTCCTTTTGATGAAGTAGTGTTTAGGAAAAATGAGAGCCCCTTGGCATCACAGGTCTTTTTACAACATACATGAGCAATTTCTGTACAGATACTTGGGTGGCAAATTGTAACCTAACACCCCTTTCTTTGCAATAAAATTACCACAGCATTATATTGGCGTAATAGAGACAAGACTATTCTATTCAGCTGAGTTTTGGTCATGCAGGCACTCACTTTAATGTGGGAGATGAATTAAGCGCATCCTTGGGAGATCCAAGGGAAATGACCGAAACACAAGGTGATTGAGCTAATTACTGACCAGGTGTGCTTTAAGAATGGCAAATGCACACATGAGTTTGGGGGAGGAGTTTAGGAGGGCAGGCTAAACACTACAGCTTCCCAGAGGGCAAGGGATATTTCTGCTGATCTGCAAACATGCTGGGACCACCTAAATCCTGCTCAACCCCCCCCCACCCCCCAAACCCACTTAAGAATCTGGAAACTTCTCTAAATGACTCAAGACTCCAGGAACCTCTTCATCCCCTGAATCCCAATACCAGCCTACAAGCAACTGGCTGGTTCTGCCTGCTACTGACTCAACGTTGCATTTGTATATGTCTAGTCTTCTCAGAAAAATAAACTTTCCAAAGGCACACACATGGTTTCTTGCATCCATCTCAATGTCTAACCTTGTTAAGTACTTGCAGATTAAGGTCTTCTGCATAAAAAAAATGTAACTCTTAAAATACACAATTGCTGTAGGGATATTTCTTCCATTTGTTTGTCTCTGTAGATGAAATACTGTATATGAAAAATAAACAGTTTAATAGCTCTGGTTCATTATAATGAGCTGATTGTGTATCTCATGATATCCCTAACCAATGTTGACACAAACGGTTGAACAGAGCCCTGCTTCTCTGTGGACACATCTGCCCATTCCTCAAAAGAGAATGGTTACTAATTACTACTTCCTCCAGGTGCAACTTTTATCCCCTTGTTCCAGCACCCCAAAAGCCTTGCATTCACAGCCACCACCAACCAACTCCAGCACTCATTTCTTCTGTTTCTTAAAGTATGTCCCCCCACAAAGTGTCATCATCAGTATTCTTCAGTAAAGCCCAGTCTGCTAGACAATTAAGACATAGTGAACAGAACTGAGCTATTATTGTAAGTAAATCCAACCTCTACCTTTCTGGAGCCTATTTCAAGGAATGATAGATCAATAATTAGCTTAAGTTCCTTCCAGGATTTTGGGTTGCCTGCCTGCTGTTGGAAGATAGTCCTGATACTCTAGGTGACTTCTGAGTAATTTCACTAATGGCATAGTGGCTATTAAATTCTACATTAACTCAAGCACAGAAGCAAAAACCACACATGCCAATTGTCTCATAGGAATGTGTGCCAGCTATTCAAGCATGCATTCTCCTAACAGAGAACTTTTGGGTTGGAGGAGGAGGGCACAGAGAAGCTTCCATATTTGAATGTTAAATGTTGAATTTAGATTTAGAAGATAACAATCAAGTACTTACTGATTACTTGCCACATAAAGAGCCCTCTGCAAGAACTCTGAGAAACAGGATGTATGTTCAATAAAGGAGCAAGTGGTGATAACAAGAACATAGTGTCAACTGTAGGTACTTTTCTCTTAAAAGAGAGAATAGCTGTGGTAACTCAGAAAAATGCCATAGAAATACCTCGAAGGTTTAAACATTAAACAAAAGGTACAAGGGTTCATCTTCTTTAAACACTTTTTTGATCAACTACAAATCAATATCCTTTTCAGTTGCTTTTCAAAAGAGAAAAGCAATCCTAGAACATGAACTCCTGCCTAGGACCTTTTCTCCAAGGGTTCCTACTTACTCTGTCAAAACGTTCCCTCTGGATGATCTCTCTGCTCTGTTAAGGGCTATGGCTTCTTGGTAATAACAGTTACCATACTGAGGAAAAAGAGGCTTCTAAAAGCTCTAGGTCCAGCAGAGATGACAAATAGTAAGTAATTAATATCAAAAGGCTTGCCAATCACCTCCCAGAAGGAACTTCTACCCAAAGAAACATTCATTTAAAAAATAAGAGCTGGGGTTATTACTATATTAGTTCAGTTAGAAGAGTGCTTGTCTAGCATGCACAGAGCCTGGAGTTCCAGTTCTGGCCCTACATAAAGCAGGTTTAGTGGTACATGTTTAAGCACTCCTAGAGGCAGACAGGAGGATCAGAGGGTCAAGACCATCCATGGCTACATAGGAAGTTTGAGGCCAGCCAGGAAATAACGAGACCCTTTTTTTAAAATAATGTATATAAATTACTTGTGTGGTCTCTATCTTTCCTGATAAAAAAATGTGCCCTTCAATTGCTCAAAAAGCTAATCATGTGGGTTATCCAGAAATTGATTTGAAGCAAACATATTTCTGCTTCTGAAGCAAATCAAACAAAAAGAATGATTGCATCTTTTGATTAATCCAGTAGCATAAAAACTACTTAAAACACGACTTCTGTAATAGATATAGTCAGTGGTCTATAAGATTCTACCATATGATTTAGAAATTAGCTTTAGGTCAAATATAATTTTCTACAAAGCATATACTAAAAAGATTAACAGGCATTAACTTAAGTGAGATTTTACTGTGCATATTAAACTTATTCTTTAAGTTGAAAATATTATCCAATAGATAAATGTCTTTCCCTATTAAAAGGAGAATTCACATAGCAAAGAACTGAATACCTCCAGGTTTCTAGGGGTGACCTAACTTTTCTGATTTCTAGGCATATCAGAATTCTTGTCTTGCATAACACTGTCAATCCCTACTGTTGAATCTTGCCCTTTCTTCCTCTGCCAATGGCTTGCTTGCTACAAAGGAGATCCAAATCTCTGTCTAGAAAAAAAGCTACAGAAAGTCTGTATTTCTAAGGAAGGGTTCATTGGGGTATTTATTTATAACAGCAAACAACTGGAAAACAAATGTCAAAACATAGGGTAATGGTTAGGTGGTGTACACTGTGGTAAAACCATTAAAATTTTCTGGGCTACTGATGTAGTTCAATAGTAGAGCAAGTGCTAAATATACAAAACATCCTGAGTTCCATCTCTAGCACCAGAAAAAAATTAATAACAAGCACTATGGCTGCACGAGCAAGAAAGACCAGCAACTTGAGCAACGGGACTGCTTGCTCCTACCCTGCATTTAAGGACAAGATCTCTACCTAGGTAGTTCCTGAGCCCTGGACAACTGCATGAACACTGAAGTGCAGATTCTCAGTTCAATCTACAGGACAGAACAGAAGTACAGCTGAAATGTTTCAAATAATTCAATGTGCATTAACATTCTCATCAATATACCATTTGTGGATTGTGATATATCTGACTGGATTCTAACTGGTATGTGATGTGAGCTTAGTATCAATCCCTTCTCTCATCTATCTTTTTGGTTCTTTGAGATGCTGGAGTTTTCTGTTTCTTGTATCACTTCTTCCTCTAGCAACAAACTGTATGACAAGTTGTCACTGTAGCATTTCCATCTTGTTAATAAAGGGATCATTCTGTGAAATGCGCTCTCCTCCTTAAGAGTACTGCACAGTAACTGGTAAGCAAAAAGGAAAACAGAAAGGACTAGCAAGTAATAAGAGTGCTAAAACTATTGTCAGTTACATAGTAATACCCTGAGAGATCAGAATTGGGGAAGATTTCAGTGCTAGGTGGAAAACAAAAAGCAGGAATGAGTGTGAAGATGGGGAGTCTTTGCCTATCCACAAAAAGAGATAGGAGAGGCATTATCAACCTAGATAAGATCATTGTATAAGAAATGCATCCCCACCAATATGCATTTGAATATGTCTACTTATACACACTGAAACACTGCTAAGAAAGTAGGAGAAAGTTATGCAAACTACTCTGGCTAAGTTACTTGCTCAAATCTAATTATCACTACAGGCAAATGTCATAATTATATCCTTAAAAAACAGTGGCAGAATGAAAAACTACTGAATACTCTGTGGTAAACCATAAAAGGAAAGAAGGAGAGGGGGAAAGGAAGAAGGGAGGGAGGGAAAGAAACAAAATTATAGAGGTGGCATTTGAACACATCAAAGAGACGTCTAAGCCTGCAGGAAACAGCACTATGTAAACAGAAATAAACAACAACAACAAAAAATCTAACAAGCAACATTGGGGGTGAGATCTGTATGAAAACAAAAGTAAAGAAAAACAGTGCCCCTATTCCAACAAAAAAGTTGATATCTAAATATAAATGGCCTTGAGGTTACTTTCTATTTGTTTTCAGGCCATTTGTACATGTCCTTATGAGTAAATCAAAGAAACAAATTTTCTACATCATCTTCACCCCATGGTGTATGATCTGTTATTTCAAAGGTTCCCCCATACACATCAAGCACCAACATGTTTAGCTGTAGCAGATATGTATACTTAAAATCATTTTTTGTTAAGAAAATCAGAGGCTAAAAAAAAAACATATAATGAAGAACCCCATTCCATAGGGAAGGCAGAGCAACAGAAAAAGCACATCTGCTAGCATTTGCCAACTACATAGGACATACTAAAAGAAAATCTTGGTGTGATTGTGCTCTCTCTGCCATAAACCATTCCAATAGATGTCTTTCTGCATTATGCTATTTCTATCTACATGGAGATAAAACAAAACAAAACAAAAAAAATAACCACTGACTATTCCCTACTGAAATAATCTATCGTTTTTAATGGAGTTATCACCAGGCAAATGATCAAGCTCTTACCACTCGCCAGACCAGTGAGACTGTAAAGTTAGCCATAGTTGAGGTGAAAAGAGCTTTGAAGTATTCTGCTTTCTTTCAAGTGATTCAGATTCCCTATTTAAGAATATTCATCTCCAGTCGGTCACACCTACAGAAAGTGTCATGGAGCACTGAATTTGCATAACTGTGGGAGTCATGAACCAGCTTAAGACAACTTATAAGAAAATGTGTGTTCAACCTGCTTCCTGTGGTTTTTGCCCTGTAGAAATGTCATTCCAAACCAGTATGAAAATGTTCATTTAGGAAACTTGAAGGCTAAGAAAGGAATCTGACAAATTCTGGAGAAAAAAAAAATTACTTTCCATTGTGATAAAAACAAGGTGATACAGGAACAAATAAAGGAAGATATTTAAAATAAAATGAGAGAAATAAGAACACTGAATGGTGTTATTGGCAGTGACCATAAGCACATGGAAACAGAGGAGACATTCTCCCAAAGGGATATATTTCTTAGTCGAGATAACAGCTTATGAAACAGCAGGGCCACTAGATGTGAATATGCATAAAAACTTCAGTTTCTGAAAACCCAGACTTTATTCATACTATCAACATAAAACCAGATTTATTATGGCTTTTTTCTCTGCTATCATACTGATGTCACTAGCAAAACATAGAACTATTCAGTTTTCTCAGGCTTGTGATGTTGATGTTGCTTGCTTCTTTTTTTTTTTTTTTAAGTGAGACAAAAAAGAAATGGGTCAAGTCACTTAAGAACCACCAGCATGGGCTGGAGATATGGTTCAGCAGTTAAGAGCACTGGCTGCCTTTCCAGAGGACCCAGGTTCAATTCCCAGCACCCACATGGCAGCTCACAAGTGCCTGTAACTCCTGTTCCAGGGGATCTGACACTCTCACACAGACATTTATGCATTCAAAACACCTATGTACATATAACAAAAATAAATAACTAAAAGAAAACCCACCAGCACTAGATAAAGACAAGATATGCTTGACTGATATGCAATCCAACATAGACATAAAATCATCAGAGATGAAGTTTGTATCAAACATGCCTGTGGAATGTCTTTTTTCTGAAAGATCACCCACGAATTAAACTAAACAATAGATACTGGGAAAACTATTAGTAATTTGCCTTTCTGAGACAGGGTTTCTGTGTGTAACAAGGCCCTGGCTGTGCTGGAACTCACTCTGTAGACCAGGCTGGCCTCAAACTCAAAGAGATCTACCTGCCTCTGTCTCCTGAGTGTTGGGATTAAAGGCGTGCGCCACCGTGCCTGTTGTATTAATAATTTTGATGGGAGTTGAGAATTGGATTGTACTTGATGGGTTCATGCAAATTAATTGTAATGGATACATTTTTACAGTGTGCAGGGTCTGGCAGGTAGAAGAATATTGACGAATCTGAGCAATGCGTAAGTAACCAATCAAACAGACTTGATTTAACAAGATGATATCAAGTTTTCAAATCTTTCCACCTTATATCAAGCAATCCAGTCTTAATTCACTTATAATCGATCTTCCCGTTTTTCCCTCCTTACCTCCAGTAGCTAGCCCCTGAACACTTTATTAAATGCCTACTAACTGCAAGGGACAGATTAATCTTCAAAAGTTGCCTGGCAAGTCACTACAAGCCAGGATGTTCATTACTGTTCTTTTCAGTTGTAGCACGTCTTATTTGCAAGGCTGTTTAACATACCCTTGACACCCCAAAAAAAACTTCATGAAGTATATTTACATAGAGGCTTTGAATTAAAGTGAATTAAAATTAATTTTATTTCTGTTTAGAATTAAAATGAAATGCTCTGAAGGTATTTGGATCCTTCCTCCTTCACATTTCATGATGTCATTAGTTTCACAGGAAATATATAAGGTTATGTTGGAGACTTGGATTAGAAAGCTAATGCTCACACCAGGTGTGGTACCACATGAATGTAATCCCAGCATTCAGGAGCCTGAGGCAGAAGGATCCTGAATTGGATGGAACTCAGTCTAAGCTACAGAGTGAGTTCAAAATCAGCCCGAACTATGGTGGTGTGTCTGAAAAAGAAAGGAAGGGAAGATGGGAGAAAAGAAAACAAATCTAAACCTCAACAACTCTATTTGTATATGCAATGAGACACACTTTGAAACTGATCATTTTCAGGGGGAAATTTTAGAAATTGCAAAAACAAATTGATGATCTCACTTCTGAAAAGCAGCCACTGCTCACACTGTGGTATAAGAATTTGCAGAAATTTTTCTATGTATGTGTCTAGATATGTTTGAGTTCATGGAGTTGTATCACACCACATACCTTTATACTCTGTGGAAACTGCAAGTTTTATAGCATTCTATCAGATGTATCTGACAGTTTATATAACCACACACTCATCTATTATTAAACATTTTTATTGTTTCCAATTTTTTTTATCATAAAACACCTCTGTTCATAAGACTTTTGTTTCTGTATTCAGAGTGATATTTCTTAGGAGAAAAATTTCCAAAGTAGAACTATTGGATAAAACAATGAATAGTTTTAAAACCCTTGATAATACACATTGAGAAATGACTGTTCCAAAAGGGCTGTATGAGTGTGTCCATTTGCCTAAGTCCTCATTGGCAATGAAATTTATATATATATATATAGTCTTTTCCTAATTTGAGAGTAAAAAATGGTGTCTTGTTTCCTTCACATCTCTTCACACTTGTGCCAAAATTTCCTCCCATTTTGAAAAATGCTCCTTTTGGAGACAAGGCTTTCTGAAGAGTCCAGCTAGCAGAAATATGCATCTACTGTCAAACCCTATTAGACACCAAAATAAAATCCAATGAAGAGGTGAAGAAAAATTTTACAACTTTTAAAGAATTCATTTTAAATGGGTTCCTTGTTTTTAAGTTTTTTACTTTTTTATTTAATGACAATAGAAGCAGGTACGATAGCTATTCAGCAGTTTCTCCAGTTATATTCAAGGCTGGTACCATGGGAAATTCCACTAACTCATTTGCCTAGCACTGCTGAGGACTCACTCTAGTTCATGTAGGGAACTGAGTCCACACACGGAAGGAGCATAAGTACAGAGACTGTATTGTACTTTAAAGAAATCCTAGTATGCCAGGATAGGAAAAATGTGAGATACATAGCAAGGGGACCTAACCGGGAAGCATCTAGACTAAAAAAGGAAAAGAAAGGCTAAAAAAAAAAAAAACCAAAAAGCTGAATATCCCAAGTTCTTTCTTCCTTCAACCATTTCTCACTTGACATGATTGACGTGATTTTCAGACACATCCTGGTCACTGTTTTCTGGATACACTCAACTTTGTCAAAGATCGTAAAATGTGATGAGTATACTTGAACATAATACTCTAGATGTGGTCAGAGCAGCACACATGCTTCTAATACAGCCTAAAATTGTTTTTGCTTGAAAAAATAAGCTACACCACATTGTTGGCTCATATTAAACTTGTGATCAACTAAATCCCCAAGAACTTTTGACATAAACTGCTGCCAAGTCACAGTTCTCATATCCTGTGCAAATGCAACTTTTTTTCAGCCCAAATTTCAAGACTCTACATCTTTCATTGTTAAATTTCATCTTGCAGGTTTTGAACTAGAGTCCCCTGCAGGTTGAGATCATTTTCAATCTGTATTCTGTCATCCGGGATATTAAACTACACCACCCGGCTTTGTGTTATCTGTACTATGAAAAGCCTGTTTTAGTGATCGATTATGACCAACGAGCTGCTTCACTGCAGCAAAAGGCAAATCTGGACACACGCCCCCCGCCTTGCTTTTTGTCCCTCACAGTTGTTAAGAGAGTGCCCTGTACGTGGTAGGTGCTTGGTGTTAGTTACATGAGTGAATGCCCAGCCAGAGTTAAGATAACACTCCTGTGACCCTTACTGAAAAGCATCTTCCTCCAGGTTGACATTGAATCAGTTGTTCAACCAGCTGTGAATCTGCCTAATTGCTAGTTATACAGTCAAATTTCACAATCTTATGCATAAGGATATTAGAGAAGCCTCCCAAATTTTTTGCTAAATCAAGACATCCTATATTTATATTTGACATTCTGGCAGGGGTGAGTTAATGTAGCCATCTTAATGTACTCATGACAAAAAGACTATCAGGACTCTTTTTCATCTGTTTGCTTGACACTTTGCCCTCAACTCTTACCCAAATGGTGGGGGCTACTTTCAAACTTTCATTTTCTACTCTCTTCAATATTGGTACTCTTCACTAACATTCCTGTTTGTCTTTAGAGTCTTTACATTTCAGGAGTGATTTGTTGTTGTTGTTGTTATTGTTTGATTGATTTGTTTTCTGAGACAGGGTCTTAGTATGCAGTCTAGACTGACCTTGAGTTCAATAATCCACCTCCTAGCCTTCCAGCTTCAGGAGTAAATTTAAAGAATGACTTTTGCTTTTAAAACTATGGTGTAATTGAAAAAAAAATCATGCTTGTAATACAAAAACTGTGGTTTTAATTTGTTTTTGAACACTGATAAACTTCTAAGGAGCCTATCAGTACAAGTCCCCCAAACTACCTACACCATTGCTTTTACAATCTTGAAAACGGTAGATGTACACTGCTTCTTCATAGTATTTTCCAGGGAATGCTAATGAGAACCAGCAGACATTGACTCAAGCATTCCCAGTGAACCCTGGCTATGGGACTATGGGACCATGCCATTCCTGTCCCTTAAAGTCTTGGAATCAGAAATTTCAAGAAACAGAAAATTCAAGAAATAAGAAGATTTTTAGAGAATGAGCAGATACTATACCCAAACTGATTAATAGCATTTCAAAGATGAACACGTGTGAGGAACACGTGACTCCTGGTGTTAATGTGCTTTGCATGCCAGATGGTGCTTGACCCCAAACACCATTCTTCATCTCTTCTGGGAGATTTATCCCACACAGAGTACCCATTTCATCCTTGACTGCTGCTCCCACCTTAATTCTGCTGTCTAGGCTCTAGGCTAAGACTTGAATGTGTAGCTGAGTGATAGAGTAAGACTGTCTGTTTTGCACGTTAAACGCTAGTAAGAAAAGGAGGGGGCTGAATCTTTGTTAGTTTGTTTTTGTCGTCTTTTGAAGAAACACTCCATTCAAAATCAACTCATTAAAAAATTCCCAGCATCAAATTAGCTGATCAAAGCATGCATGCTAAATGGTGCATAACCACCTGTATGTTTGAATGAAAACAGTAACTAAGAAGTAAAAGATGAGCGCTAGCTCCAACTTCTACCAACAACTGGGTTACAAAGCCTACGGAGTTCTTAGTCTACATCTATCTTCTTCCTACATGGAAAGTTTGTTCTTAATGATCCTTATTAACCTATGATTCTGATACTACTTGGTACCGTTATTTAACTTTTTTGTTTGTGACTGACTTGCCTTGAAGCATATCTGGCGCCAAGAATGACATTTCCATAACAGAGAGTTCACAATTTGAGCACTAAATAAGTAATGCAATCATTTTCAATTGAATTGATTAGCAAAGTCTGAACTAAACTCCCTGTAATTAGCCTTCGATTCAGTCACTCCCTTCTGACGAGCACAGACCATTACAGGTAACCTTGGCTACTGGTGAGGCTCTACCTAACATCGCACCAAATTCTTTGTAGGACATAAGGATTGAGTTCCCAAATGAGTCAGATGCAGGGGCCTCCATGACCCACTGTGGCCAGGGTGAATCTGAAGTAGTTAGTCACATCTACCATCATGAGTGGAGAATGCCTATAACATGCTAGCTAGAACCAAGTGCTTGAGCGTAATAGTTGGGATGACTAGTTTTCGTCATCAACCTGTCAAATCTAGAATACCTGCATGTAACAGGCAAGTTAATGGCTAAAATTTATCATCAAATCAACATGCACAAGACCTTAGTTCTAGCCACAGCACCATAAACAGACCAGAAGAAGGAGGAGGAGGAGGAGGAGGAGGAGGAGGAGGAGGAGGAGGAGGAGGAGGGGGGGGGGGGGGGAAGGAGAAAATTCTTGAAATGCTAATCTGAGTAAATTTTTCTTTGGACTCAATGCTGCCATTCTGGTAAATGCAATTCAGGACACTCATACTTTTAATAGGAAAAAAGTGGTATACCAAGCAAAACCCCCAAATTTCTCAATGAATCTATATATCCTTTTTGCCTGACTTCACAAGAATAGTATATAACTTAACATTCAACTTTCTGGACTACTCCCACTGAACATGATGGCATCTATAGAAGATTTCTGTTCCATAAAAACAAAATGGCTACAGAGGTGCTAACAGCATAAAAATAGCCCCGAGTAAAGCATTTCGTTTGGCATGTAAAGAATCCTTAATGAGCTGATGTGGACTAGTGATTCTGTCACGGCCATCAGAAAGACGTGGAGTTTCTCTGTTCTCAGATGTTTTATAGCATCAAGTTTTAAATGCTGCAGAATTAGCCAAATAAGGCCCACAGATGAAACACCAGCCATACCAGTGGGCATTTGGGTTTTCCCTAATTATCTGTTAAAGTGGTCTTTGAAGTCATTGTCTTAACATATTGGTATGTGTAGATCAGCTGTGAATATGCTTAATGTCAGCTGTTACTAACACTAAATTACCAACATTCATAAGTAATTTTCTTTTAAACATATGACTGAATTAGAAGTTCTATTACAGAAATACTATGGCTAAATCACTCACATTAGAAAAGTCTTTCTTGTCCAACAGAGGAGAAAGGGGCAGCAATACAGCTGGTGCCATGAGAAGAAGGCAGAAGAACCCTAGGGAGGTCCTCTATGGGATGGATCTGCTTGGGAACAGAATCTGAAGAAAGTTAGTAGAGTTAAACCCTGAGAATCATGCTTAGTCCTAGGAAGCCCATAACATGTAGTATGTGGATGTTATTAGACTTGGCAATCATAATAGTCAAGAACTGTTCATCTGTATGAAAGCTTAGACTTGAATTTTCAAGATCCGTTGCAGTGAATCATGCTTAGGAAATTTTGAGGAAGTTGTTTGCTCTCTTTTTTATTTCTTTTTAAGGAAAGGAATGTTATTCTGGGGCTGCTCTTCCAGAGGACCCGAGTTTGGTCCCCAGCATCCACATGGTGATTCACAGTTATGCATAACTCCAGTTCCAGATCTAGAGTGCCCTATTCTGGCTTCCATGAGCACCAGGCATGTATGTGGTACACATATATACATGAAGGTAAAACATTCATTCACATAAAATAGAAATATATCTTTAAAAGTAATTGACTATCTGTCTGATTTTCAACTTTCTCGCCCTGCAAGCAACAAAACAGTATTTATGACGCTGCCTTACAGTGAAAAGAATCAGTGTGTTCACAAAGGGCAAACTCATCTCTTGGACTGATCAGTTGATCAGCATATACCTAACTGGACAAAATATAAACATATATAGCCTGTCTCTGCATCTATAAAATGGGTTTATACCTTTGTCTTGAAGAGTGTTGGAAGTATCAGACATGATGGGCAGGATGCACATAATACAGTGTGTGGCTCATAAAAGGTGATTCCAATTGATTTTATGCATAGAGAAATGCAGCACTGTGGCATGGGTAAGAAGTCAGCATAGAAGACCTAGTTACAGTAAGGGAACAGCTAGACGCATGGGGCTGAATGAAGAGCAGAGGGAGCACTGACCGCGCTCCTTTAGAGAATAGCAGTCACATTTCTATGGGAGAGGCAGAGGTAAAGAGATCTGCTGTCCCAAAGGAGAAAGGCTAAGTCCGAGAGAGAAGGAAAGTGAAATCCATGTGCTGTCACAAAGCAGTGGAAGAGGAACATTCAAGGGTGAGAAAAAAGTAAAGAAAAATAAACCCCTCGGAATTCAACCAAAAAGTCAGTTATTGGAACCCTTCGAGGGTGCAATTTTAGTGCAGAGGCAGTAGGAGTCAGCTTACAAGGTGTTTCAGAATTAGTGGTAAAGAAATGGAGCCAGCAGATATAAACCACTCACTTGAGAAGAAAAAGTCAATAATATCTGGGTCTGACAGCTGGACCTGATCCAGACACACAAGAACAGACTTCAGCCGTAAAGACTTAAATGTGGGATTTTAGTATGGAATTTCTGATGGTTGCAGGTATAGAGGGGCCTCCCAAGGGAAAAACACATTCCTCAGAATACTAAATATGGCTTTCATAAGCTCAACAAAGAGAGGCCAAACTTGCTTGTTTCGTAAATCTCCATGGCTTCAAGATAATGCCACTCTATTCTAGAGACTCAAGAGAAGACAAAACCAGAATGAAAAATTTAAGAACATACAAAGGTTGGTAGAGAGCCTGCTCTCTTTGGTGGCCTCCCCTCAAGGCTTTTGTTCTCTCAATTCCCAGACTCTCCAAGGGTCTTAAAGGAGTGTACCACAATCAAGTCTTCTCGGCTTAAAAAAAAAAAAAGACAAAACAAAAAACCCTTGCCTATTAGCTCCAAACCAATCATGTCTTGCTTCCCTTGTATCACACAAAGTCCCTATTTTCAGTGAGTAAATAAATACCACCCCCACCCCCCACCCCCACCCCCCAAAAGCATAGAGATTTTCTGAACAAGCTGATAGGGTTCACAAAGCTGATTAGGGCTTGTTTATTTGAAAGGTTCAAATAAAAGGCATTTGAATGGTCAGGAATGTTTGAGGACTATTGAGATGTGACAGGATTCACTAGGGTAAACATGTCCTGCCTCAGGCTTCTTGAAGCCTCTAATCCCCGTAACAAGTGAAGTCCTAAATATAATACTAGCTACCATTTATTGAGCAAGCCTGTACCATGTGCCCTTTACATGAATTGTCTCATTTAATCCTCACAATAGCACTATGAGGTTAGATATTATTAACCGCAGGGATCTAGAGCCCCTAGGCTAACCCCTGGCTCCAAAGGACCTCCCAGGTTTCACCAGCACAAATACCCTCTACTCTGTCCCTCCCTTGTCCCAGTGCTACTTTGACTGCTTACTTTCTAGCCACTTAAGTCAAAATATAAAAATAAACCTCCCTTTATGTTGAGCCAAGTATATTTTATATCACACAGGCTTGGAAATACAACACCCAAGTTCAAATCCCTCCCCCCCCCCATGAACAGTCCAATCTGTGTGGTCTTGGAAAAATAACTTCCTCTAACCAACAATAATACGTTCATCGAAGTGTTGTCAAGGATAAGCAGGTGGTTAAGAAGAAAGAGTTTTATATTTTAAAAGTTTTCCTTTTAGAACTGTGACCATTAATTACATACTGAATCAATGTCTTCCTCACTCAAGTAAGGTTACTTTAATAGCATATATATATATATATATATATATATATCCATATGTTGCTATAAAATTTTGAGAAATTCAGAAAGAATAAAGAAGAAAGGCAATTAGCTGTTAGTCCATCATCCTAAAAGCAACAACAACAACAATAACAAATAGGTTCAGGAACCAATATAAATGTATATGGGATTAGTTTACATGAAGTATATATTACTATGTATATCAACATATAATTTACATCAAGTTATTTGCAAAATAAATAGCATTTATGCCATTTTAATATAAAATTTCCTTTGAAAAAATATCTACTAACAGCTTCATAAATTTTATTGAGTAGATGTTCAGGAATTAATTTCATAGACACAACACTGATATACTGGAAACAATTACCTTTCAACTTAAATCTTCAGTGACTCTGCATAGAAGGCATTGCCAATGAAAGTTCAAGGAAAAAGACTCTTGTTCCCCTTAACTTTAAAAGTTAGGTTTTTGGGCCATGTCTCAGGAAACTACTACTTTGTATAAAGTAATAAAAATAAAAAAGGACACCACAATATGTACATTTCACCATAGCTATCTAAATAAAGAAACACTTATTCTAAATATGTTGACCAGACATTTTGTGACATCAGAAGGATATTCTCAAATTGGCAGTCTGGTTCTTATTAAGAGGGAATGGCAAAATATATTACTTGTACACCCGAACAACAGAATAGTGAATAGCCATTAAACCAATGTTGACATCTGTATACTAAAATGGGGAAATATTCACAATGTATTGTTAGTTTGTGTGAAAAACAGGATATTCGCTGGGGATGTATCTTACTGGCACAACATATGTTTAGAATGCTCAATGCTTCAGACTCAATCCCTAGTGCTTCAAAAGACAAAGAATAGTTGTCTCTAGTCTTATCACCATTGTTAAATTATATTCTACCCATTTTTCTTCAATTTTCTAAAGTTAATGGACATCATACCAATTACTTTTAATTTTTAAAACCACCTAAAGTTGTTCATTTGCCCACTTTGGAATCCAAGGACACTGGAGGACCACCATAAGTTCAAGCCCAACGCGATCCACATAGTGAGACTCCCTCCAGAAAAGCTAGTTAAATCTGGTTCTGATATTTTTCGCAGCAAAATTAGAAGTTCGAAGTGCTCTCTATTTGAATTCAATTCCTACTCTTGTGTTTCTCTTCTCCTTTGGTGTGTTTCAGTTGTGCTGCCTCAAATCTGAGAAAGAATATACGAATAAGAAAGACGCCACCATAAATGGGAATACCTGAGACAATGAAGATAGAAAAATGTCTGAGCAGCATATAGTCTTTGCATCAGGTGCAAATTAGAAGTGCTAAATGATAAACTCAGTGTTAATTAACAGAGTAAATCAGAGAATTTGGAGTTTACATCTCAAGTTTAAGTGGTCTAGTGTTAATACAGCCACAGTTGCCAGAGGCATACAGCTGACTTAAGCTTTGGGGGAAAATGCATTTACAAGTATGATTAATAGCCATGAGGGAGGGTTAAAGGAAACCCCACTGAGTTCATAAGGGAAGAAAAAGGCTATATGGCCAATGTTAATTATGCTCTTGTTTGCTGTATGAGTTTATGAGAACAGATCTACCCGCCACTGCACTAATGAGCACCTAAAACAAAGGCTCTGTCATGTGCATTTTATTACTGCCGTTGGTTTTTCCAAAACCAGTGTCATGTTTGTCCTAGAGAAAGGGGGAAAGGATTTCCAAAGGAATCTCATAATAAAAACAATACAAATCTCCCCCAAGCCTTCCTTTACCTCCTTCCTCAGCCCTCTTTCAAATACTGCTGGATTTTGCAATCTACAACTCACAGCCCCCCCAAACCAAACTGATAACTGTGGTGGTATTAAATATGAATAGCAATCCTCTCTCTCTCTCTCTCTCTCTCTCTCTCTCTCTCTCTCTCTCTGAAGAGCTGGAATGTCAAACTAAATACAGGTCACTTAAAATGTCTAGCCTTGATGGGCATGGTGGCATACACCTTTACTCCCAGCAGAGTTTGAGGTCAGCCTAGTCTATATAGTTCGCTCCAGGCCAGCCAATGTTGCATAGGGACACCCTATCTCTAAAGCCCACCTTGTAGTACATTTATGTGTGCGTGTGTGCGTGCATGCATGTGCGTGTGTGTGCATGCACGTGTGTGTACATGTGTATGTGTGTGCATGCATGTTTGTGTGTATGTGTGAGAGTAAACTTTTCAGGTAAAATTCTCCCTTTTTAATGCTCACAATTTCATTCAACACTCAGATTTGCAACCAGGGTTGGAGATGTTACATCTTTGTACATCTTTTCTTTAACCACATAAATAAAAAAACATGTAGAAATCTTAAAATATCAGCTAATGTGATTGGTTTTATACCTTTCTGATTATTTGAGCAAAAGATGAGTGAACAGGCTTCAGAAATCTCTTATTTTCCCAGCAACCTTCTTGCAGAATAATATACTTTCATAATGAAATATAAGATTATAAATTGCCAAATTGATTTTGCATCAGTGGTAAAAAAAGTAATAATAATCGTAAGTGACTAAGTGTCCTGAGGTGACCTAGTATGTTACAGAAAATATGTAACCCTAGTATACTGACAGTTTAATTGGTTTAGCGAGAGTTCATATCACTTGGCTGAAATGCATCATTGGTCTTTTTATCATTACATCTTATTGCAGCTTTAAAAATAAAGTAGATGACAATCTAGTGAAACGTTTCCTTCACAGTAAGAAGCAGGTTCCTGTCCTTGACTTCATTACTATGCCTAGCTTTCCAAACCAATGTTTACAAACTGCCTCTGCCTTTAGCACGTTTTGAATAGTGGATTTATTTTCCAAGTTGATTCTTTCATGCCAGAAGATAGAGAAACAGTAGTGTATGGTTGTGTAAAGAACCCAAAAGCAGGTGCCATCAAGGAGTTAAATAGCAGAGTGGATGGCACCTTGACATTTATTGCATCTAGTGCAAAGCAGAATATAGTATCTGACTCTTTTATAGCACTAGGAGGGTAATTTCAATGTGTTAGAACTTGAACTATCAAAAGACGCTGTTTCCTGTCTCCATATGTAATTACAAGACAAGACTATTAAAACAGTCTTACTAATACAAAAGGAACTAAGACTGTGGAGGGCAACAAAAGTGGAAAGAACTATCACCATAGCAACAGCAAGTTGGTTTGTTTTGTTGTTGTTGTTGATGATGATGTTGTGTTGTGTTGTTTTATTTGACCTCTCTGTCCCTGGGGCATACCAGGAAACCAACGTACTACTGTGACACTATCCTCTCAAGTGAGGTCTCTGTGTGCAAAATAGACCCAGAAGAGTAAGCCAGGAGTGGAAATGTCATTCCCCATGCCAAACACATTCTAAACCCTTTTGTCTCCATCACACTAAAGCAGGTTCAGTGGGAAGCCATTTACTATATGTGTGGAGTACTCAATGGGAGGTGATGATCAGTTTTATTAAATCCAGATTATATCAAGTTGATACTCTCCCAATTCTTGTGAGTCCTGATTCCACACATTCCAATTTTCACAACATCCTTGCTTCAGTCAAGAAATTTCACACTCTTATCTAAAATACAGTTAAAGACCCTTAAAGCTGAGTATGATGGCACAGCAGTAATTCTAACACTTTAGAGTCTGAGCAAGGAGGGTCTCAAGTTGGATGCCAACTGGAGATGGATGGGTTGGTAGATAGATAGATGGAAGGATGGATAGATAAAAAGAAAAATATCTGAAGGGAGAAGAATATGTTAGAGATATCTAGAAAGGTATTTTGGTTTTGTTTTTTGTTAAGGTATCAGTAAAGTATTGCATTCAAAAAGTAATGTGTCAGGCGCTACAATCTTAAAGAATTTCACTGTGAATAGTAAATAGTATAATCAATAAATTGTAGTATATAACATAATGAATAAAAAATAGTAAATGTATAGAGGAGAGAGAAGAGACAACTAAGCCTAGCCATAAAAACAGATGAGGGAGAGATACTTGGAAAGATATGGGGGTCAACATGAAGGATGGAAAGGATGGTGAAAGGGAAGATGAATAAGAACAAAGAGTAATGACATGTTTAAAAATGGCATCAGGAAACCCATTATTTGGTGTTAAAAAAAATCCAGCCGGGCGGTGGTGGTGCACACCTTTAATCCTAGCACTTGGGAGGCAGAGGCAGGCGGATCACTGTGAGTTCGAGGCCAGCCTGGTCTACAAAGTGAGTCCAGGACAGCCAAGGATACACAGAGAAACCCTGTCTCGAAAAAAAAAAATCCAAATTGACTAAACTGATATAATTATGTTTTAATTAAAAATGTATTTTAAGTGAGGTGTAGTAGCCTTTAATCCCAGAGGCAAAGACAATAGCATCTCTGTGAGTTCAAGGCCACCCTGGTCTACAAAGCACATTCCATGACAGCCATGACTGTTAATAGAGAAACCCTGTCTTGAAAAAAAAAAAAAAGAATTTTAAAAAAACAAATT
Source organism: Lophiomys imhausi (assembly GCA_907164525.1). Lineage (NCBI taxonomy): Eukaryota > Metazoa > Chordata > Mammalia > Rodentia > Muridae > Lophiomys > Lophiomys imhausi. The sequence continues at coordinate 466,967 of CAJQZJ010037460.1, forward strand.
CAAGGGCTGGAGAGATAGCTCAGTGGTTAAGAGCATTGTCTGCTCTTCCAGAGGTCCTGAGTTCAATTCCCAGCAACCATAATGGTGGCTCACAACCATCTATAATGTGATCTGATGCCCTCTTCTGGCCTGCAGGTATACAAGAAGATATAGCACTTATATGCATTAAAATAAATAAATAAATCTTTTTTAAAAAATTCAAATTTAGCCGGGCGTTGGTGGCGCACGCCTTTAATCCCAGCACTTGGGAGGCAGAGGTAGGAGGATCTCTGTGAGTTCGAGGCCAGCCTGGTCTACAAAGTGAGACTAGGACAGCCAGAGCTGTTATACAGAGAAACCCTGTCTCGAAAAACCAAAAAAAAAAAAAAAAAAAAATTCAAATTTACAAAACCAGTATACAGAACTAAAATTGAGATTTTTTAGAAGGGAGCTGAGTGCTCCCTAAACAAGTGTATTGGAAAGTACATGGGGAGCACTTTCTTCCGTTAGTCAGGCTATGTGGACAAGGGGGGCAAAAGGGCAGGCTCAGGCACACTGTTCATGGCTTCTGATTTCCAACTAACCCTTCTGGAGAGTTATGCAATGCTAGGTATTAGGATCTTTTGAGAGTTTATATTTCTTGACACAGTTATTTCACTTCTAGGTCTCAACTCTCAAAGAAACAAAGCTATGTGTATACAGGAAGACGGCAGTATTACTTATACTAGCATAAAATTGAAAAACACCTAAAATGTCTATCATTGATGGGATGGCTAAACATGCTGTACATATTAACAATCACACTTAGGTGAGCTTTTGAAAACATGTAAAAATATATAAGTATATTACTAAGAGGGAAAAGGGCAGAGCTCAAAATCTATATGCAGTGCAAAAGCATCCTATGTATTCTCAAAACTGTCTTTAGACACCCTGCAATGAGATGAACAGCTGTTGAAAGGGATATAGTTTGGCCTCTTAATTTTAAAAATAGCTCAGTTTGAAATAATTTTAGATTTACAAAAGACTTACAAAATTTGTTTCACCAACTTCCCTTAATATGAACATTTTATATAATCATAAAATATTTGCCAAATTAAAAAAATAACATTGATGCAATACAATTTGGGTTTCTTCAGATTTGACACTAATGTCCTCATTCTGTTACAGGCTTGGGATTTTGCATTGCATTTACTTGGTCACTAAAGTTTAACAAATATCATTCACACTTTGGCCTCACTCAAAATTCATAAAATGCCTTTTCATTTCATCAACTTTTCTTTTAGCTTAGCTGTTCTTAGTGTTAAGAGCCACGTAAATGGAAAGGAAGATATCGTTTTTTAACAAGTGAAAGTACTCACTTCTCCTGATTTTTCACAAGTTCACTTATCTCAGAGCTCTCCCCCAGTGCATTTATATTGGTCTTTTTCCCTTATCCCTAACCTCCCATCCCTTTCAGCTGAATCTGTGCTCCCAAATCTTGGATCAAGATAGCACCAGGTAACCTGTCCAATCATCTTA
>CAJQZJ010037460.1:468863-488203 GCA_907164525.1 Lophiomys imhausi
CATGTAATTTCAGAAGAGTATAGAAAGGCCTAAACGACTTAATAGAATGTGCAGGGATTTCCATCCAAGTCCATTATAACTCCATTGTCCATGGCCTTAATTACTCTATCCTTAGGGTTTCTTGAAAGATAATGAATGAGCGATTGAGCTGAGTCACTTTAATTTAGCTCTTGAAACTTGAGTATGTCAACTTTGATTTAAATTCTGCTGCTAGGCCTGGTTATGACATCATCTTTATGTTAAAGGACCTTTTATCCCCTCTTACTGAATCAATGTACCCAGACATGTACCCAGATACATTGTACTATGTTCCAACGCAGCTGACTCATCTTTGAGGTGCTTCAGACATATTCTGTTAGCATTTCCCAGCTGTGCCTGCCTCTTCTACTTAGGGACCACCCTACCTTTTCTCGAGAATCTGTTAGCTTTGCTTTGTCTACCAGTCTGGATGATAGTGAGCCATGATGCAGTTTCAGGCCCTCCCCCAGCCTTCTCCATCCCTCTGGTAGTTATAAGCCCCTCTGTTCCACTCTGAACACAAACCTAACTTTATTTCTGAGCCCTTCCATCCAGCTTTAGGAACCTTAGTGGTAAGAAAAGGGAAATCTGGATGAAAAGCAAAGGCTGCGTAAGTTAAAAGAATGACACTTGGAAGGAGGAACATCTAGCCCTGTTCCTTTCTCTCCCCCTGAATCTCAAGGGATATAGTTCCCAAAATAACCATAGATGATCTAGTGTGTCCCACTTATGAAGAGTGTTGGTACTAGCTGCTGTCCAGCTCACAAAGGCACGCTCATGCTCCGAGGATGGAAGATGGGGACAACAAGACATCCCTGGGTTTAGTGACTTGGACCAGTGGATACTCTCAAAACTGCTCTAGTTGCTATAGGGGTGACCTGAGGAATTACCAGCTGTGCACTGGGAGCACAAACCTTTGATGACCGAGTTCCTCTTCCCTAGAATCATTTAACAGCAGGAGGGGCAGTGCAATGGAGGGAGCAGCTGTTTATACTCATGACACTTCATGCTGCTGAAGACAGCTCTTTGATTGATGTTGCCCCTCACCCCCTTTGGAAGACGTAGTTTATTCTCTTGGGACAGAAACAGTTTAAGGTTAGGTAGGTTTGAGATTTCTACTTGGTCAAACACTGGATCCTTACAAGGACAAAACCTTCACTTTCCCTAGTTTGGTCTACTCCTAGGAGTCAAATGGAATGCTTACAAAGTACAACTGCCACTAACTTCTCCCTACCTCTGCGGGCTTAGTCACTTGATCCTATGCTTGGGATAGACCTTTCTACTATCCCCTATTTTAAAAGGAGGGTCTTGCACTCAGGTGGTGAGGAAGGATACTGAGTTCAAGACCAGCCTGAACTAGTAAAACTTTGTCTTAAACTATTTTTTTCAAATTAAAATAAGGAAACAACTTCTGAGGAGATCATTGTCCTATTCAAGACTGCAGATATAGAGCAAAAAGTTCAATCCAATCTTACCATTGAGAGGACCACTAGAATTATCAACATACCTCAGGAAGGAACTTTACATTCTCTACCTAAAACCCGTAGCCTACACCACACACACGCACACGCACATGCACATGCACATGCACATGCACATATCTGTGACAGTAATTGTTTCTCTTTCCAGCAAAGAGTAATTTTATCTTCTTTTAGAAAAAACAATCTTTAGAAAACATAATCATTCCAGTTAAGTCTTGGAGAATCAAGAGACAAGAAGAGGAAAGACGAATGAAAGCAAAACTCAAAACTTGCTGAAAACAGGAAGTTGAGAAGGCAGGTTAGAAGGTCTGGTGGGAAGGATGGCACTGCTCTCCCTTTTTCAAAATGCCTTAAAGCTAGAATTCAAGAGATAATCAATTAAAACGTTTCTTATCTAAAAGCCCATCCATCCCTACCAGCAAAATAGATGATAAAAACACTATGATATAAACACTGGGAAGAGAGAAAGAAAAGAATTATCACATCCCTCTAACCGTCCCTGAATTCTGCCATTACCCAAACTATTAACTTAAGATACAAAGAAACAAAACTAGAAGAATCCCTAAGATGAATTCTGTACACCCGAGTCAGCGGGTCAAAGAAGACCACCCTGAATGGAATGGGAACAACTGGAATGCAACAGCTGGTTGAGCCAAGACTTCCCAGCCCTATGCTCGGCAGTGGCCCAAGCCTACTGTTTATTTGTAAGGCAAAAGCGTATCATGCTCAAGCTGGCTCAGTCAAACAGGATAACATCAGCTCCCATTTCACCATGAATGAGGAACAGTCAAAATAAGCAGATGCTCTGAGAAAACTTCCTTTTACTGGTACAGGTAGAATCTGACTGACACTTAACAACTGCCAGGTTTGTGGGGACAGTGGAAGAACCCCAACATACTCTGCTCAGCGATTCTCTGCCCTGAAAATCTCTCATGAGTTTTTTTTTTTCTAAAGAATATGTCCTTATGTGTGTATGTGTGTATGTGTGCGTGGGGATGTATGTGCATGTGACAAAGGCAGCAGATTTCCCGGGAGCTGGAGTCACAGGAAATTGTGAGCTGCCCAGTGTGGGTGCTAGGGACTGAACTCGGATCTTCTGTAACAGCAATACCTGCTCTAAACTGATGCGCCATTCATTCTCTCCAGTCCCTGTAAACATTTTTTAAACAGAAAAATCACCTTGGTGATCTGATGATTCTACATTTAGGAGCCAGTGAGAGAGATATCAGTGGTATGAGAGGTTTTTTTTTTTAATGAAAAATGAATTCTGTACTTTTTAGTGTCACACTTGGCCTAAAATATCCCACCATGCGTGTTAGTACAGGGCCACTGTTGAAATTCTAGTCACCTTTTAGGAAATGCTCGACGGTTTTGAAGCTATTTCCTACTAGTGAGTTTATCACACAATATATGGACACCAACTGGCCATTTTAAATGACTCTAGAAGGCAACTGCATATCAAACTCCTCCATAATGGATTTTTAAAAATTGTTAAAGAAACTCATTAATCCGTCATCATTTAAAAATAAGTAATTCACTCATAACTAGAAGCTAGTGGCCGCCTCTGCCCCCACTGCAAAAGCCATAACCAAGAATAACTGCAGTTCACATAGCCCCCTACCCCATTTTAGAAGTGCTAATTACCTCCAGGGATCTTATACCCTGAAGCTGAAAAGCCAGATGACCAAAAGCAATTAGTCAATCAATTTGGCTTGAAATCACGCCCCCCACCCCAACACAATTGGCAGAAAGTCATGCATGGAATGTAAATGGGCAGCCACCCATTTGAAAGGAAACAAAAGGATTTAGCCACCCACACTACATTAATAACCTGCCACGGTGCCTGAAATTACCACCATTTTAATCACATGTTGGGATTTCAGCTCAGTGCTCAAAATGGAAATACATGACTCACTGCCAGAACCATGTAGGCCTATTAGCACCCATTACTACACTAAGTAGCCCTTACCTAAGAAAACTGAGGACAGTGTGGTAAGTAAATGGAAAAGGAAAGAGTCAGTGTAGCAGGAAGGAAACTGAAAAAAAAATCCAGGAGTATGTGTGGAAAGAGAGGTATGGGGAATGTGAAGGTAAGTGAAAAAAACAAAACTCTTCTAGTTACCATATCCCTTAAAGGGAAAAAGACGATGACTGTCGTGTATAATAATCTCAACGATCTAACGTTAATCTCAAGCAAAATCTCCAAACATTAAATCCAGTAGAAGATTTGGTGATTTCTGTGCTCTTGGGAAGAAAAGAGGTGATCACAGAAGATAGCGTAGTTTTATTAAAAAAAGAAAAAGAAGTCATGTCAGGCTAACTAGATTTCCTCTTCTGATAAGAACAGTAGACAGAAAAGCAGAGAAATACACAGACAAACTTCTGGGTTCAAGAAGAACTAACAAGGAGATCCAATCTTTTGACATTGCTATATGACACTGTCAAGTCACAACATGTCAGGCTGAATTTGTAGGTGTCCTGGAACATGTGCAACCTATAGAGCACTGGTTGGATACACCTGACCTGAGGACAAAGTGAACCATCACATTCAAGATAGGCTTCTGTGGGCTCTTAAGAATACCATTCACTGATTTCTCCCCTGATTTTTTTAAGTGTCTGTATTCAAAGGTACTAGTCATTAAGCTAATGAAAACCTTTAGAAGGCAGCTTTTAAGTCATGATGCTAATGGATGTGCTTTGCTCAACATTTTTACCAGTGCTGCCACAATAGCTTAAAAGCTATGGTGATCTAATTTATAAATTACATGAAGCTCAAAGAAATACCTAACCCATCTCTAAATCCAAGTGTTTGGGATCCAATCTCATAAGATCACATATTAATAAAGTATCAAAACTCAAAGGTGAATTTTGCTTGAATGTAAATTGAGCACTCGTAGACATCAAACTTGAGGTTGTCAAACTGCCCTGCCTAAATAAGTAGTAAAAGTGAGTTCAGAGGCCACAGGAAGTGCTGGATGGGATCCACACTAGGCAAGCCTAGGCATCACCATTCAGGAGTAGAAGCGTATCTACATGAGTGTAATCTGCATGGCAAAGAATCTCAGCTACCTAAGGGAAGACCAGAGTTTTTCACTCCCAAACCTACCAATCCCTTCCTCAGAATAGGGTACACAGAGGAATCACACAGACATCTTATGTCTTAAGTCTGAGATGGTGTGACATTATGGAGTCACCTTCCTAACTTACAGAACTGAAAGTGAACACAAAAGTAAAGCAAACCAGCGTTCTGAACCTAGAGTAGGGAAGTAGCAGCAGATCCTGACCTATTCTTCCTCTGAGCTCCTTAGCCATAGGGGTCTTATTTGCATGGTTGACTGGGGAGTTTAAATAAACTTCACTTGGGTGGCTGGGATGTTTGTAGTGAGGAGGGGGCTGCAGGCAGTCAAATGGGGATGTGTCAACTACTTATTTTCCAGCCTTCTGCAAAAACATAATTTGGTGTTTTTCTATAGAGAGAGTGATTTTTATGGATAGGAACAACGAAAATGAACCTACTTTAAGAGGATTATGTTGGAGATAGAATCAGAACAAAATCTAAATCAAAGGAAAGCATTTCTTCTATAATTAAGAGAAATCTTCACCTTAATTAGGACATAAAAATAACACAGGGAGAGATCACATCCAGAGAGTGGCTAGCCTAAATTCTTAGGAATACAGCTGCATACTACCATACACATGCCTAAATGTACCCAACAGTGCTTAGAACACAGCAAGCACTTACCAATTGCTGACTGTCCTGGGTGATATGGAAAGAGAGCATTTTTGAGACATCTAACCAAAAGCAACTACCAAATACAAGCATGTACTATGACAAGAGAATTCAGGTAGGATATCTTTCTTTTAAAAGGCTAAATTATTTCTTTAACCATTAAGCCATCAATGGTCACTACAGTAGCTGAATGCATCTAGTCTTCCGAAGATTTGTGTGTTGGGACCTTGGCCCCAAGTGTGGGGGGTAATAAGAGATGATGTGCAAGTTTTAAGATGTGGAGGATTTGTGAAAGATAATTAGGATATTACCCTCAAAAGGTATTTTTCAGGGGACCCTGGGTCATTCTTACAAGAGTATTGTTATAAAAGAGCAAGTTTGGCCCAACGTCAGTCTCGCTGTGGCTTCCTGTTGTGCCATCTGCTGTATTCTTCTCATGTATGTTTGTGACATGATGTTATCCACATGCTGTGGTGCAGATGGGTCATCCTTCAGGGCTGGCATCATGTTATTTGGGCTTACAAATCTGCAAGTTAAATGAGCTGATTTATTTTATAAAATATCTGGCTTAAAGTATTTTACTATAATAACAGAAAAAGGCTTATGCTGGCACTTAGATTGTTTTCTACATCTCAGCTATTGTGAATTGTGCTATTGATAACAGGGAAGTAATGTCTTTATGAGGTGGTGATTTTATCTCCTTTAGCTATATGCCCAAAAGGAAGATTACTGGATTCTATGGTATGAAATAGTTAATTGTGATTTACAAGCAAATAATTTGAGACACCTAGGAAACAGGTAAAGCATACTTCTCTGTAGGTCTACCAAGGTATTTCAACATGATTGAATTGTGAGGACTCTACTCTAATCACTGGTTAATGTACTGATGTATTCAGAGTTTCTGTCATTTTTTTTCTCCAGCAAATGTATGTGTATGTGTGTACATGTATGTGTATGTGTGTACATGTGTGTGTATGCATGTACGTGTGTGTGTGTGTGTGTGTGTGTGTAACCAGGTACACACTTTCACCCAGCCTCCTAGTAATCAACAGACGATCATGGTAATGGGTGTAAGCAGCTCTACCCAAGGACTCTCCAACATGCTGGACTTTTGAGAAAATCTCCTATTCATATTTTTTTGCCCACTTGGGACAATATATTATCTGAAGGACTGAATCTTCTCTCAGTTCTCATCCCTCAAATCAAAGAGAGACTCGAGAGTCCTTGGCCACAGATTCAATACAAATGTAATTTCAAAAATATTTTTGAGCCACGGATGGTAGAATGTGTGGGTGTGGCCATGTAAACTGTGATAGTCAATCTTTTCTATCAAATTCATCCATATAATGTGTATATACAAAATTGTTTAGAATGGGAAAATCAGACAACACTGAACAGACAGATTGAATGAACAAAGCCCCCCAGTAATACACTTGTAAGCTGCCCTCTGGTTAATCCTCAATTTCACCAGTGCAAAAAGAAAGGTTAGCTTGTAAAAGTACTGCATGGGCTACAGGTTTCCTCCACAAAATAAGAACAAGACTAAAGCTAGAATCAGAGTTAAAAGGCTAGTTTTCAAACTAGATTTTGGGCCAGAAGTTTTCAATAGAGGGGAAGTTGACCCCTCCCCCACGGAACACTTAATTGTCTGATGACATTTTTGGTATTCCTGGAATCTAGAGGGTAGATGCCAGGGATTCTGTAGACCATCCTCTGATAGACAGGCTGGAACAACAACGAAGTATCCAAGACCATGTGTCAGTAATGTCTGTTTTAAGGCAAGTCATTTCAGACGATTTTCTCCTTGATTTTCCTACCTGTGTGTCTCATCAAAGTATATACATTGCTGGAAAATGTTTAATTTTATATAAATGTAATCACTTTGTAATTACAAACAACTTTCTAAGCATGTTTAAAACAGAATACAAATGCTATTTACTTCACAGTGTTGTTCAGAGAACTCAACGAGTTCATGTATATCCCCAGCTTGTAAATATCACTAGCTATATAGTAGGCATGCATCAAATATTATATATTGTTATTTGGAATTAAGCAAATCAGAGATAGTCAAAGTATGGTGGGCCAGCAAAAAGGGAAACCTACCTGGGAGTGGGTTGTCAGGGAAGGTGTCCTAGAGAAAGTGATATGTCAGTTATGTATTAGAACAGTACTTACAGTTAGTACAAGAAAGATTCAAAACCAGAGGCGGGGACATCAATTAGGAGGTGACTGAAGTCCAGGTACAACTGAGGGCAGAAAGCCGGGCTGAAGCTGTAGTTTTAAGGAGGGAGGACAATCAGCAAGACTTACTAACCACTGGCTTTAGGAGACAAAGAAGCCAGGAAGGAGTTGGTAGTGGCTGCACATTAAAAAGGAACTTAACTTTGCTGAACCTCCACTTTCTCTACCAATAAAAATGAAGAACTTATCAGCTATCTCAAGGATTAAAAAATATACAGTGGACAATAAGTAGAAACTGTCACTACTGCTGTCAATATTATTAACAATGATCACAGCACCCCTAGAAGATGTCCCCAGAAGACAAGAGGCTCAGTTTTATGAGAAATCTTGCTGTTCTTTCATAGAGCATAAACACTATTTTCTACCTCCTACTCAGTGATATGCTTTTTCCAAACACTATACTGTTCTAAGTGAATGGCTGGAAGATGTTCCCCTTCTGATAATCAAGATGAGCCCACCCCCAGTGTCAACAGTCTGTTCCTAATGTCGGTAATGGATAGGATCTTAAACAGACTTGAAAGACAGCTAGCCTCTTTATTCTACCCACTGTAAACATAGGCCATACTTTTAGTCTAATGATTATATTTCCACCTCTGTTTATTAAAATCCAAAGCTCAGTGTTCATTGTTTAATGAATGGAATTGCTGCTAAGGATGTTAAGGTTTTTTTTTTTTTTTTTGGATCATAAGAATTTAACTGTACCACTTCCCAAGAGAAATAAATGGTGCACAGTATCCTCCCTCTGAAAAGAATACACACAGTAAGTTTCCAAATGGTGTAACTCCTGATTCATTTGTGCTAGGTTAGAGCTTCAGGGTTGCTATTTGATTTCCTTAAGCAGTATTTACTATACTGAGTTGAAAAACATTTGTACAAAGCTAATTCTGCAGGCCCAAAACCAGTCACTCTTAAAAGCCACACAGGTGAGGACAAAATAACTACATTTAAGAAATGGAGACTAAGCCGGGCAGTGGTGGCGCACGCCTTTAATCCCAGCACTTGGGAGGCAGAGGCAGGTGGATCTTTGCGAGTTCGAGGCCAGCCTGGTCTACAAATTGAGTCCAGGACAGCCAGGGCTACACAGAGAAACCCTGTCTCGAAAAACCAAAAAAAGAAATGGAGACTAGAGGAAACACCCAAAATAACAGTTGTTCCCTCAAGCCAAGCGGCAGCTTGAGTAGAGTAGTAGCGGAACATGACACCAATCAGGACTCAACTGGATATTATTACATCTGAGAATCCTGCATTTAGTGCTGTTAAAATAACTGAGACTACTTATTTGAGTCCATTAAATAATCATAAATTAAATCCATTTCTTCAGACTTAGAGTTTTCATGGACTCAAATTAGAATTGAATGGAGTTTTAGCAATCAGCTAGTCCTGTGATCATTAACCATTTGGGAGACACACATCCTTTGAAGAACCAGATTTTAACTATGTACATTTATTCTGTCTTTGTCTGTCTTTGTCTCTCTTTCTGTTTCTTCCCTGATCCCCTTTGGGGGAGAAGAAACATAACGCATACAAAAACTTTACATATAATTTTGGGGGCTTCGAGGACTAACTGTAACCCACCCACAGACTTCATTCAGCTAATCCACTTATCCTTTTAAACAAAGAAAACTGAACCTTTGAAATGTTGTTTTGCACAATGTCTGAGTCAGAAGATCGCCTTATATTTTAAAATGCTATGTGGGGAATAGGAGTGTAGGTCAGTTGATGGAATGCTTACCGGGCATTTGTACACACTTTTAACTTCAGCATTTAGAACATAGAGGAAAGAAAATCAAAAAGACCAAAGTCACCCTCAGCTACATAATAAGTCCTAAGCCAGGAGAAGCTACATAAGACCCTGTCTCTAAGAAATTAAAATCTTATGTGGGTTCTCATAAAGTGCCATTTGTTTTCATGTAGAGTTCACATACATAGTTTCATATTCTATGAATAGGAAAATTCATATAATTTAAATTTCATCAAAATTTGAAAATTCAATACTTCAAAATTTATATATTGGGCACATAATAGTTCCATTGTATAGACGCAAAGTCCAAGGTTTAGGGTACTAAAGTTCCATAAACTTCTACAGAAAGCCTACTATGCCTCTCCCCCAAGCAAGACAGATTGAAGCAGGAAAGAGATACAGAGATGAACTAAAAACAGACCCTCAAGTTGCTCTCAGTATCCCCCAAGCCTATCTGCATTATTTCTAGTTTGCTAAGTACTAACAAGAAGGAAGGAAGCATGGGGCTAGAACCAAGCGGGCTGGGGCAAGTACCAAGCAAATCTAGCTTAACCCACAAATTAGGAAAAGGACCCACATTCAGGGAAGAATTCAAGTTCTTCAGGGAATTTATGTTGGTTCCCAGAGCCAGGAAATGATCACATGGGACCTGGAATTTTGAGGTTTGAGGTATGGTTTTCAGGCTTGTCTATAGGCTGAGTTCCCAGTTAACTCACAACCATGGGGCAGGCAGGGTGAGGGGAACTGAAAAATCACAATCAGGGACAGAAAGTGCCTAGCTCTTCAATTTCCAATAAAGACCAGTTTCAATTGGTACATCCTCTGTATATGCAAATTGGCCTTAGCACATGCAAGGGAATTAGCCATGCTTGACTCAGCTTAAACATGGGCTCATTCAGTATGTAATCTTGAAGGGCTTCCTTCCCACTAGGAGCCATCTTACTCTGCTCAAATGCTCTCCCTGCATAGCAGCCATGTTACCTCCCTCAAATGCTCTCCCCGCCACACTTCACAATTTTCTAATCTGCCTTCCTTTGTGTTTTGCTGTGGTGCTAGGTATTTATCTCTTTTCATTCCTGTTGTGCTGGTAATCAGAGCCTCTGAATAGCTCCGTAGAAAAAAAAAGAAAACAAAAGTGATGCTTAGTCAGGCCACCCAACTTTCTTGTAAGTAAAAAGGCACATTTCTACTACTATTTCACCATCTATATTAAAGATGTCTGGACAAAGAATAACGAGTGTGTGCTGGGGTTGGAAGTAGCTACATTGGGTGGTACAGAAAGAGCTGGACAAAATAGCTATATTTAAAATGTCTTTTTCTTATCTTCTCTCCCTCACCAGCCACTGCCAGCCACACACTCTACCTCTCCATCCTGCCTCCAAAACTGCCACAACACCTTTGAAGCAAGATAAATTACTTTCCTTTTCTGAGTTTCTGGAGCTGTATATGTTTTGCCTTTACCTGATGATATGCGGCCCTCCTGTTTCATTTGAAAATTGTTTGTTTTTTCAGTTGAATGTGATTGCTTTGTTCTATGGTATTTTCATACATGAATATGATGTATTCAGATTATAAACACCCCCCACAGCCACCGGTAGGTTCCTCAGGCTCCAGGGCATTGCCCTGCACACACAGGAAGCAATAGTTGGATTCAGCTGGTTATTTAGAGGAGGAGGTAATATGACTTCTTTTAAATTTTACTGAATCTCTTGATAGCTTTTATGGCCTTGGAGGACAAATTCTTCTGCAGCAAAATATGGAAGTATCACGTAAAGCAAAGGTGTATTCTGATCGAAAAATTGAATTGTATTTAAACTTTCAAGAACGTCTATTTTCAGGAAAGTCTAAGCTTACAAGTCAGCTCTACCTAACTTGCAAAAGACCTAAATAAGAGGACAGGGCTGAATAATAATAATGAAGCCTCACATTTGTCACAACTAAATAACATTATCATTATCTCATGCTAACATACCTTAGCATTATCTTTTGGGGGGTTGGTTTAGTTTTGATTTTTGAGACAGGGTTTCTCTGTGTAGACATGGCTGTCCTGGACTCACTCTGTAGACCAGGCTGGCCTTGAACTCACAGAGATCCACATGCCTCTGCCTCCCTAGTGCTGGGATTAAAGACATGCACCATCATGCCTGGCACCTTAGCATGATTTTATTTGAGCCTTGAAACTTGAGATTTCAGCAAGACTGGGATTTGTTCCATTTTGTAGGTGAAGAAAATGAGGTTTGTGCAAGTGAGATGGTTTACTCAAGGACACACAGTTTGCCCATGACAAAACAGGACAAAAAAATCAAATGTAAAAGTTTTCTCCACATGTTTAAACCCCAAGGATAAAAAATATTGCAGCTCTCTCACCTTGACTTAAAAGAGCTAACAACTTGGCTTCTGAAAAATGAAAAGCCTTAAAGGAAGGTAGAATAAAATCTGAAAGACAATCACTGATCTTTTATCTTCTAGACTTCAAGCTGAATCAAGTTCTTCAAAGAAAACCCAATAAAGCCTAGACATTTTCATCATAACAAAATAATTCAGTCAGGCTTTAGAGGACTCCTGCACTGTGATTGGCTAGTTGATATACTTGGTGACTTATCCTTCACTAAACTGATTACGGCTACCTGATTGACACAATGATGTCGACAAAGCCTTTGACACTGGCAGTTATGAATGGAAAGCATAAACACCGATAAATAACCTGCAGCTCCCACATTTACTCCTAATGGAGAACTTAGCCCTTTCAAAAGTCAAACACCTGATAGGCTAAAAATTATAGCCTATGGTCTATCTGGCAACAAAGACACTGCTGAGATCCATCATCCCTCCTCATGCTAGGAAGATATCAACAGAGCCTCAGGTTCTTCCAGCCAGACAGGCACGTTTGATTTTTTGTTTAATACCAGACATTTTGAGCTACAAGGTGCTGCAGAAATTATCCACTCTAACACCACATTTTATATAAAGCCTAGAAAAAAATGACATTAATTGCCCAAGGTCATCCAGTGAGTCAGGATGGAGTCAGAGTACAAGCCCTATCTTCTTAGTCCCAGTCCAATGCTCTTGTCATTAACCACACAACAGGGAAAAATCTCCACCCAGCACGTACAAGGGTACAAGCACATACAAAGCCCCCCCCCAGCCCTTCTGAATTACAATGCCTCTGTGAAGATAATTGAAGCCATATTCTCTGTGCTGCATTTCTATTGGCCTCAGTAGAAACAGAGCTGAAAAGGACACACAGATAGAAAATTATACACAATTTTCAAGTTCAAGTTCATTTCATGGCTACAAATTAATATTTTATCTCTTATATTTTTGGTTATGAGCCTAGCCTTTAATGGCTGAGCCATATCTCCAGCCCAATATTTTATCTCAATACACCTGGAAATAACTGAAGGAAACATGCACACTCTGGTTTACCACAAGGTTTTTAATGTCTGCAGTATTATATTCTCTCTGTGTCTCTCTGTCTCTCTGTTTCTCTGTCTCCCTCCCCCATGTTTTATGCACAGAGAAAATGGTTTAATATCAACAACAATAAAACCCCTATAACCATGGTCACCTCTGAATATTAGGACTCCAGATCATTCTATTTTTCCTCTCAGTGCTGGGACCCGAACACATGAGTTCTAACACAAAGCCTCATTCCCAGACTCCTGGGTGATTTTCGTGTTGTTTTGTAATTCTTAACCATTTTATAGCTTCTAAAATGAAGTGTACTATTTGTGTAATAAAGTATCAGTATTGACAGGTTTAAAGGACAGATAGCATAAGACATATTATAATGAAACCACTAAACATATACCCTCTTGGTTTTTTTCAGGTACCATAATAACTTCAACCACCTCATGGTCAAATAAGATTATACAACTGGCTCAACTAGAATTTTCCTCCTGAGAAATTGAAAAGCCTTTTGACCCCAATGATCATCCCTTTTTGTGCCAGGTACAGTAATTTATTAAGTTATTGTCTATAAATGGCATCTCATTCACATTCAACAATTAGGATGTGCGGGCTGGTTTGGTATAGCTCAGTGGTACAGCACTTGCCTTACCTAGCATGTACAAAGCTGTGGTGGGGAGGGGGAAGAGGGGAGAAAATGATTAACAATGGGATATTTTCTGTAGCTCTTCGGTAATGAGTTGTTAAAGGAAAAAAAAAAAAGGTCAGCCAGGCAAAGTGGCACACTCCTGTAGTCCCAGCACTCGGGAGACAGAGGCAGGCGAATCTCTGTGATTTCGAGGCCAGCCTGGTCTACAAAGAGAGTCCAGGACAGCCAAGGCTCTGTTACTCATAAAAACCTCATCTCCAAGAACAAAACAAAACAAAAATCTAGTTACTGGGTTGTAATTTACAATTTTCTAAGAATAAGCAACAGCTAATATTAATCAAGTACTTACTACACACCTGGCACCCTTCTAAGTTAAGCTTTCAATGCATACTATTATTTACTCCTCACAAAGCCATATAAGTCATACTATTGCCCCCACAGTAGAGATAAGGGAATTGAGGGTTGGCAAGATTCAATAGATAACACAATTCAAGACTAAGTCAGTTTCTTCCAAAATCCACTATCTACATTTTATTATTTTTCCATACCTAAAGTAACTCAAAGTTGTGCCTAATAAAAGTGTTTCTGAGTTGAAGTTCTATCAGGGTTGCTGTAGTAAGCAAGGCTCTTTGCAATTAGCAGTCCCAATTAATGGGTTTGCTCAGGTCCTTCAAGCAAGCTAAACATGCCCTCCTGCAGTCTTCTATATACTATTAATGTGCTTACCAGATGCTTTCTTCATAAATGTAGTGAAAGCTAACTTCAGTCCAAGTCAAATTACCACAATATTCAGATGAACAGAGGCTGAGTTAATGAGAGTTCATTCCACATCATTAATTTTTACAAAATATTTACCTCCTGTTTGGAATTAACTTGTGCTACCTCAGCATTTACTAACTATATATTTAATGTACAAATATGCTTGGACTCTTCCTGTTTTCATATAAAAGGCTTCTAAGCACCTTTAAAAATTAGAAGCGAAAGCCCACGTGTGGCTAGGCTTAACTGTGAGGTATTTTGAGCATCCTCTCGGAAGTACTGTGCTTTAACAATGGACTTCAATCCAGTTATATACCAAGTAAATACAAGATGAAAGATACTGCTCAGCTTGGCATAGGGAAGGAATACAGCAGCAAACCGGCTGCTCAAAAAGTCCTCTCTGTGAAGCAAAGGTTCCTGTTTTAGAATTTGGGTAACTGAATGAGCAGCTCCCCTACCCCATTTGCTAAAACCAACAAGGGCTATTGCACCTATTCCATTATAGCTTCACTCTCCCATGGACATTCTATTTAGCTAGCTCAGTTCCCACTTCAGCCACTGGCTCTGTATGGTCTAGGCCAGGGCACCATCTCGACCCTCCCATGTTTATACTCATCTGGTGAAGAACATAGCAATAGCATCACCAACTCTCAACTGGCAATGCTTGTGAGTGTGATGACATGCAAAGCATGTTGAAATCCCCAGAGGAAAGCTGTGATGTCTCAAAATCATAACTGATAACACCCTGGACTTATTGAACCTTTCTATTACTGCCTTCTTTATATGACTAGTTTAATGTATACAGGGAGAAAAGAGGAGCGTTTAAAGAAGCTAGTGAGGTGCTGAGTAAAGTAGACTTGCCAAGCAAGGGAGTAACAGAGCCACATGTTCCTCTGTCAATGTAGTGCCTGGGTTTTAACTAGGGCACAAAATGGAGGCCCTGGCCGGGCGGTGGTGGCGCACGCCTTTAATCCCAGCACTTGGGAGGCAGAGGCAGGCGGATCTTTGAGAGTTCAAGGCCAGCCTGGTCTACAAAGCGAGTCCAGGACAGCCAGAGCTGTTAAACAGAGAAACCCTGTCTCGAAAAACCAAAAAAAAAAAAAAAGGGAGGCCCTGCGTGATGTGGCTAACTACTTACGGGAGTCATTTCTCCGTAGGACTCTAACACCTTCCTCTCTGTTCCACATGTCACTTTCGGCATTAAAGCACAGGCCCCAAGCAGCATAACCACTTTCTTTTCATCCCTGTCAAACTCAGCAAGTTTCTCAGGAAGTAAATGCTAGTTAAATCATTTTCATAATTCTAGAATGCCTGTAAGACAAGTCCAGGGTCTAATTATACCACTTATATTTGTAGAAGATGTTTGGGTTTTCTTGTTTTTAATTATTTCAATAACTAAAGAGCCCAAGGATTTAAAGCACTAATAATCTAATAAACTTTGCTAAGTGAACATTGTAACAGATACGTCTGGATGGGATTTTGTAAATATCAGACAATTTCCCCTGATCTTTATTGAGGGGCGGGGGGGGGTCTAAATCTTTGGCAGGAAGAAATTAAATGTAGTGCAAAATAATAACATCTGGACAGATTGTATTTGTCAGAGTAGCAGCCCCTTTAGATGTCAGGCTGAAAAGTACTAAAATGAACTCTGAAGGGTGTGTATGCGATGCTTTATGAGGCAATAGGAAAGACTGCCATGCTGCCATAGAATACTCAAGGTACAATTAACTCAACTCTAGTAAGTCCTTACAGGGAACTGTTTCATATCAATGGAATTTGAAGCTTTCTTCCAAATAGAAGTTTGGGGCTATTCTTGGGAGTATTTTGTTTATTTCACCAATACTGTACAATTTCCTTAACAGCACTTTCTATTTCTCAAAACCTACAATATCACTTCAATGACTTATGGTATCTTGTTTATATCTTGTGGTTCTGAGGGAGACACTGTAGCTCAATGAAAAGGTCAGTGACTTGGAAGTTCAACACTTGATAATGTGCCTTTGAGTCCATTAATATAGCTCTTAACCCCAGTTTCCACATCTACAGAATGGGAAAAAAATACCTAATGGTAATATTACTGTTATAAAAATTACTCAATTTTAGTAGATGGTAGATTTTTAGTAAGCTTAGTTGACTTTCTTTCTCCTTCAATTAAAAGACCAGATGAGTTCAAATGTCTAATCTCATCAACTTCCCAGAGGCCTATGACCTTCAAGGAGGCTTAATTTCTTCGGACATCTTCCTCTCTAATCAAAACTAAAACCAAAACTCACAGCTACATTTGAAATGCTATATGTATCATTTAAGTTCATCCCAACATCTGGCAGACATGGCTAGAAAGAACATACTTGTTTTTTCCACTAACAATTAGTTTGATGCACGAAATACTGTTTTCCTTGTCTCTCTGATTATTTCTTTTATATGCCATTTAGACAGGGAGAATTGTGGACATCTCACAATATTAAAAAAAGAAGAGGTTTTCACCAATAAACAACTCTTAGCAGAGTTTAGACCACAAAACAATGTAAAGTCATCAGATAAATGATTTATCTAATAGACCAGTCTATATTTTTCAAATGTTAATTGCTAGAATGAGTATTTTTTTCCCAGTCCCCATATGATAGGAGTTTGGATAGAAGGCTTTGGGATTTTTCCCTCACCTAGTGTTCTGTTAGATAAGAATAGGCACTTAGCCACTGGGTTTCCTAAGCTGCCTTTGATGGCCAGAGACATGTAGGAGTAAACACATAGAGGACATCAAACAGTGGAATCAGGGCCTATGTTCCCAGCTGGTGACGTGGGAAGGATGCTTGGCATCTACACTAGACCAAGAGACTGATGGCAAGCCATATTTCACCAGCCACTATGCACCAATCCAACTCCCAGGGCACAGACTGCAGTGTATTTATTTATATTCCAAAAGTACTTTCTACTATGATGACCAGAAATATTTGAGATACAGAGAAAAGAAATATAACTGTTGATGTCAATAGAGTGGATATGAGTTCATTCAGACTGACAATAAATATGAGGAAAAAATAAACAACTACAATAATTTTTAAAATTATGTTTTATGAAAATTGGTCTTATATAGTCCAGACTTTCCTGAAACTCACTATATAGCCCAAGCTGGCCTACAAATTGGGACCCTCTTTCCTTGGCTTCCCGTGCTAAATTTCAGGCAGGTAGCCCCAAGCCAGACTCAATTCAAGTTTTCAAAACATTTTCATATACATTACCTCTCTTGATCTTCAAAAGCTCTGGCAGGTTGGTAGGTCAGATACTACAGTCTTCATATTTTAAAAAATGTTAAATTACTTACCTGTGGCTGGTAGAAAAAAAAGACTATGTATTTGATAGCTCTGAAGTTAATATCGTTAAGGAAAGAACACAATGGAAAACAAAGGAAGGAACTGATTCATTGGAAAAAATTTTACACATTCACAAAGAATGGAAAACTGAATTATCAAATAATAAAAGCAATTTATAACATGTAAAAGGAGTTGATACCCTGTATATATAAATAGCTTTTGAAAATCAATAGGAAAACAAAATGGCATGTAATGAGGGACAATGAATACCTAATTTTAAATTTTGAAACAGTAAAAATTACACAGTAAAAGGACAAATGACCTACAAGTTTCCCTAATGACCAAAGAGTATTATTTTTTTCACCCAAACTGAGGCTACTATAAAGTGATAATTGTCATATGGTTAGGAAAATGGATACTTATACATTGGTGGTATAAGTAAAAATATGAATCAACTTTATTAAATAGATATAATAAGCTTTGAAAACTACATAGCCTCTAATCTAAACTTTCCAGTTTCAGAAATTTACCCTGAAGAAGTAATTAAGGACATGAATTAATATTAAATGGTAAATGGGCATTACTTATTCATGTTAACTGAATGCAAACCCATTTCAATTATGTATTATAAAATATGTTATTGACATGAAAGATTAATATATTACATGAATTAATATATTACATGAAAATAAACATAATATATTAAAATATATCTCATATATTAATATGTCTATATGCTAATTATTGCATTAATGTTATTATAAGTACATGTAATTTATATACTGATGTTATTTAAATGAATATGTGTGCATATATATATATATATATATTTATGAATATACATACAACCCTGTAATACAGAGTAAAGGTATATCAGACAAAATATCAAAATGTTACTAGTGGTTAACCTCCAACACATAGAATCTGGGTCATTTTATACTTCAGTTCCTTGTTCTTTGTGAGTTTTTATTTACAAAATAGAAAATATGGAAACTTTGTGTAATAAAAAGTATTTCTTCTTAAAAAGGCTGTCTGCTGATATGTTGACTTGGCATATTCTAGGTAAATACCCTAAGGTGGTATAAATCACATAAAATGAATAAAGTTGGTCTAGAAAAACAAGTATCTTGTGTTTTCTTTCATTTGTGGATCATGAATTTTATACAGACATATAAAGCTGTATGTGTGTGTCTGTGTCTGTGCATGTGTGTGTGTTTTTTTTTTTGTGTGTGTGTGTGTGTGTGTATAAGATGACATGAAAATAGAAGCAAAACTGTATAAGGGAGTAAAGTAGACTGGGAGGACATGGAAGTGGAAGGTAGAATGGTCTAGAGGAAATATACTCAAATACATGGTATTTGTTCATGGAAATAACATTATTTAAGATAGTGTCATACTTATTTTTAAAAATAAAGTACCTTTAATGAATTTTACTCTAATACTTTCAAGGTATCACTGTCATAATCAATAGTAAATAATCTACTGATTTCTGAAACTGTTCCATAATCAGTAGACATGAATCCTTTCAACTGAATTATTGATTTCTTTATGAACAGTGATATTTTATTTAAAAATAATTTGTTGAGTTAATTAATGATTAATTTTTATAATTTGTTTACTATATTTATCTAATGCATTCTTTCTTCTACTTGAGTCAATCATTATCCCCTTTATTTGGTCAAATTCTTATACTTAATAAAACTCCCTCATATTAGAATTGATCAAGGAAATAGTATTATAATGCCAACAGCTATAATACAGAATGAGAACAGTTTTCTTCATCAATGGCCTCCATTTATTGAGGACTGAGTATACTGCAAGCCAAAAGATAACTGTGCTTGACATAATTTATGCTTCATTTTCACAGTTCTATAACACTATAATCATTTATCCTTATTTTGTGAAAAGCAGTTGTATAACTAGTGAACAACACAGGAGTGTTTGAATTTATGCATGCTTTAACTGCAAAGCACTGCTCATTCTCCCATAATATGAAATCTAA
>CAJQZJ010037460.1:488213-516970 GCA_907164525.1 Lophiomys imhausi
ACACACACACACACACACAAACACACACACACAGAAACCCACACACACCAAAATGGGTAGGGAGAGACAGAGAGATTCACAAAGTTTTACAAGAAGCTATCTTTAAATGAACATAAATACTCTAAAATACCAACCTATAATCTATGTTCATTATAATTATATCAAAGCTATAAAAGCAATGAAAATGTGTATGTGCCAGATAAATGCCATTCAATGTGGTGAAAGTAGGGTGTTCCATATAGAATTGTGGCTACAAATGTAAATGTACAAGATATAGGAAGGAAACAACAGCTCCCATCAGATCCATTGCAACCTAGCTATGGTAACCACTAGGATCTATAGCAATGGCCAGCACAGGCTGAGCTCCTCACCACTTTCACCTCACAACACTTTTTATTTAATGGCTAGAGGGCAGGAGCTTTCCTTTGTTAACAAAGAGTTCTAACAGAGCTCCACTTAGAGCGCAGCCTGTATAAAGTTAAGAGCACATCCTTGGCACACTAGCCCTAACCCTATCCACTCTCAAGGCAGAAGGATCAGTGACAGATGGCCAGGTTAGCCGGCAAGTCCAGAAAGAGATCACTGATAATTTGGATTTGAGAAAAAGATGGACTGATTTAGCGAGCTCTCTCACTTGCTCTTGTTTCAAGTTCAAAGCCACATCTGTGGAGGGAATTCACCTTGACAATCTTCCCCTGCCCTAACCAAGAATATCAAATCACTGATTGAAATCCATTTTTCCAGTCCCTATGGAGGCAGATTTCTTATGCAGCTAATGAAAAGAGCTACATGGATCCACCTTGGCCCACCAACTTCCAGAGCAGCCACATGTCTTTGGTTTTCTAAATGCCCTGTTGTTAGGAAACAAGTCCCTAAAACTGTAGACACTTTCAGCTTCAGGAAATGTGGGTCTATTCCAACTTGTTACAAAAACTGTAAATGTTTTTCATGCAGCATTTCTCTAAGAGTGCCATATGCCAATGTTAACCATGTGCAAATGTCTTGCTTTGTGAGTTTTGAACTATCTGAAGGTAGGTGCATGGTCATTTAAATCTTTGAATCCCTCTTGACACTTGCTTTTGGACATGCTAGGTACTTCTCAGCAAGTTTTCTAATAAAATGGAATAGATTTCCCATGAGAAAGAAAATTAGAATCGAATGACTGTCCATAACCACAAAGCAAAATACAGGGAGACTGGCTAACACACAGTATTGAGGGTGTGGACTCTTGAGGTATCCTTCCTGGGTGCAATTCCTCTTCACCATGTATTGACTATGCTACTTTGCACTTGTAATTTCCCAAGGCCTGCACTTCCTCAGAAGTAAAACGAAACAAACAAGTTGCAAATTTCATGGGCTTGATGTGGGGCTTCAATGATATAAATACAAATGAAACTATTTGGAGTGGAGCAGGAAAGTTTTTCTCCTTTTCTCACTGGGTGCCAGTTAAAAGGAAGTTCCTGATGATCCTGAAACTCTCAACTGCCTGCCCCACACTCCACCCCCCACATCAGCTTGCTTAATCTCACCCAGATTAATCCGAGTCCAGCTGACCTGACCCTGAGGTTATATCTATAATCATTGCAGAAGTGGGGGATGAAGGATGAAGAAGAAGAGACTCAGCTATGCCTTTGCTGCTATCCTACCTGTGAACTTATGGAGCCTGGAACTGAAATACAAGGCCACCAGATGTTGAAGGCAACAACTGAGCCTGGGTGAGGAATACATGGATGTGGGCAAAAGAGAAGAGAAGGTGCGATGAGGGAGAAATGAGGAGTACCTAAGCCCTGGAAGCATCTCACAGTTCACGGGAAAAGTGTTTTTAATTTCAACATTACCACTTCCAGCTTAGAGGAAAATTGTTTCTACCTCCATTCAACTGTCAGGAGAATTGAAATCTCTCAAACATATGCTTCATTACTCCAGTACCAGGTACTGCAACTCAGTGAGGCAGAAAAAAGGAGGAGGAACATATGTTTTAAGAAAGTAAACAAAGCCCAGTAGGGGGGAAGGGAGTAAGCAATCACCAGGCAAGGCAAGAGTCTTTCTGGAAGCTCCTAGAGGGCAGGAAAAGTGTCCTCGATTTGCTATTGATAAAGGTGGGCAGTTGTAAGGAGGCCAAGATGTACTTCTAAATGGAAAGCCCTGAACAGGAGTAAAAGGCTTCATCTGCATAATCTTCCCACCTCATTGGTGGCCTTAGAATAGTCTCTGCTTGCACACTGAGCCATTTTTCTAAGCTCTTTTTACTAAATACTTTTTAGCCTAATGGCTGACTTTCCTAAATCAATAAGAAGGCACATGAAAGGTTTGCAACTCCCCCAGCTCCGGCTCAGCTAAAGCCACAGCAATTTAAAAGCCAAATGGAATCCAAAAGTTCTTAGACAAAACTGAGTGATTTTAAAACACTTTATTTCCAGTTGTTTGTCCAATAGCCCTAATAATTAAAAGAATTGCATAAAAAAACTTTGTAACCAAAATACCTCTTTGAGCCAGCACCATAAAAGTCCTCTAATTAAAGCCAGCACCTTCTGTGCTCTGATGAGAAATTTCCCCTTTATAATGGGATTAGTAGAGCTTTGCTACACAGATGAGTGGGCTGATTAATAATTGACATTTTTGAGGATATATAACCTCACTTGTGGTCACGGTTTGTGTTCCTAAAATTCTTCTATTCAATTGAATGTTATTCTACTTAGCTCCAACAAATGAATTAAGTTCTGATTAGACATCAATTTAATTATTCTCTCAGGTACACTGTTTTCAACAAAGAAAGGCCTGTGACAGGGTGGCCAGCAGTTAAGAGTTTCAGACTCAGTGGGGCTTGGCCTGAACTGGGTTTGTGGTGGTGTGGGGGGACAGATTGTGAAATAGAGAAAAACTGCTCAGGACTAAGTTAAAACTCCCACCACATTACAAAAACATAAATAACAAATGATTGAATCACGGAAACATGTTTATCAGCATCCAAGCAATTATTTAGTTACATAGTAACTGTGAATTAAAAATAAATAAACAAATAAAAGATCTGCTTAAATAACATTCCTCCCAAACAGTTATTTCAACCAGAAATGCCTGGAGAAATTGCTCAGAGTTGATGGAAAAAGGTGTTCTCAAGAAAGTCAATTTTACTTAGGGGGAAATAGGAGAGACAGGACTGTGACAGGAAAGCCCAGGCCCTTCCAATAGCAGACAGAAAGAGAAAGCCAGGCAGAGATGCCACAGAAGCAGCAAAGAAACCGCTGGCCTCCTCAGCTGGATACAAGATGTCAAAGGCATCTTGTATCCAGATCCCCCTGGTAAACAGGAAGAAGAAAGCAAATCTTCCAACCCTGGGTGGCAATCAACTACAGGGTCCTGAGGCTGCACCTTCCTTTGCAGCCACTGTCAAGACAGAAAATGTTATTCAAGTGTGGCCTGGGGGTGGGATGATGGATCCCTGGTGAAGTGGTTATTGTGAAAGCTTGAGGACCTGAGTTCAGATCTTCAGCCCCCCATAAAAGCCTGCAGTGGCAGAGTGTGTCCATGTCCTCAGTAGAGAAATTGCAAACAGCAAAGATGCATGCATTCAAGAGCTCAAAAGGCAGATCCCCCTTTTAAAGGGTCTGGTGCACAGGGGCTACCTGAGTCTCTGTCATCAATCTGTGGCAGAAGTTGTTCAAGTACATCATGAAGTCTAGCTTCGCAGAGGTCAATCAATGTACCTCATCATTTCTTGGGCACTACTTGGGCTATAAATGTCAACAAAAAGAAACTGTCTTCACAAGGTATGTATATAATGATTTATTGGTTGTAAGACAATTTTACATACACTATCTCTACGACTAGAATTTTTAGTCCCATTTTACAGATATGTCAATGAAGGATAATCCAGTCTAAGTCATGTCTCCTAAGCCATAAAACTGTAAATGCAGATCTTGTATTAGACTAGATTTTCTGACTCATAATTCAGTATTCTTAAAAAAAAAAACATTTGTATTGCAGTTATGAGTGTGCACATGCCTGTGTGTAGGTCACAGAAGAACATTTAGGAATTGTTTCTCACCTTCTACCAAATGTGTTCCAAGGACTGAACTCAGGTCGTTGAAGGCTTGCTGACAAGCACCCATAGCATCTGAGCCACCTTGCTGGCCTGAATTCAGCATTCTCTTGGTTCTCTTAAGTACAACAATTAGTTTAAGCTTTTTAAGACATAAATATTAAGAGATGGAGAATGAACTTAATCTGATCTTCCCATAATGCTTCACAATCGCTAATATGAACACTAACTGTAGGACCTACTATATGACTAGGACTCCTGAAGCAGGTAGGTAGGTATATAGTCCTCTATGCATCCCCCTAACTACCATTTATAAGTTATTGAACCCACTTCCATGCTGTGCATTCTTACTGTTACTTGTTCCATCATACTGTCCATATGCACCTCCCCATAGCACTTTTCCACACTTCCATCCAATTGCTTCTCTACTACTAGCTAGAAAGTCAGAAAATAAAGCTTGAAAAGACAGTGAATTAATAGGAATAGTAGCCTCCAAGCAAGGACCCTGGGAGCTCTCAGATGGGCTAACTACATAAGGAGAAACTCCATAGCATTTTAGATGATATAGAGATGTCTCCAGCTTAACTACAGTTTTCTCTCTCTGATCAAAAGGTCAGGATGTGGGATAGTCAACTTCCAGTAACAGCAAAGTGTGGATGCATTCTAACGAGCCTCTTCTCCCTCAGCCCCTGGCACCTTGGGGAAGACCAGAATCATTCAATGTTGAGAAAAACCCTGGATGTTTGCCCAAATAGTTGCTGGTAGTGTAAGGCTGAAAGTCAGAATGAAATTCCACCAAGGAAAACAGAACTAATAGTGAAGATGAGGAGATAGTAGCAATTTCACACTTCCATCTCATTTTGCTTCATAGGGACCATAAATCCCACCACTTCTTAATTTTGTTTTTCCTCAGGTGATCTAAGAACAAAGAGAACCATGTCATAAGACAGATAACTTGAGAGACACTGTGGTACCTTAGTGTTTTCCTATTTATAAACCAGTGATGATTACAGTGCAGGTCCTATAGGGTTGCTAGGAATATTACATGAGATAATTATGCAAGAGTAAGCATCGTACAGTATGCATTTACTAAATCTTCATGATCATCTTTATCCTCATTATTATAAAGTAAGGGAGAGGAAAGAAAGAAAGCAAAAGGGGAATGTACTTTCAGTGGAGTTTCTCAAAAAGAATTAATTAAGCACAAACAAAAAACTATTGTGCTGCCCCATTTTCCTAAGCACATCTAAGTAAATTAAATTTAGGAAACGAGGCAATGCAAAGACTGAGGATAAAGTACAACTTTTTTAATACTTCAATCATTATCAAAACAGCATTAGCATTAGAGCACTCCAACCACTGTAGCAAAGGGCCCCAGGCTCATTTTTGAGGGCAAAGGCTTCCTGCATTCGAATATATAAAATCCAAATCGAGGCAGTAAGGACTGCTCATGGAACTGTGCATTCACTGCTAACATACCCCCAATAAGGACTACTGAGAAACTAGGCTAAGACAAGCTTGCTCCAACTGCACATGGTGGAGAAAGGTGGAGAAAATAGCTCACAAAAGATACCACATGAAATTTCACATAAACAAAGTAGTAGGGCAATTTTCTCAATAATTTGGTCTACCCAGATGTTTAGTTTAGAGCATAAACAATTGTGCCCCACAATTCCAATTCATGGGAGTAATAAGTAGTTATAAGGAAAAGGAAATAGATGCCCAGCTTTCATAGCAATTGTCTTGTACTAATCCTTTGTTTGAAGCCTTCTCTCTTCAAAATGTTTGTTATAGAAAGTATTTGTGGTCAACGCTTCTCCAAGCATAACATAAATGCCTTGAGGGCTGTAATTGTGGTTGATTTTCTCTTGTGGCCTTTATTTTTTTTAAGGGAGGCACACTAAAAATAAAATAAAATAAACTGAATGAAAAGAGATAAAGAAGGAGTTGATATGATGGTAAAATTGAAAGCACAAGGAAGTTGTCTTCATTTAGTTGTCCTTCTGCCTGTCCCTGAAATTCTAGAAATAAATGTGTATGAACACACACACACATACTCCTATGTATGTGTGTGAGAGACAGAAAAATAACATGAGTAACAGGTGCTGCCTCTGCTTTCTAGACCCTGCTTATCTGTCTAATATTGAACTTCCATACCATAGTAGCCATATCTGGACTCCAATTCCATCAAAACACTGTCAGGACTTATTTTTTGTCCTTAGTCTCATGCTGTTCCAGTCCATAAAACAAACTATGCCAAGTGCAAGGCTGGACAGGTACATGGAGTCCAACAATAAAGACCCTCAGAGGGACAGCAATAGCAGCTTCTCTAAAGACTGGAATATCAGTGCCATCTTTCTGCCATCCTATCTCAGCAGACAATGGTTGAAAGGTGACAGGTATAGGGCTGTAGTTATTCTAGGAATGAGATAAATCGCTAATATTCCATTCTCACCAAGTGCCTTCATGTCTCAAAGACTAAGTTTCATCAGTCCACTTTAACCCAATCGTCTTGTCACATTATTTATCACTGTACCTCCAGCCAGTATATCAACTCCAAAACCAATCGAAGAGGTACATGAATGGTACATGTATTTTTAAAACTGGCTTGAATTATTCATTCTATCACTAAATTGTTAATCTCACCAAATGCTTCACAAGACCCTTACTGCATAAGTAGGTTAACAAAAAGATTTCATGCTTTTGTATTGTACTTCATATAATGAACCTAACATTAATATCCCCTGAGGCTTTTGACACAAGTAACCGATGTGAGTGCATGCTTTATTAGCTAATTTGAACAACATTTTAGCTAATAAGGATTTCATTTTAATACCTTAGATAAGGTATAATCGACCCACCTTATAATTCAAAGAAGTTAATTCTTGGAGGTGATTTCAGTCTGAAACTTTAGAATGTCAAGTAGTCAGAAGTATTAGCTCTGGCCCCAACCCTACCTTTATAGACAAGTGGCAGCTGATTCAGTACGCTTAGTTTGGACAGGCTAGAAGAGATATGGAGTTACCTCAGCTGGTAAACTAAAGAGTTCGGATACCCAGCACCCACATAGAAAGTCAGGTGTAGCAGTGTGGGCCTGTAACCCCATCGCTGGGGATGAAGAAAAGCCAAGGAGGATTCCTAAAGCTCATTGGTTGGCCAGCCTAGCAAATGGGTGAAGTTCATATTAAGTGAGAAACCCTGAAACAAGTCTCAAAAAACAGAGTGAGGAGTGATAGAGGAAGATGGGCAGAATTGACCTTTGGCCTTCACACATGCATATTCATATGCATACACCCACACTATCAAGTATATACCCATACCCAGCAACCCCTGACACATACTTTAAAGAAGAGATAGAAGAAAATCTCTGTAATCACAAGTAATTTTTCTAGTCACAAGAGGTAGCATAAGTCAGGGAATAAAATTCATGAACTCTAAAAACAAGATAATCTGGGTTCAAATCTCACCTGCAACATTTATTTTAGTTGTGCAGCCTTGGCAAATTACCTACCCATTCTGGTCTTGAGTCTTCATCTATAAAATGGAGGTAACAAAGACCCACTCATAGGTATATGGTGAGGATGAAATAAAATGATACATGTAAATTACTTATGTAAGGACTTCTTGTGATCACTACCATCATCTCCAGCTGATCTTTAATCTGAAGGAGTCTTCCCTGTGCTGCCCATCCTCTCAGAGTTCTTAGAGAAGCATGGTGAGAAAAGACATTTACAAGAAAAGGAGAGGAAACCACTCACTCACACAAACTGGAAAATGGCTAGCCAATAAGCCAGCTCCTCCTTTCTTAAATGAAAACGGTCCTAGTGGCCAGAAGAAGTTCATGCACGTTTCACAGGTATCTGACTCACCCTGGAAGAAAGCTGGTCCTGAAATTTATGAGAGTGGTTGTGGTGGTGATCATCATGAAGGTTGCAAACAAGTCTTACAGACTAACAGAGAAAATTACCACTGACATTTTGAGCAGTGCTTTATGCCTTCTACATGCAGAGAAACAGAATGTCCTTGGACAATGAGTTTCAATATGATCCACTTTTTCAAAGATTGAAATGAAATGTGTTTAAAAACTGTGTTTCCTTATCCAGAGTCTCTCAGTGGGAGGTTTTGATATCAAGCATGCATGCTGGAATGGTAATTTATAAATTATATTTAGCATTTGAAAGCCCAGTGTCCAAATAATGATGCCATTGAGCAGCACATCGAAAATGATTCCCCAAACTCACCTTGGAAAACCGCAGCATTCTGAATAATTAAGAACTTGAGCTCCATACTTGCAGACTGGAGCAGTTGTTCCATGTTCAGCCGTGCTGTTAGTTGGTATTTTTCTTCCATCTTTCTTGAGCAGCATGTTGGGCCCTTGGGGAGACATACTTGCAAATCTGATCCTGAAACAAACAAGGTATTCATGTTTCAGTAAGCAGAAAGTCTCTCTCTCAATCTCTCTCTCTCTCTCTCTCTACACACACACACACACTCAGAAAGAGAGAGAGAGAGAAGTAAACAGGACAAAACAACATGTCTCTCTTTAAATACAGTAGGACTTGATTATATTGTTTATCTCAATTCATCCAATTGTCCTCACAGCTGATTCCTTTTGAATAACTATCAGTTAATTGCTGAGGTCTGACTCATAAATTCTACAGAAGCTAATTTATAGCAGTACCAAATACACGCTGTTGAGCACAAACATTTAATTTGTCTTTTATTTTTTTTAAACTTTTATTTATTAATTTATTATGTATACAGTATTTGTTCTACATAAATGCCCGGGCACAAGATCTCAATGTAGATGGTTGTGAGCCACCATGTGGTTGCTGGGAATTGAACTCAGGACCTTTGGAAGAACAGCCAGTGCTCTTAACCTCTGAGCCATCACTCCAGCCCTGTCTTTTAAAATATCAATGTTCGTTCTTCTAATTTATTTTTCCTGATTGTTATTTATGAAAATGAACACAACCAAAGACTACTTTTTTAAAATCCCTGTTATGATTCTAAGTGAAATATATGTCTGGCCAGCCTAATATTGCTGTTCAAGAAAAAATAATCAAACCATCAATACCATATCAAAGCTTTGTTATAGTTTCAACTACAGGTCTATAAGAGTCAACAGATATTTATTTGGTTACGACTACATGCCAATAACTGAGTATAAAGCACACAAAACAATGGGCCTGCCCTTGTGGCATTTATAGTCTTGAGGACAACAAACAGCCAAATGAAAATAGAAACAAATGTCAAGAAAAGATAAGTGCTATATAAAATATAATACAAATATGGGAGGGAAAACAAACAATGGCATACCTACACAATGAAATTCCAGCTCTCCCTAAACAGGAATGAAGTATTGGTACATGCTAACATACTGACAAACCCAAAAGAAGCATGCTAAATAAAACAAAAAATCAGATCCAAAAAGAACCAACTCTATGATTCTATTTCTATAAAGCACTACAAAATGGAAACTCACCTACAAACAGAGCAGGTTAGTGATAGCTATATAAAGATGGAAGGCAGGATGCAGAGAGAAAGGGTGACCCCAAAGATCATTGAGGAAATCCCTTAGAGTGATGGACACCTTCATTATTTTGATTGTTGTCTATTATGTCCAAATTGTTGATATGTACTCTTTAAGCATGTGCTGTGTACCATAGCAGTTATACCTCAATGAAGCCATTAATTTATTTTTAATTTTTAGAAATCAAAGTAAGTGAGATTCACAATATAGTGGCAGCAAGGACTATTCTCAGTTATAAGTAGTATTCCATGAAGCTTTTTTTCCAGAAGGCAACATTTGAAGCACAAAGAAGAAAGTAGGGGGAAAAAAATCTCAGGACTTTGTATCTTCCACAACATGGGAAAATATTAAGGCTTAATGAGTATTAAGCCCAATCCCCTTTCTATCTTCAACTCCTGCTTTTGTTTCTGTTTCTGTCTTTTTGTGGCAAGGGTTCACTGGAGATTGAACCCATAATCTCTCACAGGCTTAAGCACAGATTCTACTGCACAACTCCAAACTTACTCAAATTCTCTCTTCAGTAAGCATTTATGAAGCACCTTCTGTGTGGCCATGAAAGCATGCATCTGGGCTCTTCTAGTGTGGGGAGTAATTGACTAGTCACCCAGCGACTGCTTTGTGATTTCAGCACCATGTGTGCAGAGGCCACAGTCCTTAGGGGTGGATCCCAACTTGTGTCTGCACATGGCAAATATATAAAGTCCTTAAATCATAGAAGTTTGCTCACAGCAGACTTTGGGTTAAAGACCCTCCATTGATTTTTGGAACCCTCTTACTATTTCAGTACAGGTTAAGGGTTTTCCTGCACAACCTTTCTTTTTACCCCTCCTTCAAAGGTGTCGTTCAGACCTGCACTCCCCTGTAAAGACTTTTTGTCCTCCTCCAGCAACCTTCTTCCTTTCCTTCACAATTGTTTATTCTAATAAACCTATTGAACATCCAATTCTATGTTCCCTCAGCTGTTGTCCAATTGGCATCTGCTTTTCCAATAACCCAATCCAACATGTTATCCATGTGCCCCGCCCAACCACATGTTGTAGGTACGACATTGCTCCTGCCCATGAGGACCTCATCATCTAAGTGGATTAAAAGGGATGCATCCCCCTAGTCCTAAAAAATAAGTGTAATAAAGCTCCATCACTAGGATGATAAAATGTATGTATGGACCATAACCTCTGCCCAAGTCGAATAAGGTCCTGGGGAAAGTAAGGTTTAACAAATCTTAGTGACATTAGAAAGCATTAGATATTTTAGGCATCTTTTTTAATGTTTTTAAATTTAATCAAGGAAGGGAGACTAGTTAGCCCTAAGTTAGTAGAACTTGTGTTTTTAGTACACCATGTTATTTCACAATAATTGTAATCGATTGTGGCCTTAATGCATATGTCTAAGTTTTCTTAATTTAAGAATTAAATCCATCATCCTATGTCTGTCATGCCATCACTGTTGAATCCAAGGTATTGACTGACTCCAAGCTCTTCACTTCCCTTTACCCAAGGGAACAGCTGACAAACGCACTAAAGGAGAGAGCATATAGATAAGAAATATCAGCAAACCTAATCCAGCACCATAATTTATAGTACTGGAAGGAAAGGTGATATTTAATGGCAAAATATATTTTGGGATCTGGAGACATGGAGTTTAGATTTATCTCCTATAAACGTCGATCTCATACACAAGCCTTAAACCAATTTTAAGTAAAGTCTAAGCTTAAAGGCTTTATGATTGTTAACAGAAAAACAGAAAAGAAACCAGGGATAGTTGTAGCTATGTTCTTTCTACATAAAATTACAAAAACATATTATGCTAATATAGGAGTGGAAACTGATGTAGTCTACTGGACCAAAAAGGGAAAGACCCACCTTGGGACGAATGGATAAATTTAAACAAGGTTGGTTGGGACACATACATAGAAATTGGGGGAAAAAAGAACTCTAGATAGTAAATCTTTCCATGTACCAAGTCCCTGATCATTTACAAGGTTTGACTTACTTCCTTAGTAAAGCAATGCCTATGTCATGTGTGTTTAAATTCTCTGTAGTTCATAAAATTAATTGTCATAGACAAAGTCCTGTGTTTTTCTAAATTTGCCTTGAGAAGCACTTGTAGCTTTACCGAATGGCTGAGCTTTTTCCACAGGGTGGCTGGCTGTTTGTATTGTATCTATTTCCATTAGCACTGGCTATGGGAGGAATAAAATAATGGGGTTGGATTTTTTCCTCTATAAAGTGCTGTGCTCATATACTTAAAGAATATAGGGTAACCAAATGTTGTTCAATGTACCTGCAGAAGTTCAAGAATAATTTTAAGCTATGGTGATACCAGTTTTATTTGTCATTGGTAAGATCATCCATACACTGTACTCCTTGGCTAAGTCTCACCACTTGGAAACACTCAGCATCTCATCAGGTCAGCTAAAACTCTTTAAAGAAATAAAACCTCAAATGAAAACTTTTCTGGCAGAATGCCATATGTCATGAAGATATAAATATATATTATATCCATATATATTTACCTTCTGTTTCAATTATTATTGCCTGGTTAGTCAATCAACCAAAAAAATTAATCTTAGGGACTAAGAGTTGGCTACAGACATAAGGAAATAAATACACTCATGAATGATAAGGATTCAGGATTTCCTATCAAAGAAAATACATACTAAGTGGAAAAATAACTTTTTCTAAATAAATTTTCTATAGTCCATAGACAAGCTTCAAAAAATCCTCATGACAAGTTCAACATAGGAGCACTACTCATGCCCAAATGAACTAACAGCACTGAAATGTAGCCACTTCAATGCCATGAGCATTTGCAGGAAAGTAACAAAACAAAAAGGAACAGAGAAAAAATCTAGAGGGAATCCTTGTCAACTCAATAAAAAATTACTCTAGGAACTGATTCATAAATTGGATGAATACAAAATAAATCCTCGGGCAAATGGTTGAGAAGATATACTGAGCACAGTACATACTTGTAAAGGGCAATAGCCAAAAACTCAACTAAAGAAATAAGATGCAACCACCAAAAAAGACAGAGCAAAGGTGCTGGCTGCCCTTCCAGAAGCCCCAGGCTTGATCGCCAGCACCCACATGGTGGTTCACAAGCCTGACACCGCCTGCTTCAGATGATTCAATGCCATCTTCTGGCACAGATGGGTACACACATAATTTTTTTTAAAACAAAGAACTAAAGAGTTACTAAATAGGAAGGCATTCTTTAAGTATATGAGCAACAAAAAGTCAAAGGGAAACAATCCCTTTTAATAGACAGAAAACTCTCTTTGGACTAAACTTTCAAAGAAGGATACTCACATACCTTTTATGTAAAGAATGAAATTCACCTGGAAATTGAAAGAGTGACAAACAATGCATTCTGGCATGGCACTAAGTAGAACACTCAGCACTTCACTATTCAAATAAGCCTGGGGGTGAACTTCAGGACACCTAATAACATTCATTCTCAAATGGCAAAAATAATAATAACTGAAGTTATTTCAGGGTTACTAACTTCCATTTATTTTGAAGGATTAAAAATTTTTCTTCATAATATAACTCTACTCCTCTACATTATAAATTCTTAAACAGCAGAGAGCGATTCCCATCTCTGTTGGAATGTCTTAGTGATCTCATTCCACTAATAAATATATTATTGAATTAATGAGAGTTGTAGGACTGAGAGAAGTAGCAAGAACTATGTGTGTGTTTATATTTAAAAATCAGGGTAGTGGAGATGTCCCTGACAGTTTTATATATGTATAATTAATTTTGATCTTGGAAAAACACCATAAACACAATTTCTAAGCACCTTGACTATACACAAATACTTGTTTCATTTGAAGGAACTATGTAGCATATATTTCTAACTATTTTGACATTAAGTCTTGCACATGGGATCCAGTTTGGGGGTCCTACAACTGAAAAAAAGCTACCTGGAGTATATCAGCTTTATCGTTTTTGGGGATTATACTAGAGTGTCCCCAATTTGAACATTCTTTACCTGTTATTCCTTTCCCGGAAGCTAAGCACGAATAGTCCCTCTGGAAGCTCTCTGTAGATGCAGTTCTCTTTATATATATACACTGACATCTGATGATGTCTCTAGGCATGGGTACCTGTGGCTCAGCCTTCTTGACTCTCATCACAAGCTCTTCCCATTGGACTCAGCTCTTGCTTCTGTTCCCTCCATGCAAAGATCTGACATTTTAGACTGGCCCCCCAGTCTCTCTTAGCCAATTCCACTGAAGCTGTGAAGTAGTAAGAAACTCTACTCTAGGCTGGGGCCCTTAGAGAGTTGACAGTGTGCATGACTCTCTGTATATGTAGATGTGTATGTAAATGTGTCAGTTTTATTGAACCTTATTCCAAGACAGGAGGCCAGCGCTATCAAAAACAGTAATAGCAGGAACAACCAAAAGCAGTTCTTGCTCCACAGGTCAAGATGCTTAGGGTCTAGTCCTTGCCATTTGCCAGCTATGCAAGTATGAGCCTCTTACTCAACCTTTATATGCCCTTTTTGCCTTTATCTGTAAAATGGGATTACCAACACTCTTTGCTTTATAGATTAAATACCTTAGCCTCCTTGGTACAGAGTCAACTTCCAATAAGTGTGAATTCAAATTAAACAAATAAACGAAATTCATGTGGAGACAAGATTTTTCACACCCCAAAATAACTAGAGAACAGTTAAATCGGTCCATGGTTATGTGACAAAATATGCAGTACATTTTCTGAAGTGATGAAAATAATCTATAGTTTAATTGAAGCAGTGGTTAAAAGAGTTTATGCATGTTTGTCCAAACTCGCAACTTAAAATGGACACATTTTATTGTTTACAAATTATACATCAATAGTGTTTGTTTTTGAAATATGTAATATGACAATATTTTCTAGATAAGAAAATACTCATCAAACACGCTGGGAGGAGGGATAAAAGGAAACTTCCAAGAGAACATGGAGTTTGAGTTAGAGCACAGAGGATGGAAAGGATTTGAAGAGGCCAATAGTGATATGTGTTTGGCACTAGGAGAGTAGGCAGGCCAACTGAGACAGACTAAAATCTAGGGTATAATTAGCTTATAAGGTAAGAAAGCTCAAATTTGAAGGGCCTTGAATGCAGGCCAAGACCGGACCTAATCCCAGAGACAACAGTGGGCAACTGGAGGTTTTCAAGCAGGGTCATACTATGATGAAGGGCGCTGTTTAGGAATATTAGTCACAGCCTGAAATTGAGAAATGGATGTAGCAAGCCCTCAAGGTCACTTGCACTCCTCAAATTCTCTAATTATGTTCTATATGTTGGTTATTTTACTAGACTACAATTTTAACTAATGACAATAAATTGTCAAAGTCACATTAAAAAGCACATAAAGAACAGAAAAATATGAATGAACACACTGATCCTTATACTTCTCTAAAAGAAGATACAACATATTCAAACAGCAACAGGGAAAAAAATGAATCATCGGGGCTCAGTAACAATGAAAATTGAAATCTTTTCCATATATATGTAAGTATGTATAATGAGTTCACACAGTTCATTGTCAAGGTCTGTTTTATGAACAGTGAGTTTTTCCTTAACAAAGGTACACTGTGCTGAAAATAAAAAAAAACAATATCATTGAGGTAATATTAGACAAAAGAATTTAATGATATAAAAATCTGGTTACTTCATGACTTGTAATGACAATAACACATGCTTAAGAAAATTATATAACATACATCAGACATTTTAAAAGGGTGTTTTTAACAAAGGACAAGTCAATTTGCCATCCAAAAATATTAACTAATTTCTTTAGCATACAATTGTGACTTGCTATTAGAATGGCACCTTTTCCCCTAATCATTATCTACATCAAATCTTACATGCTCATTAATTTCTCACTAATCAAGCTAGGAATACAGATGAATTAAATGGCTGCATTTGAAACCATTGCTGATAAAGAAATGATCTTAGGGAATCCAGCAGAAGGTTATTTAGCCTGAGAAAACATGACCTTGTAGAGGGTGCACCAGGATATCAGGAGCTCAGACTTTAAATCAAAGACTATGCCTGGAGCTGCCATAGACTTAGCTTCTATGAAAGGTAGGCCAAAATGTCGCTACTATATTGGAGTACTGGGGGTTTAAAGCAACCCTAGAGATAAGCCATTCTACAGGCTTGACAATTAAAGGATGAATTACCTTTATCTGTACTGCCAACTGCCAACTGATGGCCTATCATTTCATGCACAGTAAAAGTTAAATCCCCAGATCTCTGCCTGCACACACATATACTCCCTCTACACGAAGTGGTTCTTTTTGGACCACATCCCCAACCAGAAGTAGACATGCATGCACTCTGGAAATACAAATTCATTGATTATATTCAGCCTTCCAACCTGTTGAACAACTCATTCATCCAGTATTCACTGAATGCCAACTTTGTGCCAGGAACCATGCCCCGTACAATACAATGTGCAAGACATAGTCTCTGCCCTAGAATTCATAGATTATTCTAAGGATTCCTAATCAGACCTGATCATGCTAGATATCTCAGTTCGTCTTCATCTGCTACAGTCATGTATTATGTTATTCTACTCTGCTTTAGAATTTCATTATGTGTATATGTGGCAGGGAGGGGAGAGGTATGCACAAGTGGAGTGCCCATGGAGGCCAAGGGGCATCAGATCCCTTGGACCTGGAGTTAACAGGCATTAAACGTGTTCTGGGAACTCTGATCCTATGCAAAAGCAGTTTGTGCTCTCAACCGCTGAGTCATCACTCCAGCTCCTGCTTCTACTTTTTAAATGTTTCTGATTCTCTCCTTCCCATCGCTGCCTCATCACCTCACCTCTTTTCACTTCGAAGATGACGACCTCTAAAGTGGATGTCTATATGTCTCTGTCTATATCTTTCTTCACCTAATTGTCAAAGAAATTTCTACAGTCCATTTCGTGTCAAATCATCCTATTTCTTTCAAAGTATCCAAGGAAACGGAGCAAGAGTATGGGGAATTTCTAAGTAGGTGGAACATTTGGCGCTCCAAGGAACCTGGCAAGACTAGAATAGAAAAGAAAGGTAAGGAGAAGGTACATGAGCCCTGGTGCACCATCACCCATAGTTGTCTTTGGATTGGAGACCCATGGTAGATAATGCTCTTGCGAGCAGAAAAAAACAGCTGTGAAAAGTTTTAGACCTTTGAATTTCCATGACATGCTCCATCTTTTATTGATACTTCTCACATTCTAACTTGACACATATTTGTCTGTCCCTTCTGGACTTAAGTTCCTTGAGGGAAAGACCTCTGACTGACTCATCTTTTTATCTCAAGGGACTGATTGTGGTTTGGGCTTGAGGCCCTTCCCTTTCACTTGGAAGTAATGCCAGAACTTCAAGAGGCTTCTGTTGAAAAGAAATAGGTCAGATTCATTGATAACACTAGGATAAATTTTACAATAGTGGAAGGATTCATACACAAACATACATGCACACGCACACACATCCTTGGCTATGTAAATTGGCTAATATAATAAAAAGTGAATTGGAGAACAAAGCCAGAGTTGGACTGAAGAACAAGGGCAGCCACTCGGGAGTTGGATGGAAAATATTCTTTTAGTTTAGATTTCTTCCAGAGGGACTAAGCTAAGGTAATTTCACTGTCTCCCCTAGTGACTCCCTAATTATTATTCTGCACAGATAAGTAGCTGAGATCCTGTCTTTCAGAAGATGGATTAATTTTTCTTCTTAATTTTTGAGATGCAATCTTCAAATACCCAAACCAGAGTGATAGCAGAGAATTTCAATATCCTAGTCTAAACCTAGGATATTGTGATTTCCTTCTGTATGAAATCACACTGGGTAAGGGATTCTTTCACACCAAGGACCTGCCTGTTGCAAAATCAGCTGTGACTTTGGCAAATTGCCTTTCCAAATCTAGGCCTGATTTTACTCAAAGGGTCTGGGCTTAAGAGCTGATGTTTTGCAAGCATAAGTTAACCAGTGTTCACTAAGTGCATGAGATGGGGCACTGTGGTGACATATAAGAAGCAGCGGACTGCAGTCTCCTCTGTTCCAAAAGCTTTGCTGATAGCGCATGGATATGGAGGTAAACAAGACTAACAAGTCGGGGTCTGCACTTCTGTAGGTCTGTATTTCCAGAAGTCAACTACTGACAACCAGCTGGCTACCTTATAGAATGGCATGCAGTGGCAAAGAGAAAGACTCTGAAATCAGACAGACACACCAGGCAACAAAACAACAGCCACTGGCCGCTAAACAGCCTCACATGGGACGCAGGGAAAATCGCTTAATCTCTAATTCCCAAATTCTTTATCTCAAACAGGTGGGCAACAGCTACACCTCAAGGTGCTTGTGAGGACTACATTAATCTCTTCAAGATTTCCCAAATGCATGCCTCCATGCCCTGCTTCCTCTTTTTGCTCATGCTCCTGGGCTGTTACTCCCTTTGTTTGAGCTATCAAAGTTTTACCTACAATGTCTCTTTCATGTACCCCTTTATTTTCATAAAGTTTTTTCCCTTTCCTCTGGATAAACCCTGGGAGGTATGAGACCTCTGATTTTTTTTTCAGTACACTTTGTACCTATCCTAGTGTTTTGGGTTTTTGTTTGTTTGTTTGTTTGTTTTGCAAGATAGTTTATTTTGCATGTTGAACTCTATGGGCATTGATGTTCTTGTCTTATTCCTGTTATGAGCTGTAAGATTCCATGGCCAGAACTGTATCTTGACCATGTCTGCATTCCCTGTTATGGCCTAGAGCAGTGGTTCTCAACCTTCTTAATACTGTGGCCCTTTAATACAATTCCTCTTGTTGTGGTGACCCCCCCCAACCATAGATTATTTTTGTTGCCACTTCATAATTGCCATTTTGCTACTGTTATGAATCATAATGTAAATATTTTTGGAGACAGAGGTTTACCCACGGGGTTGTGACCCACAGGTTGAGAACCAATGGAATAGAGCCTAGTATATGGTACACTCAAATGCTGACTTCTTGAACAGTAAATGATGAGACTCCTGTCTTTTGAGGTATTTGAATATAATTGGAATGGCAGTATCAGAGATCACAGAAGTGACTCTGCAGTGAGTAACAATCTAGTGATCTTTTAAGGTTCCTCTTTCTCTCTGTACTTCCATGAAGGCCATACTTTTACTCACTAGTCACTTTACACACTTAAGTTCTCCCATCAGAAGAGAGATGCTCCATATAGCCAGGAACGTTAAAACTGGTCCCTTGGTCATAAGCAAGTATGAAACCATTTCTACAGAGAAGGTCTCATCTGCACAGGCTACATTAACCACTTTGTATGCAAGCCGTATCTAGTATTTGGAACCCGAAACTAAAAAGGAAGTCTTTTGTTTCACAAATGTTTCTGGTTTACAAATCTCCCTGTAGATAGCATTTCAACAAAGCACAAAGCAAAGGTGGAAAGCTGCAGCACATGGAAAGTGCACCATCACCTTGATCCCACAGATCCTGTGAAAAAGGATTTCCAGGTGGGTAATAAGCAGTAATTGCTTTCCTGTAGCTAAAGTGTTTAGGAAAGAAAATAGACTTTTCAAGGAAAAAAAATCCAGAGTCATAAGACAAAATCTATGCTGAATAACATGCTTGCCTGTAGTGTTTCAAAACTGTTTTCTTTTGATCCAGAATGACTCCCCATGTCCTCAGTTTAATTGTATGTGGGAAAATGGGTTAACAGCAGGTACTATGTATATCCCTCTTGGGAAAACCCTTACATTTGACAACCCACTTTAAGCATCCATTGAACAAATTCCCTTTGAGTATCGGGCCCTATAAGATGATGATGTGATTTGAGGCCCCAGAAGGCTCATATCTTCAGGAAGTTGAGTGGTATCTCCTAAAAATATGTCTATGCCTAACTCCCACAAACGTGTCATTGTGACCTTCTTTGAAGAAGAGGCCTTTGAAGACATAATTAAGAATCTGAAGATGATGGTCATTATCTGGGTGGAGTCTACATCCAATGGCAGGCATCTATGGAAAGACACATAAAAGAAAGACATAGCAAGAGGACATGTGAAGATGGAGGCAAAGGAGGGAAGGATATAGCCACAGAAAAGGAGCCACCAGAATCTCAAACATTCCCCCAGAATCTTTAGACAGGCAATGCTGTATTATAGCCTTCTTTTAGATTTCTGACCTCCAGAACTCTCAGAGGGGGAAAAGTCCAATGTTTTCAGCCACCAAATTTGAGGCAACATGTTATCGTAGTCCCAGGACATGTAGGTCCTCTCCCCTTCTACTTCACCTAAAAGCATCAGCCTAATGTTGTCCAGATGTTTTATTCTGAGTATGTTCTGCTTTGGTTAAGCCATTTATTTCATGGAGTGTTGTCTCTACTTTCAACACTCCCAAAACATGATCTTCATGCTTGAAGACAAAGGAAGTTTATTTGAGAACCTTCCTCCAGCAATGAAAAAGATGTAGGAGAGGAAGTATATGAGGGACTGGGAAGGGGATGTATCAAAAATAAAAGTAAAAATCAAATAAAAGATGAACATGGAACAAAACCAAATTTTATTTAAGGTCACCCTTAAGATAAATAATCATAGCACAAATTGTTCTTTAATTACAATCCTTACATACTATAAGCATTCAGGAGCCTTGCAGAAGTGAAATAATAATAATAATTAATAATAATAATAATAATAATAATAATAATAATAACAACAACAACTCTGCGTCAGTTGTTGGACCATATTCCTGAGTCTGGTAGGAGACTGTTGAGACCAATCCAAATGCCTCTTTCTCACCCAAAGACATTTGGTATCTAATGCTTAACAAATTAGACTTGTTTTGGATACATGAAAGAAATCTTTCGAGATTAGCAATTAAATAATCAGAAAAGAAGCTGGGCAATAATGAAAGCTGCCCATGAGTCTGGACCTGAGCCCAACACTGAGTTTGGATTTTTCTTCACATTCCCCCTGCCCTACTCCTTAGCATTTCTGGAGATGCTATTTAACCAGCTCACAGGCAAATCTTTTGGATGCCCAATTGTCCTTACCATGAAGATGCTTCCTCCCAGCTCTAATGGCTAACCTTCATTTCAGTTTCAACCCATTGCACCTTGTAATTACATTTTCAGCCACTGTAAATAATCTGCCCCCTCTATTGTATCTTTCCTCTTTCCCTGGGATAGAGATTTGTGGGAAGGGAACTCGGTTGCCTTTTTAGGTCAGCACACATGCTGCACCTAAGCAAAATGCAGCCAAAAGAAAAGCAAATGCCCACTCTCTACCCCTGAGTGAGAATTGCTACTATCAGTCAGCTCCTTTTTCCCACCGTTCAGCTTCTCTGAATGTCTACGTGGACCTGCTCCAGTGCTATAGCATTTATGACATCTTGGGGAATAGCTGTGTAAATGTTCCAGTAATGTTACCCATCTTCAACATAGTGTCGTGTTAGAACTTGAGGACCTGAAGGGCTGGAGTGGACATGTTTTCTACCTCTCCACAGCCACCCATGAATATGAACCAAAATCTCACTAAGTGGCCATCCTCAGGTGGAAGAGATTTAATGGAGGAGAAAGTGCTTGAGAAGAGATCAGCTACAAGAAGACTGGAGACACAAGTTTTGGTAGGCTGAGGTTTGAAGCCAAAGAATATTGTTTTCTCTCTCTCTCTCTCTCTCTCTCTCACACACACACACACACACACACACACACACACACACACACACACACACACACACGTACCGAATTCATTTTTTCCCTGAACCAAATGTTGTCTACAATTAAGAAAAGATGCGGGGCTGGAGAGATGTCTCAGAGGTTAAGAGACTTTCTGCTCTTCCAGAGGTCCTGAGTTCAATTCCCAGCAACCACATACTGACTCATAACCATCTGTAATGAGATCTGGTGCCTTCTTCTGGCTTGCAGGCATACATGCAGGCCAAATACTTGTGTACATAATAAATAAATCTTTTAAAAAAAAAAGATGCTCAGTAGTGACTTTTTTATTAGTTGCTTTCTTTAGAAACTATGAAAACAAAATAAACTATCCAAACAGGTGATTTGGGGCTTTTCCCTTCCATTGCCATGATTTTACTGAAAAACTCAAAAAATGTCCCAATAGGAAGTTCAGTCTCTTATCAAACTGTGGGTGAGTCAGACACAGAGTTCTTTGGAGCTTAGAGGCAGTTCTGAGACAAAGTGCCAGGAGGAGTCAAGATCTAGTTGAATGCACTGACTGGATCCACAGTCTCCCTATGGGCTGTCACTCTTAGGACTTGCCTCCACCTCTCAAGACACAGTAATTTGGCTCAGGAATACCTGCCTCATTTAATTTTACCCGTTCTCGAAATGAAGTTGGAAAAAAGAAGAAATAGAGACATGGGAAATATGAGGATAATTATCCCAAACCCTCCTGATCATGCACATGTAGAGTGGTAGTTTCAAGACCACTGACGCTCCAGTGGGCTGAGGCACTGCTGGAAAGAGATTGGCATAAGCACCCAGGGGATTCAATTTGAAGAACGACCTTCACTAAGCACGAAAGAGACGCTATGACCACAGGCTACTAGATTGTATTCAGGAGGCAGCATTCCATCTGGTTCAAGCCGCTGGTCTTTCTATGCACTCCTCCTTCACCTCAGCAATAAAGAGTGCTTCTTCATCTTTCTACACATCTCCTTTCCCTCATCAAGAGCAAGGATAATAGAGTATTTCACAGTGAATCTTTAGCATCTCAAGCATACTCAATTTTCAAAACTGTTTTCCTAGAAATGCTCATCCTATCATGAGAATAAAAGAAGGGATGGGATTCTGGACTGAAAGGAAATGGGTTTAATTCTTTGTGTGCCTACATGACCATTGACAAGTAACTAAACCTCTCTGAGCCTCGGTTTCCTCGTCTGTAAAATGGAGGGAAAAGACTTACCACCTGGTAGTGCTGTTGTGAGGATTAAGTGACGGTGTTGCCCAGAAAAGGCTTAGCACAGTGCCTGGCTCAATAAGTGTTAACGATTATTAGCACCACCCCCACCACAGGTGCTCAATAAAACTTGCTGAATTAAAGTCACACCAGTTGAAATGAGTAGCAGATGTGAAGGTGACCTGGGCCCTCTCTCTCTCTCTCTCTTTAGTTTTTCCCATCTAGCTATGCACCAGATGACTTCTTGAGGCAGTTTGGGTGGGTGGCTGGTTGAAAGGCTTTTTTATTTTATTTTATTTTATTTTATTTACTATTTGTGTGTGTGTGTGTGTGTGTGTGTGTGTGTGTGTGTGTGTGAGTGATAAGGGATACTTAGGCTACACTTTAGTTATCATTCATTGGTTTGTTTGTTTGTTTGTTTACTCATTCAAAGCAGAAACCCAGGTATGGCAAAGTCAGGCTTATGATTTTCCAAGAAATATGACAAGGGTATTAAAAATGCTAAATGAAAGTTGTGTAATGAGCATGAATCTGAATCCATTTAAATTTCCTGTAAACCTAGTATTTTCAGCAGGATTCTTCAATGTCTTTAAAGTGTGCTTTTGCACTGTAAGGAAACCAGACCCTAAAAGATAGCAGAATTTCCTCAAGCATGGGGGTAGGGACACATGCAATTGTAATGAAAATTAACCCCTGAAAATGCACAGGATTTTATTACCAAATGGATGCCTGAGGAGATTACTAGATTTGTAGGGTATTTACTATAAAGAGAGCAACCTGCATGCCTGAAATAATTAAGAAGAAGAGACTCAATTATCTAGTAAACTGAGATTTCAAACCACCCTGCTTACCTAAATGAGAAAAGCTACTTAGACTAAAGCATCATTACTTCTATTTAGACAAGCCTTAGCAAAGATATACAAGAAGCTAAAGAATGGGACTCCACATTCTTCCCTAAGCCACAACAATGCCTGTTTATGTAAATAGGATTTTCAATAACACAACGGAATCTTTA
Source organism: Lophiomys imhausi (assembly GCA_907164525.1). Lineage (NCBI taxonomy): Eukaryota > Metazoa > Chordata > Mammalia > Rodentia > Muridae > Lophiomys > Lophiomys imhausi. The sequence goes on from CAJQZJ010037460.1 coordinate 511,695, forward strand.
AAAAAAAAGTTTTCATTATTGTCTCTGAAAAAAAAATGCAAACACAGAAGATGAAAGTCAGGGGGCTCTAGCTATGATGGGTAATGAATGCCCTAAAATATTCTGTGTGAGTCTGAGCCTGGATTCCAAGCAGACCTCAGAACAGGCACTTTCTCTGCCTTTTTCAAGTCAGCACAATATTAGGAAGCACAAAGACTTCTCTGATTTCATGGCATGTTGACTTCGCAGCCATTCAAAACTCCAGGTCGGAAAGAAACAAAGGCGGTAAGTAGTAAGTAGGTGTCTACTTGCCTTCATCTGGCAGCCCCTTCCAAAATCTGAGACAAAATTATAAATATTTTCACCTTCATCATCATCACCATCTGACAATCAAACACTGCCACATGACCATAACAACCTCCAGGCACATGCTGAAAGCTCATTAAAGAATATATGAAGGCATTTTTAGAAGAACTAAACAAAGCAGCAAAGAACTATTAGCAAAATTAGACTGTTCATGGTTTTGGCAACTATTACTATTTGTTTGAACTCAAGTGTCTGCCCCTTTGCTTGACATGTATTGATGACTACAGAGATACTGCATTTCTGGAGTTCTTAAACTGACCTTGTAGCTTTTCAGTTCAAGAACTCAAAATTTGAGCTAACTCTGTACATCGGTCTTGCTGTTGCTGTTTAGGCAGCTGATAAGAGACAGAAATCCTTCTTACTCATTAGGCCATTAGCTGCTGTTAAGCAAAGGGCTGGGGAGGGGCATGCTCAGTGGCCCAGAGGAACGTCCACATATAAAGCCAGCCCTGATTTGGGGTTAAGAATTTAACCTTAAAAGGCTGACAAGTCATAAATTTGCCTGAGGTTCATATATATGTGTGACTTTCACAGTTTATATTTCCTAGCCAGGACTCAGTCAAAACATGGTCCCTGATTAATGAATGGTACTAATTGTTCTTCCTGACTTGAGAACATTAGTCTTTATCCATAATATTTTCTTAAAAAACACATAATCTCATACCTCAAACCTTCTGGCTTGGAGGAATTTAGGGAAACAGTTAAGAAAAAATATGACAAGAGACTAATGTTATCTGTAACTTGGTACTACCATTTTGGTAGTCCTGATGGACTCAAAAGCTTCCATTCCATCGTATCCATCAAGCAAAGTGCAAAGGAATGTCCTCCAAACCTAAACATCTGAGAAAAAGCAACCATCTTTGACTACACACACACACACACACACACACACACACACACACACACACACACACACACACAGATACACATGGTGAGAGAGAGAGAGAGAGAAAGAAAGACTAAGCTGTGGGGGGAAGGAGAAAGATTGAAATATCTACAAGCAGGTTTTGTCTAACTTAAATATATATACATAAGTGCATAACCTTATAACCTTGGTCAAGCTTGGGAGAGATAATAGATAAACAAACAAAAGATCCCCATAAGTATAAAGACAAAGGAACAGTATCACAGAACAGACGGGTTGGATTTGGAACACGATCTCAAACCTGAAGTCAAGACTGAGACTGGAACAATAAAACCCCAGAAGTGAAACAAGATCCCTGAAATGTGATAATGTCATCAGGTAGAAGCAGACTGTAATTTGGTTAACCTACAAGGTAGGTGTCAGTTCTAACACATGTCAGCGGGATTTCAAAGGGGCTCTCTTATCTTTAGAGAAAAAGAAAAAGCATTCGAAAAGCATTCGATGGGGGGGGAGGGTTTTTTAACCAGCCCTGAAAGAGACAGATTCCTATGAACAAAGATCCAAACTGCCTTCATTAAGAATTACGATAAAGTGAGAGAGAATGTCAACTCTACAAAAATTCATCTGAGATACTCATCAAATTTACTTAACCTTGTTCTGTCTATACAAAAATCATTTTAAATACTTACAGTTCTTAGAAAGAGGGACACATTAGAGCTCTTCACTTCCAAACTAAATAAGGAACCGAATTTCCTAATATCTTAAGAGAAGTAACCAAAATCAAACATGTGCCAGAATCACTGGGTGAAGGCAGATGTGGGGGAGGCAGAGGACCAGAGAAGAGGGAGAGAGGAGGGAGAAAAATCAGGAGTTATGGGAAAAGGAAATACAGTTTAAAACCAAAATGCAGAGGAAAATATAAAGCATTACACTCATCTATTTTTTTAGGAGAACAAGAAACACAAAACCGTTCAATAAATATAACAAACCATAAAACACCTTCTGCTTTAAATTATAAGCAGTTGAGGGAGTATGTGAGGATGGAAGGGAAGCAGAGGAAAGGAGACAGGTGAAGGAGGGCCCTTATGATCTGGAGGTGTGTAAAGCCATGAGAGAGCAAAAATGTCCTTGTTTCCCTTAGCTGTGGAGTGTTAGCTCAGGAACTTGGGCTGCTCATTAGCACTGATCTATGAAGTGCTGGTGAGATTTTCAGGAATATTACCCCTGAGTGATAGTTGGTACTCACTGCTGTTAGGACCAAATTTGAAAATAAAAGAGGATGATGTTGAGGGCAGACTCAGGAATGACTGGATTCCAACATCACCTTCAGGTTTTGTGAATGAGACAAACTTACTTCCTCAAAGAATAAAGAAACACCAATCTGGCAGCTTTTGAAGCTCCTCCCCCACCCCCACACCACCACCCCACCAAAAAAAACTCATTAGGCAAATATATTAAATTGACCCACAGCAGTGAAATTTCAAAGGCAAGAGATGACTTAGATATGAGAAATTAACATTTGTAGAAAACCTTCAGAATATGGTAGGAGAAATAAACCTTTATTTCAGAAATAAACTTTGATGTTTGAAAACAAAGCATAAAATTGGGCTTCTGAAAATAGAAGGGTCTGTTGGAAACACTGACTACAGCTCTTCCACGGCTCTTTGAAACCTTTCAAGTTGTACAGTGATGTCTGGGAGTGACCGGAAAAGATAGACCCCAGAATACCAGCAAAAGAAAAAGCAGGAAGCTATTCAACCACTCATCCCCCTGGAGAAGAAGCAAAGTGATGGCTGGAGATGTTTGCCCCTGGCTACAACACTGAATTAAGGCAAGACCTAGACTAACTTTTAACTATGTACAGAGACAAAGGAGGTGCTTCCCAAACTAGTCACAAACTTATTAGCTATTCAACAGAGGTCTTGAGTGCTCCTGCATGTTCACTTCCCCCCCCCCCCCCACCCCCAGCCTGGTTCATTATCCTATTCTTATTTATCCTTCAGTCCTTTTCCCTCCTTCTCTCCTTCCATCATTCCCTCTCCTCCAGTCTGTCATTCCCCCTCTCTTACCCCACTTCCCCATACATTCCTTATATATAGGTCCCTAAGGTCACTTCAGTGAATGAATGGGCAAAGCACAGATGTAAAAAAATGGCAAGGATGTTAATTTATATTTAAGATGTTCTAACAAGTACTGCACTGTTCTTACCCTCATCTAACCTGCACTTGGAAGCTCTTCTCAAACTTTAACACACATGCAAATCACTGGAAGACCTTGCAGTGTCTGAGTCAGTTACAGGATAGTGTGGTTCAAACAAGGAACAATTCTATCTCATGGTTAGGAATCAGGGGGAGGTTCATGAAAGAGATGGCACTGCACTGAGAATTTTGGAGGGTAGGTAACACTATATTATGCAGTGATGATGGGCAGATAGGCAGGTGATCTGTAAGATTTAGGCAGCAGATAACTGCAGCATCCTTTCAGTAATGGTTCAGCATCTTGTTGTCTACAAATAGAGGGCACACATGGCAAAGAGACATTATGTAAATTTGCAGTCTTTGTATTAGGAAGAAAAGTCATCGCTAGAAACGTGGAAGGTTGGAAAGAGGTTAGTGAAAATAGGAAAAGAAAATGATGAGATGAGTAACTTTGGGTTCTGTTTGAGATGAAGGTCGAAGGCCTTTCTGATGGAGATATTCGGCAAGCAATTGTGAAATGCTGAATTGGACAGCAAGTGAGAGGTCAGATTGAAAGGAGATGAGGAGACCATTCATACATGACAATGACGTCATGGGACTGGGTGCATGAGTAAGCAAAGACAATAGGGAAAGGCAAAGGACACATAATTCTAATCACCTACATCTAACAAAGGTCAGAAGGAACAGACTAGGTAAGTAAAGGCAGAATCAAATAGAACACCCGGAATGTACAATATCTCAAAAGACAAAGGAATATGACAGTTCAGGTCAAAATTTTATGTGCATATTATATTATTTCCTCTCACAGTCCAAAGGATACAGTGGAAAGAACATTAGAGATGGAGTAAAACAAATCTAGATTTAAACCCTGTCTAAATTAAATCTAGATTTAAATTATGCAAACTGGGCAAAAGTAAATATTTCCGGTCTCAGTTTTTCCAACTATAAAATGGGCATGCACCACCTCCCTTTCACATTTGCTTTATATTTTGTAATAAATTACATTGACAGCAAGTGGCATAGAGAAAGTACTGGGTCAATGTTACTTTCTATGATAGTACCATGTGAGGAAATTATCCAACCAACCTAAAAATGATCCCCAACAAATCTACTAGAAACACAGGAGTTTCGACTGTGTGTTTCAAGAAAGTAAAAGCCCTGTGGCTCAGCATTGTTACAAGAACTTGGTGTTTTGGGCAGGGGATGGAGTTCAATTCCCAGCACCCATAGCAGGTGACTCATAACTCCCTGTAACTTCAGCTCCAGGGGATCTTGGTGCCCTCTTGTGGCCACTGAAGGCAGGTGCACACATAACACATGCGGACATACACTTGAACAAATTCGTAAGATATAAATCTTTAAAAATCAAAGTAGATACTCTGATGAAGGCAACATGCTAAACAACAGAGAAATTAAAGACACCAGACTTCTTTTTTACGACTTTCTTCTTACCCAGAAACAAAAAGAATTATGTCTTTGAAGACACTTAAGAACACCACAGTTTTCCAAGTGTCCCTAGACTTTGCTTAGAACCACATGTCTCAGAGTCTAGCCAGCATGGAATATAGTCCAGCTCTCCCAGAACTAGTGGTACAGCTTTCATTCTATTGGGGGGGGGTTCTCCCATGGTAGAGGAGCAGAATGCCACCAAATTGGAACAAGGCACTCCATGAGTGCTTGCATTGTGTACACATGAGACCACATGAAAGCAAGGCTTTCAAATGGCAAGATGTGCCTATGAAAGACCACCAACTGCTAAAAGCAACAACTAACAACCTCCACATTAAATGTCATTCATAGTTATTGCTATGAAAACTAAATAGAACTCTAACACCTTTACTTGAATGCATTTCTCTCTCTCTCTCTCT
>CAJQZJ010037460.1:516980-542483 GCA_907164525.1 Lophiomys imhausi
TCTCTCTCTCTCTCTCTGTCTCTCTCCCCCACCTCCCCAAATATATATACATTTTGATGTTCAGTACTTTGCAGGTCGGACTATGACAACATAGATTCATACTTTCTCTTAATCAAGGAAGTTCTTGAAAGATTTGGTATAATTTTTTAAATCGACAGATGCTGGCAAAATACATTTTAAGACATGTCCCATGCGAAAGCCTGGAAAATATTATCCTTAATTTCCCCTTGAGCCAATATACTGACGAGTCCCAACTATGCTTCATCCGAAACTTTCCTGGTGATCTCATCTAGTCCCAGGACTTCAATTACCACGTATATACTGAAAAGTCCTAAATTTGTATCCCCAGCCATGATTTCTCCTTATTCCATGATCCAAATAACTACTCAAACCACCAACAGACATTTTCTACCTCCATGCTAAAAGTGCTCCACAAACTCAATCTGTTCAAAATCAAACTCATTACGTCATCTTTAAAGATGTACTCTTGTAAAGCAGGAGTAGTGCTGCACCTACAGTCCCAGCTCCTCAGGGAGTCTGAGACACAATGATAATTTGAGTCCAGAAGTTTAGAGGCCACTGGGAAATATGTGTGTAGCCTCTCCCACCTCATTCTTATGTGTATGCACATGATATGTAGTTGTGTGTGACACAGCCCATGTGTGGAAGACAAGCTGTGTACAGTTAGTTCCCTCCCATCTCTATGTGGGTTCCAGGGATTGAACCCAGACCATTACGCATGCCTGGCAAGAGTGAGTGAGGCTTGTGTGTGCCAGTCAGAGGACAGCCTCAGATATCATTCCTTTTCCTCCCCACCTTGGTTTGAGACAGAGCATCTTTGTTGTTGATAGTTCCATATACTAGACTAGCTGGCCCTCAACTGGGAACTCCCTGTCTGCATCTCCCATCTTGCCATGGGAGTCCTGGAAAGGAAGGTTCATAACAATGCTGGCTTTATATGCGTACTGAAGATTTGAACTGAGGGCCTCATACTTGCAGGGCAAACACGTTGCCCACTGAGCCATCTAGGCAGCCCTTCATTTTGTCACAATTATCAACTTCTCACATGCCTTGCACAACAGCACTATTTTTTAAAGATTTGTTTTCATTTTATGTGTATGTTCGCCAGTGTGTCTGTATATGCACCAAATGCATGCCCAATGCCTTTAGGGGCCAGAAGAGGGTGTCAAATCACCTGAAACAGGGTTCATAGGCAGTTAGGAGCTGACATGTGGGTGCTGGGAAGCAAACCCAGGTCCTCTGCAACAGCAGCCAATGCTCGCAACCATTGAGTCATGTTTTTAGTCTCTGACAACAACACTGTTAAGACAATCAGACATGCCTCTCCATTTCCCAGATCCATGCCTCACATCCACCTCTATAGTATTCTTCATTGGGCTGCCTTGACATTCAGAGTTTCCCTTGCTTGGCTGCGCTACTAGGTAGAAAACTCCTTGTTGGAAATAATTTTATCTCATGTATCAACTCCTATGTCAGTACTTGGCACAGAATCTGTGCTCAATAAATGTGAGTTGAAGCAATGCCTGAACGAATATTTAAATATTAACATGCAGCTAGCATATAAAGTTCTTTATTAGTAAGTTCCTTTTCTGTGAGTTTCCAGTTTTCTAAAATAGATACATGTCTTCCCCAGTGCAAACATTCACAGAAATCTAGCTTGGAAAGTGCCCCTTGCGGCCACATTCACATACAATACTTTCAATGCTAGAAGCAGTCCTCCACAATGGACCGCAATTCATATTATGAGTTGATTGTAGTTAAGGATCACATGTCCACACTTGGGGAAATGACGAAACCTGATAAATAAGCAGTAGGGCTGTGATATCAGTGGCAACCAGTACAGCAACAATTCCAGGCCAATCTGAGTAAAACTTATTTTACTTGATCTGTGGAAAGCTGTATCCCACTGAGAGTTAGACATGTCCAACCTTTTTGACACTGTGACAAGATAGTGTCATCATCTATAGAGTTCATGCTCAAGACTCATATGATGGAGTTATGAAAAAAAAATCTCATAATGTTTTGAGTAACTTTACAATTTTGTGTTGAGCTGCATTCATAGCTAAACTAGGCCACAGGTACGTGGGACCCACAAGCTAGTTGGACACACCCTGTTTGTGTTCTAGCTGTACCATCTGTGTGTGTGAAGAACACAAATGGAACACATGCACACATATGCATGTTGGAACCTGGGCAATCCCTGGAACTGAGAAGGTGCAGACACTTTCTGAGTAGCCATGTTGTGCAGACATGAGTTATATTAAAGCACAGCTTTCAAATCACAAATGGGTCGACCGTGAAGGTCTACCTACTGCTAATAGTAATAATGAATTTGACATGAAACAATATGTGCAATTAACTATGGCTATCAAAATAACGTATATGTGTGTGTGTGATCTATGAATATATGTACATATACATATTCAAATACGACATTTAAGTAATACCATAGCTAGACAATCTGTCTCACCTCCTCTTCAATCTTCTTGGGCCAACAGGACTCCCATGGCCAGAGAGAATAGGTGTGTGTTTTACCTCCATCATCCTTCTTTCATTCTCTACCACAAAGCAGTTTAGAAAACCATGCACTCATGGAATAATCTATACTTACATGACAGCCTAAGCTTTCACTGGACAGTGGTCAAGTCCTCAAGATTCACTTTTCAAGTGTGTATTAATTCTTATATTCACTCCTATTGGTTAACTACATAATTAATTACAATAGTAATTCTGTACGAGGCACTGTACTCACCAGTGTACAGAAGGTTGTGATTCAAATATGGCTACTGAACTCAATGAACATTAGGTTTGGATGAGGTCGTGAATTCCCTTATACACCTCAAAATCATGGATGTAAAGCAAGAAGTACAGGTAAAACACTCTGGGCAATGAATGCACCCGTGGCTTCTCTCTGTATTATCCCTGAATACACAGAATTGCAAAACTCCATGTTCAGATGTTTTCCAGTCCTTTCTGTCTGTTATATGCTAGTTAATATTCTGATATGTACCAGAATGTGAGCATTTAATCCCCTCTCTATGTCTGTCATTCTAACTCTTCCTCTCTTGACCATTTTTCCTTCAGCTTCAATTATGCAAAGCCAAGTTTGATAAAAAGCAATGAAGAATCTCAGAATGTCTTGACACAGTGTCAATACTGAACATGCAGTGGTGGGGGAGAGGGGAGAAGAAGTGGAATTAGGAAAGGAACTATGCAAATTATTTTATTCTACCACATAAAATTTCTCGTCCTGCAAACATATTTTGGCATATGTCCTTTTAAGCACAACTTCATCAGTCTTAATGCCATAGGTAAGAAATAGTCAACACTGAAGACAAACTTGGTTACAATCAGTTTGTTTTTAGGAAGAACAGCTTAGTGAGTATGCTGCAAAAAGGGGGGGGCAATAGGTTGAGCATGTAGCTACATAACTGATACTAGCTGGCAACATTTTCACAAACCAAAATTCAACAGATCTATACAGTAAAGAAAATACATGAATTTATATATGTGTATAACTTTATCCTTAAATGACTTAGAATTGCCTTGGAAACAAGAACAAAAGACTTACCTCTTGTAAGATCTGGCTAGTCTTCTTCCAGGGAATTGAAGTTCAAGCAACTGAATTAAACCAACATTCTTTTCACTTACCTATAGACAACACATGGATTTTCTTAACCTGAAAAGTGGTTCCTTTTTATAAAACCCAGTAAAATTGAATCAATACTTAAATGCTGACTTGATTGGTACTGTATGTTTCTAGTACATTCTAACTGCCTTCGTTTGGTCAGTAAGTCTATACTAGGACTTATTGTCCACATTAAATGCAGATACAAAGATGAGTACCATATAATCCCTAACCTAAAGGAGATTGTGGACTCGTGATAGAAATACTTGTGAAGCTGTACCCCAGCATTACTAGAATCGGGATTTCTAGTTATTTTCAAAAGGAGGACTCTAAAAAAAAAAAAAAATCAACGAAAGCTTTTACCCTAAAACTGTGCCATCTTCTCCATTTCTAACAGTCACATGCTTCATGGTGGAAATTTTGAAAAATAATGTTTGAAACACTATAACCTTTGTTGAAAAATGAACAACTTTCATCTTGCAGTGCATGAATGGATACAATGGGTAGAAGTTTCTTTTATAATGGGTTTGACTTCCCTGTCCCCTTTTATCGCCGTTTTCACTTATATTTTATCTCCTTTTCTATCAATTATTTATCAATGTAATCCTATTAAGTGGTCTTCAAAGAGCTGAGTAGATTTCCTAATCTGGCATATAAATACAACTCAGCTACTAGAAATAATGAACTGTTCAAAACACTAGCAATGCATTGACTCCTTTTTTATTGATGAGGAAAAACACTAATTCTCAAATGCGGCTTGATATTTAGTTGTCCTAATTTGAAGTACATGAGTAAGGCTTCTTTAGTTTGTATATTCAAAAAGATCTTTGCATGGGCCCAAAGGTGTTCCAGTGGTGTCTCCCTGCTCACATAGAGAATTTCAGAAAGCTTTTTCTCTGCTTACATGTCTCTCTTCACCTTGCTTTCTGAACCATATTCTCTCTGTCATTATAGTTCAGGAGGGGAATTCCTGTTACTTAATGCTGTCTAAATCCAGTCTGGGGAACCATGGCTTGGATTCTATTTTCTGATGTTCATTTCTTAATGGAGTGCTGGAGGTCCTGTTTCAAGCCAGGCATGTTGCTAAATATGGGCAAGTGACTAGGGTATTTTTTCTGCCCATACTTCTCATTAGACCCTAGATTATCAAAAACATCAAACCCATTTACAAGTTCGGCTAGGGCTCAACAGATGTTGGCTCTTGGAACAGTCTCTTAACTTGAGGTGTACACGAATTCTGATCCTAGGTTACAGAAACCCATGAGGTATTTCAACAGGTCTGCGCAAGTCTCCTCGCTCAACTTCCTAATATGGTAATACCAACATCACCAAAAAGGTCTAGCTGACATTAAATCAAAGAGGACTTGATTTAAGAGAGGTCCTGTGATTTATGTGCTATATAATTGTTGATCTTTAACTATACTAATGCAGGCATAACAATGCTGCTGACTTCAATTTGTTCTTTGGGTATCCAACATTAATAAGCCCTAACAGTTATTAAGAGTCAGCAGATAACTGAAATAAGCCTAACTACATAAAGTCTAAAAGTTTATCTACACATCCTAATGATGTGCCATAACACTGGGCTTAAGCTTTTAAAATAAGCTTGAGAAAGTATGCGGGAGTTCATATAAAATACTTAATGATCTAGAAATTCTATTTTTGTTAATTATCAACCAAATGCCGTATGATACTATTAGCATTGTGTTCAACACTGCTCAGACAAAGAGCTTTCCCTTTAAGAAGCTTATAATCTAAAACATACAAATAACCATATGCAGGGGGGGGGAAAAAAAGCTAGACATCAGAGTAAAAGGAAGCATTCACAAAAATGTACAAATTCAGCATGCCAGAACTTTTCAGTTGAGCAACATGATCCCAAGCGAAATTCTTTCCAAATGATGTATCGTGTGCACAAGTTATAAGTGATTATCTTCAATTTTCTTAGAAATGAGTAATAAGATCCTTCTTAAGACCCATGCTTTTGTATATGCATCAAACACTAAATTTGGCATGGTCATTGATAGCTGCCATTTAAAGAGAAACATATTTTCTGTCTTGTCTCATAGACAAATCCAGGATTCTTTTCTCCCAGGTTGGTGATAACCAGTCTTTTCCTAGGCTACAGTGAACAGAAAACATCGCAACTCTAAAGATGGAAGCAACAGAATGCTTAAAAATATTTATTGCATCAAAATATTGGATGCAATCTACCAGCCCATAAGAAAAAAAAACCACATTGCAAAACTGACACCATCTGTGTCATCTAGCATCTATCAAAACCTTCTTCTGTCTCTTTTGAAGATGGAAGCTCTATTAAGAAAGTTCTCCCTATCTCCCACTTCATCTCTTCAGTTCTTTTCCCTTGCCTAGGCTGCCTATTGTGACCATTTCAGCCAATTTCCTGGAGGTATTTTGTAGCCTCTTCCACCGTCTTTAATCCTACAAGTTTCCTGGGAAGCCTGTTTACTTGTGTGCTGCTCCACTACACTGAGAACCCCTTGACAAAAGGGACTGCTTCTTACTCCTCTCTGCACCCCCAGCACCTAACACAAAGCAGGCCAAGGTGTCCCACCCATCCTTGGCCATCTCCATCAGATGGATGGCTCCTTCTAAGCACACCTCAGTCAGGATTTATGCAATAAATATATTCAGAGCATCTGAAAGAATTCTCTAAACTCCTTTAAGTTAGCACACAGCAGTACAACTTTTGAAAAGTTTTGACAAATCACCTGCCCATCCAAATGTCTAGTGCAATCTCAGAAGAGAGAAAACCCTCCTATGCCTCAATTCTCATTCTCTCTCCCAACGTTAGGATTGTTCTTGGTTTCAGAATCATTGGGGAACGACAGCTGGCAACACAGTAAATGCAAACGTGTACGTAAGCACATGAGCAGACACGCACACACATTTAAAAACAAACTCTTTGTTTTGAGAATTTTGCATTGTATTTTTCTGTTTTATCAATTTCAAGGAACCCCAAGCCGATCTTGGTTCTTGGAGGGCGTCTTTTATCCATAGGTGCATTTGGCCTTCTGGTTCAGTTCTAGCACTTTCCAAGGCCTTCTCCAAGGCAAGATCTCTCAGTCTTAAGGGAGTTGCAACACTACCATGGTTTGTTTGATTTTTCTCATCCCATCTGCCCCCTGCAATTCTCACCCCCTACAAAAAGTTGTGTATGGCATTTATAAAGTAAATTACACTTGATTTTTGTTTAGAGGAATTTTTTCAGACTTCTGTAGCATTCCCTTGAGACAATTGAAAACATCATTGTCTGATTACTAGCTCACTTCCCTTGCCTAAAATTGTATCCATTCTTGATTGCGCCTGTGGGTAGGTTAAGCAAAACAAAATAAACATCTAGACTTATGAGCTTATTGGCTTTTTTTCTGAAATTTTCTAAATTAAATAAGGGCAAAAGAGCTGCACTGAAAGTCAGTTATATGGATTTCCCTGCCAAATGCTAACTCTGTGTGCCTGGTTTCCATCTGTAGTGCTTTCCAAGTTACAAATCCTTAAAAAAAAGTGAGGTCTGAAGAGGTTCATGGATTTGGGGAGCATGCTATTTAGAATACTCTCCAGTACCTTTGAACACTATAAAAGAAATGGGAGCACGAGATTGGAAGGGTTTAAATTAGCTCTGTAGAAGTCTGAGGTAGTCCTTCAGCACCAGTGATTTCTCCTTTAGGCTGGTTGATTTCAAATGCCATTCATCCATATTAGCATAAGAAATGTACCTTATCCACTCTAACCCAATTCTGCTAGTGGCCAAAGTTAGCAGTCAATCCCAAATGTGCTCCTTCTGAGAAACAGAACATTCTGGAGGATTTTTTTCCTTAGTGGTACCGAATCTCATTTTATCTGGGACAAAGAAAGCTCTAACTGAACATGGCCTAAACTATAGATGCGGGGTGGGGGGAGCCAAGCGGTCATCGTGATGGCTCATAACCATCAAATAATTTCCAGCCCTCTTTCAATTTCTAACCAGTGAATGACAGCAGCAAATTACACATTTATTCGCTTTGAAATTACACACTTGCCATTGTACTCAGTCTGCCATTATTACCTCTTCTCTGAAATACTGATGAGCTCTTTCCACACATGAACATCAGGATTTTTACCATATTTTCTATATCTACATCATCCATATTTGCCCAACTGAAATTCAGGACAAAGGGTTTGGTACCAAGCCTGAGAATCTGAAAGCTATACATACTGCCATAGTTTTAAAAAATGAGTACATACTAACTGTATGGATATTGCCATATTTGAACTTTGGACTGGTTTCCATGCCTGCCATGTAGAAGGTGCTGGCCATCACTTAATTTTGCTAAATGTAACTGAAATAAGTTGTGCTTGGTTTATATGAAGAAAAAACTGGAAAAGTGCTTTCTCCTAGAGTTTGGAAAATAATAGAGGAACAAAATCCCTATAACATATACGTCTCTATAAGTATGGTCATCCTTAGGCTGGAAGCACACAAGGCAGGAAGAAAGCCCTGGCCAACTCTCATAGACACAGTGTGTGGCCCTCCCAATACTTTTATACAGATGTAGCAAAGAGGCAGGCAGCCAGAGAGCTGGGGGAAGGAGAGAGAGGCAGGCGTGTGCGTGTCTCTCTCTCTGCCTCTGTGTGTGTGTGTGTGTGTGTGTGTGTGTGTGTGTGTGTGTGTGTGTGTGTGTGTGTGTGTGTGTAAGGGGATTGCTAATGAGTACCTGAATGGACTTTTCTCTGTTCCCCACCCTCCTTCTTTAAGCACGGTTTTTACTTCACCACTTCTCAACAGACAAATGCTGCCCAACCCCAACCCTGGACCAGTTCATCTTTTGGGGGCTTCGCCTGCAAGGACCAATTTTTACATTATCAACAAAAGCGTGTTTTCTTCCCCTAGCAATCTAATTACCATGTCACTTCCAGGGGAGAGAGATTTGCCTGTTGTTTCAGCTCTGTAGAACTGATTCATAGGTTGCCCCTTACAGCTCTTGCACACGCCTACATGGTACATTATTAAGACTTAACAGTGGAAAAGGTAGTTCTACCCTCCCTTAGAGAGATACCCTGAAAGGTATTTAACATTTGCACAAGTGCATTTTAGTCACCAAAAAAGGGTGACCAATTACCTTTGCAACTAAACAGCAGGCTCGCTAGGCTCTTTTCATCCACCTAAAGAAAAGGCTGAGGGAGCGCTGGCTGCCTAGGTAACCTCCTGCCAGTGAACGCTCCCTGGCAGCGCCCACAAGGCGCGCATCCGCATTCACAACTTGGTCCAACGATCTGGCCCGCCTCTTTGACTTGTTGGGAGCCCTCAGCCAAGTTGTGGTGAGCCTTGCTCCCAACATCTCCCAAGCGCGGGACGCGCGCCTGGCTGAACGCATGAGTCTTCGCAAAGAGACCCTGGAGGCCACAAATATCTCACCGTGTGAAAGCACAGTTGGCCAGTTTCTTCCTAGTGCACCTCTGAAAAAAATTAATCTTTTCGAAACCTATTCTTCCTACCCATATTGTTAGTATAGCAACTTGTCTGATTGGATTCTAAGGCAGGCTTTAAGAGCCCAACCGCTGGACAGTCAATCACACGAGGCTATTAATATTCATCTGTTGACAACAGCAGCCCTCAGCTAAGGTTAAAATATGCCCTTACAGAATTATCTGATTGTTCAGAACAAAAGGCAGGCGCTCAGAAACTTTCTTCTGCCTAAAATCTTCTCCTCAGGGTCCAGCCTGTCAAGGCAGATGAATTTGGGAGGGGGAGGAGTTAAATCGTCTTTGGATTCCTGCTTCTCAGGGCAGCACCGCCGATTTTTAAAGACATTTCGCCAACCTAGATAAAGGAAGCTGTATTGAAGGAAAAGGTTCTGTCCTCCACGTTTTGGGGGACCCTCCTACTCCAAAGTTTCCTTCAGTGTGTCTTCGCTAGCCTCTACAGATTCAAAGATTGTGCTCAACTTTGCCTGCACTTGGGTCCCAGCAAGCTCGGGAACCCAGACTAGTGAAAGGAAGGCAAGGGAGACACTCGGTGGGGAAAGTATTGCAGAACTGCGGGTCCAGCTAAGGCAGAACGTGCGAGTGAGGGAGATAAATTTCCAAGTCACTGTGTCCACGTTGTGAAGCCTGTTTGTTAGGACTAGAGGGGAGCCAGCTCCCACCTTCCCGCCCTCCCCAAAACTGGGAGCTAGAAAGGCGATCTCTGCTGTTCCTTGCACATTCCCTGACAGCAGCATGAGCCTGGGGCGTGTGGACAGAGTCCTCACATATTCTGCTTCTCTCTCTCCGTAGACCGTCCAGGCCCCAGGCACAGCGACCATTCCCAGGTACCCGGCAGCCGAGAGTACCGCCACCTTGCCCCTCCCCGCTAGCGCGCTCTAGGAAGAGCCACTGCGCGCGCCTTGGCTTCCCACTATGAGCGGGGAATGCTCAAGGGACCCCTACTCACCTGGCACAGGGGTTTCCGGAACCCATTTGAGTCCGGGCTGCAGTCTCTGGAAGAAAGAGCGGACTTGGTGACAGGTGGCGTCTGGAGGCGGCGGGGGCTGCGCCTGTCCCAGGCAGCCCAAGCCGAACAGCATCGCCACCAGCAAGCACGCGGTGCGCACGGTCCCGGCCATCCTGTTTCTCGGGGGAGCGAGGAGAGCACGAGAGAGTGGCAATAAGAGCTGGAGAGGTCTCAGGACTCAACGAGTGTGGCGTTGGCCCTGCAGAGCAAGAGAAGAGCCGCTAACCAGCCGCTGCAAAAGTTTCCTTGCAGCTACCTGGGCGCTGGGCGAGGGCGGGAACCACTTGGAGGCTCGGGGCGGCCCTGGGCGGAGCCTTGTGGGCGTGGCGAGGAGGGTGGGGCGGGGCGAGGAGAGCGCGCTGCCTGGGGGAATAGCGTGGGGTCCTGTGACTGCTGGCCTGCGGGAACCGGGGCGTGGCGGGGAGCTTAGCTGGGAGACTGGGTTTACCGTGGCGAAAGAGACCTGAGAAGAGGATGGAGAGCGTGTGCGGTGGCTCCCCGCAGCCCTGCCTTGCCACTAGCTCGTCGCCGCTCTACACTGGGCGCTCTGGCATAACTACTGCAGAGGGGCTGCAGGCTCAGGCACGCTGATTGGCTTCCCAGCAGCAGTCCCCTCTGACTGTCTCTGGGAGAAGTTCCCCAGCCTCACTCCTCCTTCCCGCCTCCCATCGGTTTACAGCCGGGAGGGCTTTTCCTTTTAGGCTTTTTGCAAGCTCTCCATCCTTTCTTGGAGTGGGGTGGAGGTCCGCGGATTAGGTACACACACACACACACACACACACACACACACACACAAACACACACACACACACACACACACACACACACACACACACACGCTTCGACATTGGGCTTTCTCCCACCCAGATCCGGCTCTTTTTGGCCACCAGAGCCAACAACACAAGGCTTCCTAAGCCCCAAATTCATCTCCTTGTTCTGCTTTCTGAGAAGGCTTCCCGGGAATCCTTTCCCATCTCAGCTTTCGAAGCCAACCCACAAACAGTAACGTTCGGGAGCAGCTGGGGACCTCTGGATTTTACAGTATGGCTCATCTTTGTATCTAAAGGTCTGGAAGCCCTTGTAGTTTGGTGGGTCTGATTCAACAGAACCACACAAAGTAAATATATTTATTTTTTAATATAAAAAATACTTTTAAGGTACTTGATCCTGATCCTCAGGTGAATCATATCGCTTGCAGGATAGTCATAGGGTACCCTCAGAAAGTAAAGTCTAGCCAGTGGGAGTAACTCATTAGGAAATCATTTTACAGATTAAGTTCATTAAGCCATAGATAGTCTGTTTTATACCTGGAGTAGCACATTATTTGGATGGTTTCCTGGTAGCCAGTGGGAGTAACTCATTAGGAAATCATTTTACAGATTAAGTTCATTAAGCCATAGATAGTCTGTTTTATACCGGGAGTAGCACATTATTTGGATGGTTTCCTGGATGCCAATCCCCATTTCTTCTACTTAGTTCTCACCATTAGAAATATATTTCTTTGAGAATCAAATACCTTTTTGCGAAGGAAAAGCATATAATCATCACCCATGCACTACGAAGAAGGAATCATTCCATTGGATTTATTCTCTCTGTGCCTCCACTCATGTGCACACACAGAGAACAACCTTAGGCCAGTGTCTTGTGCATAGTAGAAACTCAGTATTTCTATGATGAAATGACTTCACCATTTCAGTGTAAGCTAGCTTGTTGTCAGATTGTGTTCTGTTTTACTAGACAAAAGTACGCTTGGAGAAATAGAAAGATAAACTAGGTTGGGGGAAAGAGCCTGCGTCCTAAACAAGTGGGCTGTGAAGCAAGACAAAACAATACGAAGGTCACTGAGGAGTTCATTCATTCAAGTCTTCATTTGTTCATTCAGTATCAAATATTTGAATTCCTACTATGTGCCAGACTCTGTGGGCTACGAACACAAAACAGAGACACAAAAATCACTCTATAGTACCTGACCACAGAGAGTTACAAACCTAATGGGGAGCCAACAAAGCAAAATCTTAACATATTATGTGTCAAGTAGTAAGATGGAATTCTAAGGGTTGAGGGGATGGATCAGAGAAATTGTCCCAGAAAATCTGATGGCCTAAACTCGGACTTGAAATCCCAGTAGGGGCTGAGGTGAGAAAAGATTGGGGAAAGGGTGCCCAGGCAAGGAAGCTGGATGAACAAAGAGGAGAGGCCCTGGCATGGCCAATTTGGAGAGTGGGAGGTTCGAGTAATGAGGAGTTAAAAGAGCTAAGGCAGGAGAGAGAGGCAAGCAAGGGCCAGACTATGCAGTCTGGAAGGCTGCAGAGGAGTCTGGGGAACCACTTAAGGAAATTGTAAGCATAGGGGTGACATGATCATATTTGTCTTATTAAAGATCTCTGCAACGGTGTTTCAGAGAATGGTTTGAAGAAGGGAAAAGACTGGAAGCAAGAAGACCAGTTAAGAGGTGGTGAAAATAATACCCTCAAGAAATGATAAAGGCCTGTGACAGGGGAGTTTTGGAAGGGGGAAAAGGTCCCAGAAATATTTAGGAAATAGAATTAAAAGTGCATGCCGATCTAGTGCCTGTGGGGGTTGAGAGAGAATGGGTCAAGGCCTGAGGGTTTATTCAACCCCACACACACTTTTTTTCAACAAACATTTGAGTGCTGCCTATGTATCTGGCATTCTTCTCCTACTTCATAATTTCGCCTGGGGCTAGGCCTGCGCCTGCATTCAACATTTGACAAATGACATATCCACTTTAAAAGAAACACCAATTAAGAGTCCTAATTTGGCTGGTGAGTTTGATATGTTCCACCTGTGGAGCCCTGTGACCAAAGGGCAGATTGGAAGGCAAGCATTGATTGAATTTCATGACCTCTCAGAGGAAGACATGACCTCCCATAAATTCATGATCTTCCAGAGCTCATGTAACGAACTACAAAGGCAACAGTTGTTTTCAACTACTGGGCATTGAGTACCTGGGAGGAAAAGTGGCTGTGCCTCCTATTTAATAAGCGCTTTTTATATATAATGTGCTTTGTGTGAACGAAAGCAGTCCTTCCCGAGTGAAGTGTGGATCGCTGGATTCAAACAATGGACCCACGAACTTGGGTTTATTGTCAAATTCTTTATTCCAGTGGGTTACAAACTGTACATACAATCAGTGCATTTGCCTCATGGGTTTTGTCAAGACAAAGCTAAGTACCCAGTTGACTAAAGCATGAGTTAGTTTGAAGATAACATTAAATAATATTGGAAATATGAAGATATAGCAAACTGAGTAGGGTGTTGTGTGGGTACCTAGGATTTGAGCTAAGTCAGAGACAGACTGGCTCTGAGGTTTGGAGAACTTTCTTTAGATTGGACATTTCTGTTCTCACTCCAAGCACCTACTTCAAAGCTTTCAGCCAAGCAAAGGGAAGAGTTAAAAAAAAAAACCCTTGCCTTGCTGAAGGAGTGCTTCCATTTTTATAAGTGCCTCTCAGAGGCTTCTAACCTTCCGGTTCCCCAAGTGATGACTCTCACATTGGAATTTCAGACACTGAAACAGACGTTGTGAGATAGCCTTCTTTGTCAGAAACACTTCCAGAAATGTCACAGGCACCATCCTCACTGCTTCATCAGGTTGAAAAAGTTTACTCCTGGATAATATTTAGCCAGGGGCTGGGGAATGTGAATCATGGTAAAGCACTTGCCTAGCTTCGACAAGGTCTTGATCTGAAAAACAAGAAAAGGGAAAAAAGGAAGGAAATTCATATGTAAATGTGTAGAATCTCTTACATTATTATATTTCTTATATTGCATGCTAAAGAGATGGGGGAGTATTAAGTTTGAGTTTCCTAACAAGGAAAGGTAGAGTGTGCTTATAGTCCCAGGCTGAGGTAGAAATAAGGATGGAATCCAGGTGTTCAGGACCAGCCAGGGAAACACAGTGAGGCCTTGTCCCAAGAACAATAAACAGAAACCTTGTGTGTGTGGTGGTGGTGGTGGTGGTGACAAAAATACTATTTTCTTTTTTACATAGGCAACTGTCTCACCTCCTGCAAGACATGATCCCTTCCTCGTCTTAGTTTTTGTCAGTGGATCCTCTGAACTCTTCAGGAAGCGATGAAGAGAGATAATCAGTGTGAAGATACAAAAGGGCATGCTAATTGAAACTGTTCATTTTTGACAATCATGGCTCTGTGCTCTCAGGCCCAGTTGTAAGTATTTAGATAGCGTGGCTGGACCTCTTTTTCTCCTTTGGACCCCAGGGGGAAGGCTATCTGGCACAGCAGGCCCATAAGAACTTCCCTTCACCTTTTGCTCCTGGACTCCAGTTTGAAAGAATTCGAGAATTCCCAGCTGTAGCCAGAAGCTATTATCTTGCTGTAGGGACTCTGGTTGCATGGCTCCAAAAGCAGCATAAATCAAGTTTTCTGGGAGAGGGTTAAGAAAGGGTGTTCAACAGCTGCCGCAATGGGAGGAGTGCATGCACAGTCGAGCACATGGCCACACGTACACATTATTTGTCTTAGGCCTAGTTCCTTTGCCCCCCAGATGGAGTTCTCCTTTTTCGGTCCCTTTCAGGTACATGGTGTCTTGTGCTCTTAACCTCACCCTCAAACTTGCTGTCAGAGAAGAAACTTTAAAACTCATCTGATTTCAGTGTATCTGGTTGATGGGATAAAATGGGGGGCTGCCCACCCAGGGGTACAAGTATTTCAACAGGGATCAAAGCTTTAAACCAAAGGAACAGAGCTCTAAACACTCTGGAATTCCAAGCATCTGCCAGTGGGAAGGGAGTGTTTAAATTGAGGGGCAATGAGGCCTTATTTGGTGCACCTGAAATCACATCATGTAGACAGTTGCTTATATGTTAGGCTGTGTGCTGCTCACAGTCAACACCCCCTGGGCCACACCTCTAAGCTAGATGGCACACAGCCACTTTGTCTCCTCTTCTCTTGCACTGTATGAGTCCTTTGTGGGGCAGAGGGAAGGGGAGGCGCCAGGCACACTGATCCCAATTCTCCCAAATGTATAAGCTATGATCAGGGGATGAATTATAGTCCTTTGGGAAAGAGTGTTCATTCATCCATCGCAGCCAGCAAGCCAGTGAGATGTAAATGGTAACTTTGTAAGTTGAAAGACTTAAAGTCATTTTAAAAATTACATAATAATCTCAAGAAGAATTTGGCTCCATGTGTATGGAAAATTAATAGATGTGACTGGGATACTTGCATTGTGAATTATGGATAGCTAGCCTCTCCTCAGGATAAGGACTATGCTCTGCCCTCACTAAATCCACAAAGTATACAGAGGTTCTTATAAGTCAGCATCCAAGTCTTGAAATAAAAATAGTGAATTTATTCTTAGTGGCATCATGTTGATTACTACAAATAACAAATTATTCTATTCTGTCTTTGTTTGTAAAAAGGAATATTGATCTTGAGTCAACATATTTCTTCATGCCTTTAGTCTATTGATTTTTTAATTGGACAGATATACTGTATGTATTTCTAGCACTTTGTGTCTTCTACATAGGAGTGTGTGTGTGTGTGTGTGTGTGTGTGTGTGTGTGTGTGTGAAAATTTGAGTGGTTTGTAGTTTGGCAATTGAGAGCATGGTAGCTGTTAATTCAAATAATAGTAATGCCCAAGGCATGGCTTTAAATTCTACATGTCAATTCCCTTATGCTTTATTTTGGTTTAAATTACTGTGGCCAAAATTTACAATGGTTCAGGCATGTAATATATGCATCTTAATGCTTGTTTCATAGAATTTTCAAGTAATTTCTGGGTCTTTAGTCTCTAAAGTCTTGTTCTTCAATAAGCCAGCTGGCATTTAAAAGTTTGCTCCCTTTCATTTCCTTTCCTAGTCCCTGCCACACATGGGAAGATATCAGTACCCACCACCATGGAAAACAACAAATACTTTCAATAACCTTTCCCATGTCACTTCCCAAGCCTCATTCATCACATTAAGTCTAAGGGGAATTTTCCAAAGTAGCATATCATGGGTCCAGTGAGATGGTTCATCAGATAAGGGAAGTTGCCTCCAAGCCCAACAATCTAAGTTTTTTTCCCGGAAACCAATATGGTGGAATGCGTGAAATAACTGTCACAAGTTGTCCTTTGACCTTCCTACCTGTGCTGGGGCACACAGATGCCCATACACATAAAAGTATACATACACAATAATAAATAAATATTTTTAAAGCAGCATATTATAGGACAAAACCATCTTCAGCACCACGCCTAACTCCAGTTATCATGAAGGCTATCCATTAGAAACTCTGTTTTGGAGACCCAGTGTGACTGTGACCTGGAATCCAAGAAAGGTAAGAGCAGTTCCAAATGGTTTGATACTCTCCCAGTCAGTCCCAGGCTCCACTTGCTGCCAGCACCTGAGGGAAACTCTCTGCTTGCCACCTAGTAAAATGAATGCATGCTTACTTTTTGTCTTCAATTTAACTTGAACACTTTAGATGAACAGAACTTCACACAATTTTTCTCCCTGTTTCCTCTATGCCAGTGCTACTGAATGTGAACTTCAAGTACTTGTACTGATCTATGAACTGTTAGTGCAAGTTTGGGATGCATTTAGGTTCAAAAGTTGAGAGTACCCAGTGAGAAACTTTTTTATTAATTTCATTTTGCTTTAGTTTTGAGTCCAGGATGACCTCAAAAATTCTGTGTGTAGTTGAGGCTGATTTCAAACTCCTGATCCTCCTGCCCCAACCTCCCAAGTTCTGGGACTACAGCTGTGAGCCACTACACCCACATCAACACTGAGAAATGTTAATAGTATGCTGATAGTATGTTGATATTGCTGCCACTGATAAACACATGACAAGTTAGCCCCACTGATGACTCTAATAATTGTTTAAAATGTCCTGATGTTTTGTTACCACTTTTATTGTACTTTCTCAAACTACTTGTTCACCTCAGGTAGAAAAGCAATATGGATAAAGTAATCCTTCAGTAGTACAAAGTGAATTGCCTCAGAATGCACAGTGCTTTGGCCCCATAAATGTTTTTCAGTGAAGCCCTGTGGTATTTTCCTTTACAAAAGAAGACCACATCTCTATTTAGGAAGAGTTCCTGTTCATGTCACAGCACAGAAAACATTCCCTGTAATAGGTAGTCTATCTGAAGATAAGTTTGTAAAAGATCTTTTGTCAATGATCACATATGAATAATGCCTTTTGACTCACTTTTCTTCGAGAAATTCTAGGAGGAAAGGAAATACGGGTTGTATGAGATCTTGCTTTTTGGAAGATCTTGCTGTAAATTATAAGCAAAGGTTGAACTCCTTTGCCTTCACATTTTATTTTTATCTATTATTCCTCCCATAATTTATATCACACTTTCTGTTACAAATGAAAGAGATGCTAGCCTGTATACTAAAAAGTAACTCCTTAAAGCAGGATGATAAGATGCAGAGGGAAGGGCTGCTTCCTTGGAATGCCTTCATCTCATTCATCCTCACTACTTGTCAGTAGAATAGCAAGTCTCCTCCCATAAATAAATTGCATGTCATTACTCACACGATTTACACTCTATCAGATGTCTCTAGTCCTTCTCTAACTCCTGCTAAACTGATGGTTAATATCAGATGGTTTGTCAGCAGCTTTTTGTCTGGTATTGTTCCGAAGTGATTTAGGAAGAAAGTATTCTGTTTCCCCAGTAGATTGGAGTAATCAAAGGAGCAGAAATGAATAGCATTGGTTTCTAGTCCATGTTCTGTTCCCATAAGCATGATAGCCTGGGATCAGGGACTGCATGTTCCTTAACTGGAAATTGAAGGTTGTAAGCTACAAGCTCTCTAGGGTTCTTCCCACTTCTAACCATCTATGTTCCCATTGCCTGGAACTCCTTGAGGGAGATATTATTACCATCTGGATCCAGAATATGAAACAGTATCTAGAGTGTAGTAGCACTTTAATACATATTGCTGACTGCTTGACTAAATGTATCCCTAATAACACAAACTCAGCAATGACTCCACAGGGAATCCTCAGGAGGCATTTGTCTGTGGACCAGTTTTACTTAATTGAAAGACTACATAACAACACTAAAATCTCAATAATTTCCTAATAAGCAGCAGAATAGGTTTGTTGTAAACAGTGTTGAAAGAATGGGGTTATGAACAGACGTACATCTATTGTATTATTCCATACCAGAAATCAAAATCAGACATTTTTAGTTTTATACACAGCCTTACTATGTAGCTCCAGTTGGTTTCAAACTCATTACAAAGCCCAGGGTAGCCTAGAGTTAGGTATCCTCTTGCCTCTACCTATCAAATGCTAGACTTATAGGCATGCACTATCATGCCTCCTGGCCTGAATAAGCGATTTTTAAATTAACTTATTTAAAGTGTTTAGACAACTGAAACTTTGATATTTGCTCTTTAAGACTGTAAAGTACTAAAGGTAAGAGTTCATGTTTATCTGAAATTCACTGTGTGGAGGTCTCATTATTAGTGGTTGGAAATGAAGATAGCAAACTCTTCTGAAGGTTCATTATTAGTTTTCCTTATTGAGAAACCTGTGTCAATCCCTACTAGGGAAATATTTCACAAATGAATCTCATGTTTCTGTGCTTCTGTAAACACAGTACATGAAATCTAATCTAAGCTGTCCTTGATCCTCTGTTATATCATATTCAGTCTTTGAATGATGTTGTAAATATATAGCATGGAGGAGACATTGAGCTAGAGCTATACAAAGCCTGCTACACATCATAAACTGGATCTCTTTTAAAAAAAAATTCCTACATACTGATCTGTCTCTTCCTCTTTAATGTGTGGTGTGTAATACACAGATTCACTTCCTGCTGTCTGTGTTTCCATTTACAGATTGCAATTCTGGAATCAAAGACTAATGTAGTTCTTCCTATGTTCTTCCTTTGCCTTCAATTTCAACCTCCTAGTTAATTTCAACTCACTCTCCAGTTGACTTGCTGTGACTTCTGTTGAAACACATTGCTCAAAACAAGCATGACAATGTCATGGCGTGGGACTAAGTTTCACAGTCAAAGGATCCTGGGTACAAGTTCCAACTCTGTCACTTACTAGCCAGGCGACCTTATGCAGAGAAACTTATCTAGCTAAATAAGGACTAAAAAAACTTTAACTTTCTGAAGATAGCAGGGGTTAATGGGGATGTGGAATTTGGACGTTTGTACCCTGCTGTTGGTGAAACAGCTACAAAAAACAGTATAGAAAGTCTTGGAACAACTAAAAATAGAGCTAGAGCAATCACCCATATGTGCTTGTTTATCCAAAAGAATTCTCGAGGCAAGGTCTTGTGGCATGCACTTATAATCCCAGTACCTGTAAGCCTGAAGACACTGATTCCCTCTGAGCTGCAGTTACACACATGCACTCATACACACACTCACACAAGCACTCACTTGCACATACCCACACATTTTTCAAAACAACAAAAATACAAAAAAAATACAAAAGCATCAAAAGCATGATTCTGCCAGGCATGGTGGATCATGCCTGTAATCTTAGCACTTAGGAAGTTGAGGCAGGATGATCATCCACAAGTTTGAGATAGCCTATTGCTACAAAGTGAGTCCTTGCCTTTGTTTATTTGTTTAAAGCTGGATTCTAAAGTGATAGATGCACGCTTGTGTTTTTTTTTTTTTCAGCATTACTCTTAGTGAAAAAGTTACAGAGACAACCTAGAGTAACATCTAATGATGAATGTATAAAGAATAATATATACACAATAAAGAAAAAAGAGAAAATGCTGTTTGTGACAACAGAGATGGACTTTACAGACATTATGCTAAGTAAAATAAAAAAATAATACAGGAGAAATAGCACATGATTCTGCTTGCATGAGGCATCTAAAATGGTCAAGTATACATAGGAACACAGTTGCCAAGGGCAGTGAAAAAGGGGAAACAGGGCACACTTTTAGTCAAACAGATAAACAAGCTCTAGAGATCTGTTCTACATATAGTATAATCAACACTAGTGTACTGTGTACACTTACAATTCTGTTAAGAGACCAATGCTTGTATCAAGTGTTATTACCTCAATAAAGAAAACTTAACCTTAATCAGTGAGTGGAAGATGCAGAAATTCATGTGATAGCTCAAGTACAGTGCAGCACAAATGATAGAATATAGGTGGTGGGTATACTTGTGTCCACTATACAATCCTTTAAGTTTCTTTATAAGCTATACAAATATAACTTTTCAAGATCCTTAGAGGAGGGGTGGAGAAGGACAGTGGGAAAGGGGAATGAATAAAAACAAAGTATTATAACCTGTATTATGAATATACTACAGTGAAATCCATTACTTATTGCTAACCTTAAAGACTGATTTTTAAACAATTTTCCATTCTTTGAAATTGTAATATAATCATATCATTTTCCTCCTTCCTTTTTCCCACTCCAAACCTTCTCACATATCACCCTTGCTCTCTTTCTAATTCATGTCCTCTTTTTATTTAATTGTTGTTATACACACAGAGACACACTCCTGGATATATAAATATAACTTACTCAGTTTTGTTTATATAATATTACTTGTATGTGTACATTTTCAAGGCTAACACTTTGGCACTGGACAACCAATTGCTATGCTCTTCCCGGAGGGAGGACTCAGCATTTAAGAGTAGAACTTTCTGCTCTAGCAGAGGACCAGAATTCAGTTCTCAACACTCACACTGGGTGGTTCACGACCTCTTATAATTCCAATTTCAGAGAATCCAATGTCCTCGTGTTAATCCCAGAGGTTTAATCATAAACAAGAATGAGCCAAGTTTGTCTTTACTGGAAGATGGGTTTTTTTGTTTTGTTTTGTTTTTTGTTTTTTTTTGTTTTTTTTGAGACAGGGTTTCTCTATGTATCCATGACTGTCTTGGACTCGCTTTGTGGACCAGACTGGCCTTGAACTCACAGAGATCCCCCTGCGTCTGCCTCCCGAGTGCTGGGATTAAAGGCGTGTGCCACCACATCCAGCTATAAGATGGGTTTTAAGCCTAAAATAGAGCCAGGCTTGTTCTTCACTCTGTGGGCACCACTTTCACATGCATAAGCCTACATCCAGACACGCATATACACGTATTTTAAAAGTAAAGATAAACTCTTTAAAAACGTTTTAACGTCTTTAAAAAAGACTGCAGAAAAGTAACATGTGTAGCATATTTTAGCTCTTTATATTAAGGTTGAAGGCTGTTATTTTAAAAGCCATCCAAGCTAGGTTTGTTTTCACAAACATTACTACTGCTGTTACTTTGCTTACTTGTCTCTTATCCACAGTTATTGAGCAGTGATCACGCAGCAAGCCTTGGTAGTACAGAGATGAGGGCCAAATCCCTGTCCTCAAGCTCCTCAGCCATATGTACTTTTGGCCACTAGGGTCATCAGGCATAACTGGGATCTTGCATGTTTACATGTGAGTTCATCATATTACTTGTATGTAATTTTTGCTCCAGTGGCAGTCTTAGGGAGTATCACATCAGTAAACATTATCAGATTCGTAAGTTTAAAGAAGGAATAAATATTTTCTCAGAGGATCTCCTCCAACTGTCCAATCTGGCCAGTAACCCCATCTTCCTTTAACCTCCCTTTCTAAACAGGTCTGTGGAGGGTACCAGAGCAGGCTAGATTTCAGACAAGAGATCTGCCACAGACCCAGGGATTCTCAGACACGGATTTGCTTTTCCGTTTTCCAGGGTTTAACCTCTGTTGTTTGGCTTCCCCAATTACAATTACATTTCCAGTCTGTATTTTGGCCTTACTCTCAATTCCCAGTCTTAGCAATGACTCATATTTCCTGGATGTAACTACAGGGGCTCAAATTCACTTGTGGGGGAAAAAAAAGCTTCAATCTTGAGCTTGCAACCAGATTTAGCTCAGTTTTAACTTCACAGTCATATTAGCATGTTCTCATAGCATTTCTAATTTACTGCTTTATGGAAATATCATGTCATGTTTACTTTCCTTCTGCTTAAGGCTAGGCAGTGCAGTCTCTTCTTCAGAGGAAAAAGGCCAATGATTTTCTTGACAACTGGAAACAATGCCAGGCTCTCAGTTAATATTCTATGTATGGAGGGATAACATTTATTCCACACATGGATGGGAAAGTTCACCTTCCTCAGAGTAACTGCTCCTATGGTCATTTAATCACATGCAAGCAGCTAGACAAGATGGTAATGTAAAGCAGGATTTGGTGTGCTTGTAAACCATATGGGGCTTATCAAATGCCCTACATCACTCAAGATGGAAAATGCTGAGCCCATTGAAGAGAAAGATCAAAGAATGAATGATGGAATTGCCTGTTGTCCTTTGGTGAGTTTGCACAGAAATGTGCAGTTCTGAACCCCAAGTTAAGGAGATCAGCAGAGTGTCTTTTTCTGAACACAATAGTACTTATACCTGAAGCATAGCCATGATTTAGAAGCCTAGAAAGAGGACCTCTATTTCTCACCTCAGAATGTAAAATGTGACTGATATACTTTAACACGTTCACCATATTATGGGTATTTTAAAAATCAATTCTGCCAGGTTTTCTTTTCTTTATACTAATAACACAGTATCTTTTTTTTATTCTCAAAACAAATGCAAGAACTGGGAACATAATTCAGTGGTAGAGAACTCACCTACTGTGCATGAAGCCTTGGATTCAATTCCCACCACAGCAACACAAAATGCATATTCATCGGTAGCACATTTTCCCTAGAAGTTACTCTTTTGCAAGAGTGTTTCCACAATAATGGCAAAACCCCACCAGACCCAGGAATGAAAATAATTGTAGTTCATAGCATGATTTGAGAACCTCACAGGAAATTGAGATCTGGCAAGGAAGGACCAAGTTTTCAGGACTACCCAAATAGAAGAGTTAAACTATCTCCCATTTAAGACTCTATACTCCCCACAAAGAACTCCCTTAGAATTTTTCACATTGCCCTTTCCAACAGCCCAATGAGACAGACCAGATAGGCATGGATTATTGCCCAATAATATTGATGAAAAAGTCGGTGTGATTCAGAAAAATAAAGCAAGGATCCCAAGGTGACTTAACAGGTCAGCAGTGAAGGCTGGACTATACCTTAAGTCTAAAATAAAAGGGAGAGAAAGAATCCCAAGCAAGCCATGTGGCAGTGCTTTAAAACCTAAATGTCATAGGCAAAAACATTTGAATGTTATCCAGATGTCTTTGGAAAGCTTGAGGGAATCAATGCTCACCTTAAAGAGGCAGGCAAGAAAAATGACATGTTATGAAAAACATGCCAATTTGAGATTTACTAGATGAGAGAAAAAAGTTGGGGCAGTATAAGAATAGTTCTGTGCTGTTCATATCACTGAAAACAATGAGCTTTGCACAGATAGAAAAGGTACAATGTAGACAGTAGAGTTTAGAGCAGACAGATCAAAATTTGTTGGGGGTAAAAAAAAGTGGCAGTCATTTTGGAAATTGCCCTCCTCACTCTTTCTTCCTTGTTAGTGAAAAACTTAAATGTATGTGGGACAGGGAAGAGGCTTTCTCTTTTCTGCCTTCCTCCTTATGTTCATCCTGTAAAGTAGAATGAAGAAATTCAGTGATAAATCCACAAGAACTAGCTTTTGAAAGTAATTGGCCAGATGTATTTGATAGCTAATTATGGGGACTCCTAATGCTATAAAACTTGAAAATTCTCAATACCTAGCAGCCATGTCTGGGTACTGAAAGCTAGTCATGTCCATTACAGGAAATTCCAAGTTATGCTCAAGAAAAGTAGTTCTATGGGCCAGAGCACAGCCTCATGCTTGGAATTAAGGGGTACAGGTCTGACTGCAGCCCTCTTCTTCCTGCCTGAGTCCCTCAAAGGAGCACTCTCCACAGGAAGGAAAAGTCAGACTGAGAGGGAGCTAAAGCGATGAGGCCCAGTTGCCAAAATCCCTCAGTAGGCCACCCAAGCAGTGAAGAAATTCATGGAGAGAGAAAGAAAGAAAAAGACCCACAGCCGTGAGCAGAGCCAGCTGGGAGGGATGCTTTTACTTTATTTTTGTTTTCTTAACTATGTGTGTGTATGCATGTGTGTGTATGTGGTGTGTGTGTGTGTGTGTGTGTGTGTGTGTGTGTGTGTGTGCTCGTGCGTGCATGCAAGCATGTATGTGTTTTGAAAGGGAGAGAGGATTGATTGCAGAAAATGTCAGGATCCACAGCACTCAAGATGGAAACTTTTGTTGATATAATTTCTCCTAACTTTCCTACACCTTCCTTCCCTTCTACCCCATTTCCCCAGTGGCGATCAAGAGCTGTATATACCTGACCACAAAACATCCAGTCAGTTCAAGTCAAAAATGCAGCCAGCCATCTGGATTAACTCAAACTCTGTCTACACACACCAATTGGCTTGGGGGTAAAAAAATGTAATTCAGTCGAACAACTGGTTATTTTTAAAACAACGAGTTGAATTCAGACAACCATCCAATTAGTTGATTTCAAAATGCCTGTTTGGCGACATGAAAAGGGTTCTTTTCAAAGGGCCTTGTGTGTGCATAAACAACCTGAATGCTATTAAATTGATGAGCTATTTTCGAATCAAGTAGATAAGGCCAAAGCGGCTGGACTCTGTTTATAAAGGGAAAACCTGTTAAAGCAGCAGTCCATCAAGCACTCCAGAGAGTGACACCTTCTGCCATAAGGATGAAGTCTTTGAGCTGACAGGGGCATTGCCATGCTCTCTTTGTACACACAAGCAACTCAGGTCTTTCTTTAAAACAAACAAAACAAAAACTTTTAATGTACATGTTTCTTGGATGTGCCACACCAATCCAAAACCCAAAGATTCAGACTATAACAGAAGGAAGGAAAAAAAAAAGAGTACTAGCTATCTCCACCTAACATCTCCTAAAGGCACACAGTAGTGTTAACCTGATGCTCGCCTTTTATGGGTTTCACTTTCACTGAATGTACTAAGGAAGTCTCCTTGGAGCCATTTGACCCAAACTGTAATGAGTTGGATCAATATAAACCGCACAGTAGTATCTCCCTCAATTTACTCTTCTCATCCCTACTTCAAAATGAAAGTGTTATTTTCTTGAGTTACATTACTAAGGGATGATTTAAAGAAAAAAATGGCTGAGGGGTTCTCCTCCTGAAGAGAATTTTATTTGTACTCACAATGCTTTGTCATAAAGGGCATTGGACCGTGTTAATCATGTAGTTTTTCACATTAGGTTTAAAACATGGCCCCTGAGGTGGTGCTGATGGCTCCCTTAAAAATATTTCTTTTGGGGGTTGGAGATTCAGCTCAGTGGTTAAGAGCTTCCCTAGCAAGCACAGGGCCCTGCGTTCGGTCCTCAGCTCCAAAAAAGAAAGAAAAAGAGAAAGAAAGAAAGAAAGAAAGAAAGAAAGAAAGAAAGAAAGAAAGA
>CAJQZJ010037460.1:547399-563836 GCA_907164525.1 Lophiomys imhausi
GGCATTCGAGACAAAGGATAATAATGGGTAAGTCCACACTTAGATAGATACAAGATGGGCAATCTATCTACAAAGCATTGCAGGGTAAAGGAAAACCATTTAACTGTCCTCCGTAGGTGACTGTCCTCCATACTTGTGGCCAGAAGGCTGGTGTGGGACCAGAGGTATTTCTCCCATTTCTGCATTTATGCATTTCCTAACAGACCTCTGGGTGAGATCCTTTTGCTTTGTTCATTCATTCACATTTCAATCCCGTGGGTGCCAACTACTGTGTGAGATTCTGGAGAGAGATCTCTTTGCACTCTCTGTAAAGAGGAATTTCCCTGGACAGAACCCTTTAAACCACATCACAGATGCATTTCTGTCTTAACAGAAGGATTTTAGCACATTGTTTATGAGTCAATGGATACTGCTAATAACAAATGGGTCTTATCTATTCATGAAAGCAAGTCTCTGAGGATCTCTCTTGGGAACCACTGTGAGCAGTTAGTGTGAGTTATGGTACACAAAGACTTCAACTAATAAAAGGGCATGTTTTAAAACATTCAAGAATTCCAACCTCTCACTAATTCAGATTGGTCTGCCTGCCCCCATCCTCTATTAATCCAAGTTGATAGGAGTTTGCTACAGTGGATTTTTAAATAGCAAATGCTAAAGACAAAAGGGGATACCTTCCTCCTTCCCTCCCTCTTCCCTGACATCTTTTACTGTTAGGATAAATAGGTGATAATTTCTCTGGACTTATAATTTATCTTGACCCTGTTGCATCGAAAGTATGTGCAATGACTTTCTGGTTTAGTGCCAAAAAGGGTTACTATTTTTTTTCTTAGACTAACTCCTTTAGCTTCATGAAAGCCATTATTAAGCTAATGTTAAATTTAATTTGCTTGCATTGATTTTTTTGAACCTGCAGCATAAATAATCATGAATGGGATAATTCAGAAGTATCTTGTAAATGATATCAGTATCTCAAAAAGGTGTCTGTACATTCATTGCAGCATTACTCATAACAACCAAGAAACAAAAATGACTAAGTGTCCATCAATGTATGGATGGATAAGAATTAAGTCTATGTAGATAGTGGAATATTACTGAGCTATAAAAAAGAATAAATATAAAACACTTCCATTTGCAAAAACATACATAAACCTGGAAAAGATTGTGCTAAATGCAATAAAAACATACTGTATAATCTTGCTTATGTATGTGATATAAAATGGTCTAAATTCAAGAAGCAGATAATAGAATAATAATAATAACAGCTGAAAGAGAGAAATAGACAACAATCAAAGAATAAAAATGTTCAGATATGGCATGAATAATGTTTAGGTGTGGAATGTACAGCTTGGTGATTATAGTTCATATTTCATTCTTTAGTTGATGTGAAACTTTTCAATATTACTTTCCAAGATACTTTTGAGCATGTAATCTATATGCTCAAAAAATAAGTGGCATGCTATCTGAGGTACATGTGGAAGGAGACTATGTAAGTGACAGCATAATTTTTCTAAGTAGGTAAAGACCACATTGACTGTAAAGGTCCATGGAAGTCCATTATACAGTG
This sequence comes from Lophiomys imhausi, assembly GCA_907164525.1. Classification (NCBI taxonomy): domain Eukaryota; kingdom Metazoa; phylum Chordata; class Mammalia; order Rodentia; family Muridae; genus Lophiomys; species Lophiomys imhausi. The sequence goes on from CAJQZJ010037460.1 coordinate 548,964, forward strand.
ATTCTAGTATCTATGTCACAGTCAGAGTGGTACAGGATGACAAGTTTAGAGACTATAAGTAAGTCTCTAGCTTCATGTAGGTATACTGATACATATATGTACAAACACACACACAACACACCAAGTGACTGAAGTGCTTCCTTTCTTCTTGCTGTGTAGGATCTTGAGAGCCTTGGAAATAAAGGACATCACAGACATGCTTCCAGGCTCTGATTCTTATCAATAGAGGTTTGTCGAGGCAATAATTATATGGGTTTTCCCAAATCACAACACAGGAGAAATATGAAAGGAGTCTCAAGCAGTTTGATGCCAAGAGGAAACTGTTCTGTACTGAGTTGGAGGCAAATGTTTTCTTACCCCCATAATGTGCCTCATGAAGTAAGCTTCACAAGCTTGAGAGAGAGAGAGAGCTGAAGACATAACTGAGCTACAGAGCACTTGGGTAGCATGCACAAATGTCTGGGTTCTGTCCCCACAACTGCAAAGGAAAAATAGGAAAGCCTAGTAAGGAGTTTCTGTTCTGAGATGGTACACATATCATAAGTAACAGATATGTTTCATTGCTCAAGCAACTGAAGTAGAGATAGGCAGAAACACTTTAGCTTCCAAGCAAATTAGGTGAATTTGAGATAGATGCTCTGTTTTTACTATAAATATTAATTGTAAAATATGATGGGTTTCATGCGAACATTTTTCTATTTTCTAATTCATGTCTTTTAAGAAACATCTAGATTCCACACATGAAAGAAAACGTGATGTTTGTCTTTCTGAGTTTGCCTTATTTCACCTAGCAAGATAATTTCTAGTTCTGTCTATTTTCCTTTAAGGGACATAACTTCATTGTCTTCACTCATTCACTCCACAGTGGACACCCAGGCTGTTTCCAGAACTTGACTACTGTGACTAGTGTCACAATAAACAATATGATCCTATACTTAAAAGACCTTAAATAATCCATCAGAAAACTCAGATCTGACAGCCTTTCCCCAAAGACCACACAACAGAAGTTCAAAGTACAAGTACATGCAAGTATCAGAAGTCCACAGGAAATGCAGATGTCATGACTCTATGCCAAAGAAAGTGTGCACAAATCTGAAGAGAACACTTTCCCTGCTCATGAGAATATATTTTAAATTTATTTTTCAATTGAAACATGTCATCTTAATTATGAAACATTTCCCCCTGGCTACTGTTGGAATTCCTTCCTCCATAGTTTCTCTGTGCCCTGTGCATATTATCTGTATCACCCATAACAGCTCATTGCATTTTTCCATCCTCACATTAGCACTGTCCTTTGGGTTGTAAGGGCCTTAGGGTAGAGTCTTACTCATTGTTGTATCTTCATTACCCTTGTTCAGAACCTGCACACAGTTAAGTACTCGATAATGCTCCCCCCTCTTTGAATAGATGATATCCCATAATTCTCTGTGACCAAAAGAGCAACAGCTAAACAAATGTCAAGCCAATTTAGAGCCCTGCAGAAGAAAGAGAACTGTAAATTCCTAGCTCCTAAATCACAGGTTGAAAGCTCGCTCCTCCCTAGCCATAGCTCCTTGATATGGCTCCTGATTAATAATCTGTTACATCCTCAAAGGGGGTCATTTCAAGGTAACCCAGTGGAGCTCCCATGACCTATTGACCTTGTTATATCACTACAACGGAACTAACTTTGGTCAAAGGATGGCAAAATACTTTGCTACAATTTACATATTGTCCAGAAAACTTGGCTTCCTGGAATTTATAACAAAAATTCCAAATCCCTAGCAATAACTTTCAAACCTTAAAATTCTTGCTAACACAGCATAGTCACACTTGGAGTCTATGCCAGGCCACCTGACCTTTTGTTAATTGCAAAATAAACAGATCTCCAATTTAGATGGACCTTCTTCTTTTATGGGCTCCCTGCAGGGTAGGCACTGTTTGAATGGTATTTATTTCTACCATATTTTCTTTTGAACACTTTTTCAGAGCAGGAGGCAGGTGTCCAGGAACGGAAGGAATAAGGACTTGGATCAGAAGAGAAACACAGGTACTCTAACATCCGAATGAAGTGATTAATTTAATCTTCAGAAGACACTGAGGTCCTGAGAGGATATGTACAAATTGGAAGAAAAAAATGTCAACAAGCATTTCTTAGCTCTTACCGTTGTGCTCTGTAAGAGAAATACACACAAGCTAGTGCAAAAGAATGGGCCAGGGCTGGAGAGATGGCTCAGCGGGTAAGAGCACTGGCTGCTCTTCCAGAGGTCATGAGTTCAATTCCCAGCAACCACATGGTGGCTCCCAACCATCCATAATGAGATCTGGTGCCCTCTTCTGGCCTGCAGATATACCTGCAGACAGAACACTGTGTACATAATAAATAAATCTTAAAAAAAAAAGAATGGGCCAAAGTCTAGCACAGCCCAGAGGAGAGATAACTGTTCTCCTTTGGCAACGATAATGATTGGGTCAGAAATGAGGGAGGTAATGTCTGTGGTAGGGGCATACAGATGTTGCCATTTGGGTATATCCTCAGTTTTCCAGATTTAAAACTTCTTTTTCATGTTTCTCTAGGCCTACTCACACTCCAGGAGGATTGATCCATGATGAATCTGAAAGATAAATACTATACAAGCAGCAAATTAAAATATGTTTACTATTCATTTACTACTTGGCAAGAAATGGTCTAAGTGCTTTATGTGAATCATCACATTTAACATCATAACAACATGCTAAGAAAGGTATTATTATGTAATGACTTTCGGTTTTAAAAAGCAAGTTAATGACTTGGTCAAACTAATCAAATCTAGATTCCTTCCTTCCTAGGAATGGTTCCTTTTTTATTTTTATTGAGACGAGGTCTAATGCTGCCAAGACTGGCCCTCAACACATTATACAGTCAAGGATTACTTTGAACTTCTAATCCTCCTGCTTTCACCTCCCAGGTTCTGGGATTACAGATGTGCACCATCACAGCTACTTATGTGGTGCTGGGGATCCAACACAGGGCTCAAAGGATGCTACAGAAGCGCTCTATCAACCAATTGTATCCCAGGTACTCCACTGTTTTTATTTGTGACAGGGTTTCATGTAGTCCAGACTGGCCTCAAACTGACTATATAGTCAAGGAGAGCCTTGGACTCTCTGAATCTCCTGCTTTCTGCCTTCCAAGTGTTGGGATTACAGGTGTGCATTACCACAACCAGCTCATCAAGATTTTTGTAATAATCTCTTTGGTTCTAATGGCCCTGTTTTTAATGCCTCACCCCATGAACACTTACTCAGTGTTTTATATTGAAAACTGCAGCTCTTGCTGGGCAGTGGTGGTGCACATCTTCAATCCCAGCACTCATGAGGCAGAGGAAGGTGGATCTCTGTGAGTTCCACACTAGCCTGGTCCACAGAGTGAGTTCTAGGACAGCCAAAGTTACACAGAGAAACCCTGTCTCAAAAAAACCACCACCACCACCACGAAACAAACACCAGAAAATTACAGCTCTTAACGACATTATTTTCCACATAAGATGAAAGATAGTGGGAACTGAGCTAGGTCCTAAAGATGGTTTGGTTGAAATGCCAAAATCAGAATCAATGGCTAAAGAACAATATTACACAAATGAATTCTTATGGATCCTTAAACTATACTAGCCAATTAAAATTAGACTCCCTCATCCCTGTTCAGTAGATCCCAAACCTCAGTTTAACAGGCACTTTTCCTACTCAGAATGCCAATGATCAAGGTGAACTATCCATTTTGGTCCAGCCTTAAATACTTCTACTCGGGCCCTACCCTGAAACCTAGTCAGTAACTAGGGTCTTAGTTATCATCTTCTTTCAGTTTTCCCAACCTTCTTCTGAAGAATAGAGCCTGTTATCCCCAGATCCTTCCTGCTCAGGCACATCCCCACCTTCCAGAATTCCCGATGGTCCTACTCATATTGCTTCACCTATGCAATTTGGATTACTCACCTATGTAAATCTAAACTGAGTCATTCATTCACTTTGATAATTTTTACCTGATACCTACCATGTGCTAGGTACTGTGCTACATTCGAGCTGAGTAATCTGTAAATGATTTAATATGGGAGCCATTAATTTAAACGTGGGTAAAGTGCAGGAACACCACAAGAGGAAAAGAGACACTTTGGAGGTAGTTAAGTAGGGAGTCACTATGCTCTAAGGCTTGAAGGGCAAGGGAGGGCAACAGCATGAAAAGGGTAGTTTTATAAGACTTGTGGGCTTCAGTCAAGAGGCACAGCTGCTACCAATACTCAGCCTGTCATTAGACAGCCTGGGAAATAAATGCTCAAGCTTGACTCTCCTCCCACACTCCTATCCTCAGTTGGTGCCAAACATAACCCGAAGTGAGGAGGCAAGGGAGCTCATTAATACAATCCATAAAGGTCAGCCCCCAGTGTCTCAGCACAGAGAAGAGTGGATCTGAATATCCAGTAACACTATGCAGCAGAATTATTCCCATCTTAGTTCCAATTTGCTTTACTCTTGATTCCTTCCTCCCCTACTCCTTAACACATACCACCAAAGACTCAGCTTGCTATCATTCTTTGAATCATCCGAGACTTAACAATAAGTAACTGTCCCCCCCAAAACCTATGTATTCATTAGTGACACAACTAGATTACATACCTGACCCCTGAACTCTTGGTTATACCACCTCACACTCCAAGACAAAGTTACTGACATGATGACAGTGGTGAGCATGATGATGATGATGATGATGATGATGATGATGATGATGATGATGATGGTAGCTGTCATGTTTGAACTCTTAGGTTATACCAGGAACTGTGGTAAATGTTTTACATGTAATGCCTCACTCTGAGAATATTGTGCTTACCATACATATCTAATACCCTGGCAGAAAACATTCTGATTTCCATTGGGCAAAAGAGAATCAAGACCAACTTCTCACCTTTACAGACAGAAGAGCATTTTTACGCATTCCATTTCCATTCCTCCTCTGTCACCCTTGAATTGCTGTGTACCAGATGCAAAGAGGATGTAGTTAACACATTCTAATTATGAGCTCTAGGAATAGAGCTGCTTTTATGGAATGCACTCCTGCTGCCACTTTGGCTTCTGTTGCAGAGGATGCTGAGTGGGCTAAATGCTCTCCAAATGCCCAAGGGGCAGCCTCAAGACCTGAACATACAAACAGAGGAGCTTAATTATGGACCCCAGCAACCAGAATGGCTCTATTTATAGCCTTAAAATCCTGAAAGGCAAAAATAGGTATGTATCAGAAACTCAAAATGGCACCTAAAAGTCAGAGTGGTTTCTTCAATGATTGTCTATATCCATCTACTACACACACCCATCAACGTTACAGAATCTGTAACTTCACATCTCTGTTCACCAGATCTTCCTCAGAGAGCAGAATACACGCACACTAGACACTCTTGCACCTATGAAAAAGTAAGTGTACCTTTGTTCACAAAGCATTCACCCAACAGTATTTCATCTCCACTGGGTATTTCCATTACATTGGGACCATGCCTTGGTGAACCCACTCTGCTGCTGTATCCCAGTAGGTGCTCAATGAAATGAACAGATGAATGAAATGAATGGAATCCTCTGCTACTGAAAGAGTCTATATTAATCCCCAAGGTTAACTTGCCTGTGAATTTCTCTGGGCATCAAGAACACTGTCACTCCCATTATCTCCCTGCATTAGAGTTGAATAATGTATCTACCCCATAGCATTTTTACAATTGTAATGAAAATAAGCCTTTTCCTGGTATTGGCTTAATCTAAAGCTATTTGGATAAGTTGTATAAATATTCTTGGATCAGTTAGAAAATGGAGATATTTACCCATTTGCATTTGGAATTTCAGAGCGTCTTGGGAAGGGGAAGATAACAGGTCCAAGCTTTGCTTGACACAGAGTTAATGTTAACTGTATCTGTAAATGTTGACTCTGCAGTACTGAGATTCTCATTCTTCAACTGCTGCCTCAGCTCTGGACATGTGAGACAACTGTTGAAATAGGGAATTTGTTTTCATTGTGTTTATACAAAGTCAATTAAGGAAGGAACTCAGTGGTCACTTAACTTTGCAGTTTATTAGATCAGTAGCTATCTTTCTAACTTGCAGTTGGAATTGTTCTTATGGAGGAGAGTAAAGGCCAGACAAAGGGCAACCTTGCATTTAGTCACCTTGTATTGTTCAGGGAGAAGACATCCCTGTTACCCCAAAGATCTGCAAGCTGGTCAATTTGCTGCAAGCAAGTCAAATCAGACAAGGGAGCAATCTAACCTCCTAATAGATTTTCTTTCCAGACTCCTAACTGAGATTCCCAAGGTAAGCTACTTATATTAAGTAGATTTCAGTCCAACTGAGTAGAGCTTGCTACTCTTTTAAGTTCTTTGAAGCAGAGAGTATCTCTGTTCACTCAGTGCTGGTTTCTTGGTGTCTAGGTCAGTGCCTGGAACATAGTAGATAACCAATAAAATATTGTAGATCAACTTCAGATTTACTGAATGGTCCAACATCACAAAAATAGTTCAGATATCTCCCTAAAGAAAGATGCAAGGTAAGGGCAACAACTTCTACTCTCCTTTGGGTCTAAGGAGTGGGACATGGAATGGATATTTACTGAAGCAGGTACCTGTGTCAAGTACAAGGAATACAAAGCAGAATTCAGTGTCTCTAATGTCGGTGAGACCAGGCTCTACAAGAAACAGACAACAAAATTATTGTGATGCTATCCGATAAGTGATATGAGAGCAGAATTCCTGAAAGCTGTGAAGGGACATCTAATTGAGACAGAGTGTCATGGAAGACTTCACAGAAGAGGGAAGAATTCAGTGGAGTTTTAAAAGGCAACTGGGAGTCAGTCAGATGGGGGGGGGAGAAAGGCATTCCAAGCATATTTTAGGCACAGACAGGTAAAACTAACATAAGGCTTTCAAGCACTATTAGATAGTTGATACAGATAGTGCTGGCATTTTAGTCTGGATAATCATTCGTTGTCAGAGGCTACATTATAGTGTATTTTGTAGCACTATCCATGAGTTCTATTGAGCAAATACCAGTAGTCTTTCCTCTCCAGAGGTGTGGCAATCAGAAATGTCTACGGACATTGCCAGATGTTTTCCAGAGGGGGAAAACAATTCCAGTTGAGAAATATTTAGAGTCAAAGGTATGTGTAAGTGAAGGGAAATGAGATTGGAAAGGCAAGCAAGGTCCAGGTTATGAAAGTCATGTGTGCTGTGATAAGAAGTTTGGACTTTATCCAGAGGATCACCAGAAATCCTTGAAGGATTTCAAGCCAGAGGCTAATATCCTTGGATGTATGTTAGGAATTTCACAATGGCAGCAGAGTTCAAATCTGAAAGGACTTCGTGGCAAGGCTAGAAACAGTGTTTGTTTAGGAGACTCTTGCACTTACCTAGACGCGATGGGAGCTAGTGTCCAGGCTATGGCCATGGGAACATGGTCAAGGAGGAAAATTTGAAAAGTATTAGGAAAAGTTAATCTTCTAGTTGTTAGTGGTTCAAAGATTTGGGGGTAAAGAAAGAACATGATGCCTGATTTTCTAGTTTCAATAATATGATAAATTATAGGACCATTCACAGATACAGGATCACAGGAGGAAAAGCGTATTTGGAGAAGACCTGCATTTTAACATGGTGAAACTGAGCCACTGAAGGGCTTTCAGGTATAAATGTCCAGGAAGGAATTTACTCTTCAGGTAGTTGTTAAGCAGAAAGGCATGGAAAAACACTAGGGCAGATAATTCAGAAGAAGGAGGTAGGCAATAGTCTGTCATCCACTTACATTGGTCACTAAACTTCCTCATAAGCCTTCTCTCACCTTCATTCATTTCATCAACATTAAGTGCCAGTTTCTAAGATGGGTGCAAGTATTACGAAAAGTCAGGCATAACTCCCATCTTCAAGTTTCTCAGAATCAATGTAGGGCCATAGGCAAGTCCACATGTCCTAGCAATGTGGTAGGGTAAGTGCTAAAATGGTCTGGGAATAGGAAATGGGGAAAGGAGGGGAGACACTGCGAAGCAAAGGAAGCTTTACTGGCAGAAGGTTAAGAGAGAAATAAACTGAAGCAGCTGTAAGAATGTACCCTGTGGGCCTTTAACTCCAGCAGGGTACCTATACCTCAGCAGTTCCTCTCTGATGTGGAGACTGTCCTGCGCATACCGGATGTCTGGCAGCATCTTTTGGCCTCTCCTCGCTGATTTCAGGAGCACATTTCTTGTGTTTGCCCAAGGCTGTACTGCCTTACTACAGCTTCTAGCCAAGGACTGAGTACAGCAAGGAACTTAGGTAACACTACCATTTGAAGATTTGGACTCTGGCCCAAGGACTTGGCCTTCGGAAAATTTTCTGAGACTGCACAACAGTCTGACATGGTCTCACCGAGACTCTTTCTTTCTGCTTTCCTGATGGTCAGATTTCCATCCCACCGCTCTTTGGCTTCCTCCCCATTTTCTTTCACACTGGTGATCCTATATTGAATCCCATGTTGGGATCTTATTCTCAGAGCACCAAAATAAACATTAGTGGACACACCATAGAATCAGAAATATTTGATTCAAATACTGAGTTCTCTTCCCTGTACCCAAGTTCATGAGTGTGTAAAATGAGGGTAACAGTAGCTATCTCAGAACACTGAAACCAGGATTAAAGGAGGTACCACATTGAAAATATTTATCTTAGTTCCAGATACCAAGTAAGGGCTCCATATATTCTGATGGATATGTGCAAATTATGGATTCTGAGTGGAGTGGACAGCATGCTACATTGTCACAGTGGTGAGAAATGTCACAAAAATGTGGGAGGGACATGAAATGTCATAACCATTGCAGGACTGCATGAAATGAAGTGCTAAACAAAGAGTGATCGGAAATGATGGGGAGAGAAGCAGAAGCCTACCTCACCATCACTACATATGCTTAAGCTGAAGATGTAAAGTTCTGCACAAGTGCCATCCACATGCTCTAATTCAAAGAGTCTAACTAGCTTGGAGAGAGACAGGGTTTGTGGCTTCACAGTTCCTCCCCCTCCGGATTCCAATTTACAAAGCCTTGAATGGGGATTACTTGGAAGGAAAAAGATCTAATCACTACTTGGCCCTTGCCCTTAAAACTCTTTCATTCTATCCAAAAACATTAACAGGGTCCATTTTTCCCCTAGGGAGAGTTAATCATTACCCCAACCTCCTCTTGTCTCCTCTTCTAGACCCCTATATCTCCACACAAGAATAATTCAGGCATGTTCATGAGCATGAGAATCAAAAATACAGCAATTACGTGGCAGTGTGTAGATGTTCTGCTGGCTAAAGACTCGAATTCAAATCCCAGCCCAACCATTAAGCAGAAATACAATCTTCAGCCAGTAAGCCTCTGAGCCTCAATTTCCTCTTCTGTGTAATGGAGGAAATAAATCAAGCCATGGAGAAGAATGCATTTTGAAAACTCCAAAACTAGACAAGAGATTATTATTTAAAGTGTCATTTTAAGGATCTAAAAGTACCTCTGTTATACATGTAAGAACATTTCCCCCTTTTTCTATTATCCTCACCCAGTGAATCTGTAAGAAGAAATCCAATTGGTCTTATAAGTACGCAGAGCAATAGCTGTCCGAAGCTTCTCTTAGGAATTTTTTAAGTGCAAACAAAAAGATCTGGAGACAGATTGGGGAGTTGGGTCAGCAAGGAAAGGTGCATATCACTAAGTCTGATTGCCTAATTTCCTCCCTCAGTCCCACATGATAAGAGAGAATCAACTCTCAAAAGTTGTCCTCTGGCCTTTCCAGATGCTCTGCAGCACACAAACAATTCATGTGCACATGAACATGTACCTGTGTGTCCATGTAAATACACACACACACACACACACACACACACACACACACACACTTCATAAATAAATGCAACACTTTTTAAAAACAAGCTGACAGGGCTAGAGAGGATCAGAGTTTGGTTCCCAGAAACCAAATCAGATGGCGCAGGACAGCCTGTCACTCTAGTTTCATGAGATCTTGACATCCTCTACTGGTTTATGAGGACAACTGTATGCACGTGGCATACACACATTGACACACATAAACAAAAATGCATGTACAAAAAAAGAGGCAGTGGGGGTTGAAGAGATGGCTCAGCGGTTAGGGTTAGGAGCACTGGCTGTTCTTCCATACAGAGGACCTGGGGTTCAATTCCCCAGAACTCATATGGCAGCTCACAACTGTCTGTAACTCCAGTTCTAGGGAATCCAACACACTCACATAGACAAATGTGCAGGCAAAACAACGCTGCACATAAATCAATCAATCAATCAATCTTTAAAAAAAGAGGCAGTATGAAAAACTCTGAACTGGGTTTCTCCTTCAGTTTTTTAAAACAAATTTTCTTTCCTATTCTTAAACCTTTTTCAGCAGTGGGGGTGGGATTAGCTATTCAGTTTCTTCTGCTATCTTTCTTGGCTTAAGAGGTTTTTTTGTTTTTTTTTGTTTTTTTGTTTTTGTTTTTGTTTTTGTTTTTTTTTTAATATTGGGTCTCATATACCTCCAGCTGGCCTCGAACTTGTTATGTAGCTGAGGGTGGCCTTAATCTCCTGATCCTCCTGCCTCCACCTCCCAAGTGCTGACATTATAGGCATATGCTACCATAACTGGTTTATATGTTACTGAGATTTGAACCCAGGGATTCATGCATGTTTGGCAAGTATTCCACTACCCAAAATCATTTTGCACTATATTATTCTCTATTTTTTTATTGTCTGACATTCATCAATGATTGTATGTGCTGATGTTAAATTTATTGATGTCCTACCAGTGCTTTTCATAGTCTCTAGGACATAGTAGCCAATCAATAAACCCCTGATGAATGGGTGGGTGGATGAATAAATGAATGAATCTGGATTTGTGTAATGGCTTCCTAGCTGGGTTTTCATCCTCCAATTGATTCCTGTGTGCACCTCCACATCAGACTAATGGGAAGAGGAAGGTAGTGTAGGATTTGAAGAGACAGTGAAGGCACATGAACTGCACCCACAAGAATAAATATAGTAGATGGCTTAACTACGTTAGAACCCTCTGAAAAGTGTGCTGGAAACCATGAGTGTGGGTAGAAGTTCCCAGTGTTTTCTGTGGAAAACTGTTCCCATACATCCTTCTCAATAAAAAGGGCTCTATGGTCAAGTAATTGTGATTTGCTATAGAGCAAATTCAGTGCACCCAAAGATGCTTTTGCACTGTACATTAGTATAAAAAAGGTACAGGATGTCAGATAGTAAAGAGACTTGTTTAATTATAGAATACTTCCATCATAGAATACTTGCAGAAAATAATTAACAAAGTACAGCTATGAAATGGTCACAACGAGAAAATGTATGATCAGATTTCTGGAAGTGTTAAATCACCACCAGGTCTGATTTTTTAAATTATCTTTTTTTCTCATTTAGTCATCATAGGCAAAAAATAAAAATCCTTAAAACAAAATACAGCTTTCGAGAGAAAGGGATGTTTTAAGTGTCCAATACTTAATTTGAAGCTGAGCAAAAAGGCTTGAGAAGGCAACTGGCTTAGGCAGAGAGGAACTCAAGTAGAAAAATCAGGTACTGATAGCTGCACAAAAAGAGAAAAGAGCAAGCTTCTTGTAACTCATTTCTCTCAGTGACTACATTCTATCTTTCTCTCCCTGAACCCCATTGGAATCAGACCCTCAGGATGACTCTTTACCATGTGATCACAGTGTCCATTTATTCTCACACGTATCTTATAACTGATCTTTTTCAATACAACTCTTGCCTCATTACTTGTTTAAAGCATGTCACAATTGTTCAAGGGCAAAACAACAGCAGCAGCAACAACAAAACCCAATTCCAACAAGGCCTTCAGATTAGATCTTGCTTTTCTAATAGACCAGTGGTTCTCAACCTGTGGGTCGCAACCCCTATGGGGGTTGAGCAAGCCTGTCACAGGAGTCGCCCAAGACTATCGGAAAACACAGATATTTACATTACGATTCATAACAATAAAAAATACAATCTTGAAGTAGCAACAAAAATAATTTTATAGTTGGGGGTCATCACAACATGAAGAACTGTATGAAAGAGTCACAGCATAGGAACCATTGCAATAGGCTGTATTGGTAACATTCAAAGGAGACTAGCTAGCCTCTAAATCCCAGATCTACTGGTTAATGCCTGTGTGACTTTGAACTAATGACGTTCCTTGTGCCTCAGTTTTCTGATCAGTAAAAAAGATACTTGCAATACTTATTTTGTAGGGTCATTTTGAAAATGAAGTTAATATGCATAGTAGTCAGTGCTCTATAAATGTTGCCTAACCTCACTCCTCCCTCCCCTGGCCCTTCTATCTTTTAGTTTGTAAGCCATACCATATTTTCTTTTTAATTGCCTAATCCACTGGTGTTTAGTATATTGGGAGAAGCTTCCTATTCTCTGGCCCCAGGTAGCCACTGATCTATTTTCTGGTTTTTTGTGAAATTTTCAAATAAATAAAGTCATATTCTGTGGCCTTCTGTCTTACTTCCTGCACTCAGCATCCTATATTTAAAGTTCATCCATGCTGTGCTATGTATTTTTTCCTTTTAGGCCATATTATGTTCTCTTTCACTGCCTGGCCTTTGTACATGGCATCTGCTCTATCTGTCCCAAGTCTCCTGTACCCCCACATGCAGGACTTTCTCCTATCCCTAATTCAGCTCTCTGGTTTTGATGCAAGAGTAAGGTTTCCTCCCACAAGCCTTTGTTGACTGCCTTCTCCCATGTCTCATCCCACCCTACTCTGGGGTCAGCAGCTTCCTAGATGCTCCCTCAATAGCCTGAACTCCTCCCTACTGATTTTTAAAAATTTGTCTATTTTTTGCCTAGGCTTCCTGCTGACAAACCTGTGGGACCATGTGGGTGCACTGAGGAAATCCAGTATCTAGCACACCGATTATATGAGTAGGAACTCAATTACTTTGTTGAATTAATGAAATGGGACCATGAAGAGCCCAGGAAAGGAAAGTGCAGGCTTGACTGGGGGCAGACCAGGCAGCTTCACTGTTAAACTCAACTTTGTAAGTACTACTTTCTTCAAGCCACATGTCCTCAAGCAAAATGTGAGGTCTGTTTCTTCTCTGCAAAATGAAGGGTTCACCTGAGTAATCCCTAGAATCCCTTTCAGCTCTGACACTGATTGCTTTCAAGTATATGTTTAATTAGTCCCATAATCATGAAGACAAGCCAAGAGCATGACAAATGCATTAAAAATACATCTCTCTCAAATTAACACAAAATGGCACCATACGAACTAGGACTTTTCCCCTTAAAATATTAGCAACATGGCATTAGCTGGACTCAAATAAACAAAATAAAATAAAATAAAAAGGGAATGAGGAACACAGCTTCCATCAGCTTGAAGTTTTTGAATTCTCTGTTAATCAGTTCTGTCTTGACATTTGATTGAAATATTAGCAATAAGTGCCTCTGCATTTATCAGCATTTAATGACCTGAATTAATTGGCCTCAACTATCCTGGTTTAGTAAGTTGAAACATAAAACTAAAAGGCAGAACCATATTTAGAAAGAAAAACAGTTTCTGGTACCATCAGCCAGACCTGAACTATCTGAGTGAGCTGGCTTCCTTAAATCTTGCTACAGATGCTTCGAGACATGAACTGAGCAGCCTCAAGCAGAAGGCAAGTGACAGGAACAAAAAAGTTTAGCATTACAGCATACTCCACAGACAGCACCAGGGATTCAGGAAGAGGAAGAATTTAGTGAGCATAGTGTCCACCTTTGTATTACACTATCTCACATGTTTACTACACTCCCATGAACGGATTAATATTATTCTCTCTTTGCAATCAGGAAACTGAGCCATCAAGAGGTTGAGCAATCACCCAAACACATGTAACTAGTGAATGGTAGAGCTAGGGTCTGAAACAAGTCCTGTGGGGAGATAAAGAGAGCATCTGTAGTGACTCAGAATATATGCCTTAGATTCTTTAACTATTCAGTCACTTATCTTTTACTCGCACAGAATTATGAGCTTCCAGTGGGTTTGTGCCACAAGCAGCTACTATAATGGTTGTCATTATCATTCATTCTTTCTTTCAAAAATAGTTTTATTAAGTGTATGCTCTCTGTTAAACTTAGACTGGCATGGCTTATATCTATGTAAAGGTGACAAATAACTAAAATACATATTTTCTTCCTTCCTTCCTTCCTTCCTTCCTTCCTTCCTTTCTTTCTTTCTTTCTTTCTTTCTTTCTTTCTTTCTTTCTTTCTTTCTTTTCAGGACATGGTTTCTCTATGTAGCCCTGGCTGTCTTGGATTCACTTTGTAGACCAGGCTGGCCTTGAACTCACAGTGATTTGCCTGTCTCTGCCTCCTAAGTGCTGGGATTAAAGGTGTGCATGTTCCACCATTGCCAAAGAAACATTATTTTCTATGAGGGGAAAAAAACAAAAGAAAAAATGAGATCAGATTACAAGGGGCTGGTGAGACGACTAGTGGGTAAAGGTGCTTGCCACCAAGTCTGATGTCCTGAGTTCAATCCCTGGGACCCACATGATAGAAGGAGAGAACTTGTTACCTCAAGTTATACTCTGACCGCCACAAATCCACTATACAGCACCCTCCACCACTACCCATACACAATTTTTTTTCTTGTCTCTCTCTTTGTGTTAGTGTGTGTATGTGTTGTTTTGTTTTGTTTTGAGACTAGATCTCTCTACGCAGTCCTGGTCATCTTGGCCTCAAATTCATAGAGATACATTTGCTTCTGCCTCCCAATTGCTGGTACTAATGGGAAATTTAAACATGCTCAGCTACAGGCACAAATTTTTAAAAACAGAAAAAAATTAATTTCAAATTAACATAAAAAAGAAAATGATAT
>CAJQZJ010037460.1:563846-605374 GCA_907164525.1 Lophiomys imhausi
TCCAGGGGCTTATTGTAAAAGAACATTCTAGGCCATACTCAGTCTGCCTTTGGACTACCTTCCACTTCTTCCAACTTCTAAACAGCTCGGAAAAAGGGGGCTTTTCATAATAGTGCGGTCTTTTCCTCTGCTTATTAAAATTTAAGGGGGAGCTGTTGGGGGGAAAAGATATACCTTAAACTTAAAAAAAAAGGAAGGGGTTGGGTGGGTTGATGCAGAAGAGAGTGGGAGGATGGGACTGGAGGGGGGAGTAGGGAGGGGATTGCAATTGAGATGTAACTTGAAGAAATACAAAATAAAGTAAAAAAAAAAATTAAGGCTGGTAAAGCAAGTGGCCATTGAGTTGAACAGTTTTTCCAAAAGAGCAAAAAAATGGCACAGGAAAGTAAGAGAAAGGAAATAATAAAGATAAAATCAAAAGTAAATAAACTAGAGCATGTAAAAACAGTAGAATTAATAAATAAATTCAAAAACTGGCTGTTTGAAAAAGCTAATAAAATAGATTAAACTCCAGAAAACCTATGTAAGAAAAACACACATAAAATTAGAGATGGGAAAGAAAATGTACCAGCCAGTATAAACAAAAATTTTAATAGAAAGGAAATGCTATTCACAATTGTATGCTAATAAATTTTAAGATACACTGGAGTGAGTTGGATGCTTTATTTCACAAAATATAAGATTCATGCTGCAAATAGAAAATCTGAATACATTAATAACCAAGGAATAAATTGAGAAACTTGTTACATAAGGTTCCTAAAACTAAGGGAAAGTAACTTCAAATCTTGAAAGAACAAATCAGAGGAAAAATATAGGATATGCCTAGTTCATCCCATCACACACACACATGACTATAGTTTCAAAACTCAGTGAGGGCAAAAACAAACAAAAATAAATAAGTAGAAACCAAAATAAATGATAGTAAATGAAGTAAATGATAGTTTATACACCAAAATGTTAGCTCGTGGGTTGAACAAGTTGGTTAGCAGGTAAAGACATGTTCCCCTGAGGACCTAAATTCAACCGCCATATCCCATTTGCTAGAAGGAGAGAATCGATTCTTGAAAGTTGCCCTTTGACCTCTACATGTGCTCCACAGCACTCCAGCTCCAGGGAATCTGATACTCTTCTGAGTGCTCTAGGCAACTGTATTCATATACACAGATCAACACACACACACACACACACACACACACACACACACACACACACAGATAAATATGTACATTAAAAAAAAACTATTGCAAACACAATTTAACAAAGTTTGAAGTTAAGGAACAAATATCACAATAAAATAAAAGATAGATCACAGAACACAGTAACCCTCCAGCCTAAAGGCAGTCTGTTAGCATAATACTGAATATAGGTTCAATCAGTGCTTTGGTACATCTATAACTAGGGATGCTATTCATAAAAATGGAATAGGAACTAGACCTACTAGGAAAGGAGTAGGCTCTGGATATAATTCAGTAGACAAAACTCCTGCCTAGCGTGCATAAAGACCCAGGTGTGGTCCCAGTACCACATCAACTGTATGTAATAGCACACAATTATAATTCCAGTGCTCAGGAGGTAGATGTGGAAGGATCAGAAGTCCAAGGTCATCTTTGGCTACCTAGTGAGTTGAGGCTAGCCTAGGACACATGAGGCCTTACCTCAAAAGAAAATGGAAAAGGAAAAGAAAGGAAACTAAAAACTACTGGAAGATGTTATAAAAAGCTCCTACCTCACCATCTATGTGTTTTATACATCTATGGTGTGTTATTTTCTAACATTATTCTCAAATTATGGTTGCAGATAAGGCCACAATGATGGGGCAGACCACAGCTAGAGTATCCTTGGAAACCAGTAGTTAGTCCAGATTATCAGCCATCTCCACATAATGCCAGGAAAATAAAAAAGAAGGTAGGTCTTAGATGAACAGCAAAGCAAATGACTGTCATTCTAGAAGTCTGGCTGTCTGGGACTCAGCCCTCTGAGGATTCTGAATTTCTTGTCTTAGACAGTGATAGGATATGAAGATAATGTAGTATTCTGTGGAAATGGGTGGAGACCTACAATGAGATGGTCCTCTGAAAAGCAAGCATTAGCCAAGCCTTCTGGTTTCATTTTATGCTGTGTTTATTTATTTATCTTTGTGCTCCAGTCTTTAGAAAACTCTTATCCAATGTTTCACTCTTACCTAATCTATTCTAGAAGGTATCATAGAATGGTTGATATTCTTAGACCAAAGAAGCCCTTTCTTCACAGACAGGCAGAAGCTCATTAAATCATCCTACATTATCTCCCTCTGCATTCTCTGGGTTTCTGCAAGGTTAATACGTGCCAGAAAGTAAAACACATAGAGCTTCAAAAGTATGAACTTGCCTAGTAATCTGTGTTGAATTGTAAAATTAGCTCAGGAACATAGAGATAACAATTGTTCTCCACTGGACAGTCTGAAAAAAAACTTAGCCTCCAGTCAAGGATGAATGAATCAAATCACAACACAAAATAGATTCTTGTACACGAAACACAGAATAACAGAATAATTGTAACTGCAACAACAACAACAAAAAGAATGTGGGCTCTGGAATAGTGTCCAAATGCTGCTTGAAATGATGGTGCAATATAGTGGTTGAGTATGTCAACGTCAAACCTTCTAGACGTGGATTTTGGCTCTGCCACTCATAATGTGGGTGACTTAGTACTTTAGTTCTGTGCCTTATTTTATTCACCTATAAAATGAGTTAACTCACACACACTTGCTGTGGAGACTAAATGACTAATATATGTACAGCTGGCATGCTTCCGATCACTATTCTATATTATTTAACCTAGCTTCATCAACCAGAATACCACAGTGTCATTCTCTTTTCTTCTTGGATCTGTTTGTTTCTCCTGTTGTCACAAGCAATTTCACTGTCAGTGCCCTCCCATCTTCCCTTCTTCTTTGACTCTTCCTATATCCCCTTCAAACATCCCCTCCCTACAGAATGCCCTTTCACAAGCTTCTCTGAAGCGTCTACTCGTGTGTACTCGTCAAGGCTCAGTAGCCTCTCCATCCCAGCACCCATGATTGCTTGCTCCACCAGGAACTGCAGCTTTGCTAATGAAAAATAGCCGGGGCTGGGACACAGGGATTGTTCCATAGAGATTCTCAGATGTAAAATAACAGTGGCTGTACCACAACTGTTGTTTATGAGGAATCCAAACTGTTCAACTTAGACCCATGCCAAAAAGAATTCTTTCAGACCACTGACTATGCCCTAATTAATTTTTGGCTGAGTACAACTTCATCAGTGACCTGTAGATTTATGAAAATCTTCATTTATCTTACTTGGTAACACTTTGACATCTTCAACCGGACTTCCTAATAACAACCATCACTACATGCCAATGTTCTTCAAGTCTCATCTGTGAAGTCTTTTAATAGTTGTATTTTCCTTTTGAGTTTTTATGTTTTTTGGTTTGTTTTTGAGACAAGGTCTCAATTTGTAGCCCTGGCTGGCCTGCAACTGGCTATATAGGCCAGGGTAGACTTGAACTCACAAAGATCTGTTTACCTCTGTTTCCCAAGTGCTGGGATTAAGGAGTGTGCCACAAAACCTGTCCTTTGTTTCAGTTCCCTTGCCTACTCTCCACCAATTTCCTAAGCAGACAAATGTAGCCAATTGAAAAAAAAAATCAGCCCAAGGCTGGGGATGTAGCACAGTGGTAGAGCACTAGCCTCATGTACACAAGAACCTGCATTTAATTTCCACCACTCTAAAAGAATAACTAAAGTCTGCAGGCTAGTTGTGTATTCCTGTGATCCCAGTATTCAGTAGGCAGAGATAGGAGAATCACTGCAAGTTCAAGGTTAGTTTGGCCCATATGATAAGCTCTAGTTATCTAGAGCCACATACTAAAACCTTTTCTCAAAACAACAATAATAGCAAAGAATATCAAACAAAAGAACCAAATCATATATCAAAGCTGATTAGAGGAAATCCACCAAGAAGCTCATATTTAGAATTTCCATAAGCTAAGAGTTGAGGAGATGGCTCAACCGTTCAGAGAACCGACTGCTCTTACAAAGGACTCAAGTTCAATTCCCAGCACCCACATGGCAACTCACAACCATGTGCAATTCCAGTACCAGGAGACCTGATGCCATCTTCTGACTTCTATGGGCACCAGGCATTCATGTGGTACACATACATACATGCAGGCAAAACCATTATAAACATTAAAAAATAAATTAATCAATCTAAAACATTTAATTAAAAAAATTCCATAAGCCAAACAGACCTTTCACAAAATTGTCTGGCAAATTCCATAAGCTAAATAGAACTTTCACAAAAATTGTCTGGCTCAATGAGCATATTATCACAGAACTTTTCTTCTGAGGCCAAAGAAGAGGTCCATTCAGGGGTCAGTGAGATAACTCAGTGGATAGAAGTACTGCTGTCAAGCATGGATCCCCAGAGCACACATGTTGGAAGGAGAAAACCAACTCCCACAAAGTTGTTGTCTGATTTCCACATGTGCTGTGGCATGCACTCCTTCCCACCCCAACAATAAGTGAATAAAAATATAAAAAATAAACATAATTTTTAAAAACTAGATGAGTTCTTAAAAAAAAAGAGGGTCATTCCTCTCATAATAAAGAGCATGTGGGCGGTTGGAATTCAGCTACAGGGCTAGCACATCTCCATGACAGTTGTATGTTCACACTACATTCTGTATATCAGCCACAGGATACCATTACAAGTCATTCCCAGACACTCTTGGCAAAACTTCAGAGTCAGATTGGAATGAAACAAGCGGGAAATACAGTGAATTATGGACAAGCAATCTTCAGGCATTTCCCTGTGGAATTCACTGAAGCCTAGGCACACTGTGATAAGACTATGAGCTTTGGGAGTACAAGGATTTGCATCTATCTTATATAGCAACACACCAGGGACATTCATTATATATTTGTTAAGTGAACAAAGTATCACATCCTTTATTTATCTGTCTATCTGTCTGTCCATCCATCTATCTTTATCTATCTATCTATCTATCTATCTATCTATTTGAGATAGGGTCTCCTGTATGCCAGACAGCCTTGGACTTGCTCTGGAGCCTAGGATAATGCTGAACATCTGAATTTTCTACCTCTCTCACCTGCATGCTGGGATTACCTTGATACGGTGGTGAAGATGGAGCCTAAGGTCTCATGCATGCTAGGCAAGCACTCTACCAAGTAAGCCACGTACCCAATCCTTGCATCGTTAATTTTACACTCCAGAATATTCTACTCTCCCATGCCAACAATTCCTGTACAAAATCTGACAAAATACTTTAGTATGTATTTTGAAAGTTTAAATCTGGAGCTGGAGAGATGGCTCAATGGTTAAGAGCACTTGTTGCTCTTGCAAAGCACCTGGGTTTGATTCTGAGCAGCCACATGTCAACTTACAACTCTCTGTAACTTCAGTTCCAGGGAATTATAATGGCCTCTGTACCAGCATGTACACAGTCTACAAACATACACAAAGACAAAACACCCATACATGTAAAATAAAATATATTTTAAAGTTGGAATCCTTACATTTCAATGAAGTTAATTGATACCGACTTATTCCCACAAAAATCAAAACCACCATGTGAACAAATCTCTAGACTGAAGAACTCAGTTATGTATATATAAAACAAAAGTTCCCACTGTAGCAAACCATTCCTCAACTGTAACTTATCAAATCTGGTGAGTTTCTAATCTAATCTAATTACAAAGCTTGCTATGACGTTTGCTGGAGTTTGAATGTAGAGGCAGGCTTGAGCTTCGTGTCCTCTCTGCTTCCTGGCTGCAAACACAACGTTCATGGTCCTGCACCCATACCTTCCTGCTTCAATATACTATACCCCTTTACATATGAGCCAAAATAAACTGCTTCTCCCTTGAGATGGGATTGTTCCGTACAGAGCCTAACTTTTTTTTTTTGCTTTTGCTTTTGTTTTTTTATTGTTTATTTATTACTTCAATTTACATCTCCATCACAGTTCCCTCCCTCCACCCCTCCTGGGCCCACCCTCTCACCCTCTCACCCTTCTCCCACCTATCCTACTCCTCTGGTGTGGAGTGCCCTACATATCAGCCCCCTTCAGTTCAGCAGACATATGAGGGCTAAG
Source organism: Lophiomys imhausi (assembly GCA_907164525.1). NCBI lineage: Eukaryota > Metazoa > Chordata > Mammalia > Rodentia > Muridae > Lophiomys > Lophiomys imhausi. The sequence goes on from CAJQZJ010037460.1 coordinate 569,985, forward strand.
AGCTTCCTCTTGCACTGGGTGCCTACATGGCAGCACCACTAGGGCAAACTATCCCACTAACAGGTAACAAAGTCTATGTTCCTGATCCTTTCAGTCTGTTGGTTGTAGAATAGTTATCTTGTACTACATAGCTAAAATCCTACTAAAAGTGAGTAGATGCCATATGTGTCCTTCTGAGTCTGGGTTAGCTCACTCAGGATGAGCTTCTCTAGTTCCATCCATTTGGAAGCAAATTGCATGATCTCTTTGTTTCTAATGGCTGAGTAGTATTCCATTGTGTAGATGCACCATAGCTTTTTTATCCAACCCTTGGTTGAGGGACATCTGGGTTGTTTCCAGTTCCTAGCTATTACAAATAAAGCTGCTATGGACATAGTTGAGGAAATGTCCTATTGGATTGGTAAAGAATGTTGGACGTATACCCAGGAGTAGTATGGCTGGGTATTGAGGTAGAGCTATTTCAAGTTTTCTAAGATATAGCTAGAGTGATTTCCAAGTTGCACAAGCCTGCACTCCCACCAGCAATGGAGGAGGGTTCCCCTTTCTCCACACCCTCACCAGCATGTGCTGTCTACAGAGCCTAACCTAATTATTTTCCAGGCTCCATGTAGACTAACTGGGATTCAAATTATCTATGCAGCACTTTTGCAACTGAGCTACATCCTTCACCCTACTTAGTTAACACTTATACACAAGTTTTTTTTTTTTTTTTTTTTTTTGGTTTTTCGAGACAGGGTTTCTCTGTGTATCCTTGACTGTCCTGGACTCACTTTGTAGACCAGGCTGGCCTTGAACTCGCAAAGATTCTCCTGCCTCTGCCTCCCAAGTGCTGGGATTAAAGGCGTGCGCCACCACCGCCCGGCTAAGTGGTTTGTTTCTTAGTTACAATTTTTTGCTCTTAATTTACCTTTCTTATATCAATGTTAAGCATTTTAATTGGCATTTTATAATTTATACCAAAATTGGTAAAGCTGGTAGCTTTCCCTTTCTCCTCCTTTGAAATATACTTTCCTGCTTTGCTCCATACATGCAGGCAATTTTGCTCTACAATCCCTCCATGACCACCTTCCCCAAATGATGGTCTTCCTCACCATGACCACAGAAACAATGGCATTAAGTGGCTATAGCCTGAAATCCCTGAAACCATGAGCCAAAAATAAATCTTTCATCCTTTCAGGTTGTTTTCTTGGGTATTTTTTTCACCATGATGAAAATCTAATATGGTACATTTCTGATTTTAACAAAATGCTGAATTCAAATTGAGTTAAATAAAGGGGATTTTTTTTTCTTTTTCAAGAAAGGGTTTCTGTGTGTAGCTCTGGCTGTCCTGGAACTTCCTCTGTAAACCAGGCTGGCCTCAAACTCACAGAAATTCACTTGCTTCTGCCTCCCAAGTGCTGGGATTAAAGGTGTGTGCCACCACACGTGGCTTAAACAAAGGTAATTTTTTGAACAACATAAATAGGGGTTCGGGAATGAGGAGGTTCAGAGCAAAGTTTAAGCAAGGCAGTGGCTCTGTTTCTACATAATATGTCTAGTTCTGTCTGCCATTCACATTGGATTCATTTTCAGGCTGCCATCCCTCATTACTGTAAAATGGTTGCCAAAACAACAAGTCTATCTGTCTCCTCTTATACATCCTAAGAAAAAAGATCATGTTGCTTTCTATCACCATGGAAAAGAAGTCTCAGGCTCCAAATAACTGAGGTGTCATTGATTCAGTTTTTGTGATCACCACACGCTGAGTAGCTTAAGCCTGGCAAAGGGATAGATTGTATTGGTGAACATTAATTATGTTGGACTTGGAATGGGGTGGTGGAAGCTATTGCAAATGTCAAGTGACAACTTAGAAGAGATGTTTCACTGCAGGAAACAATAGCACAGGGTTAGCGCTGAAGGTCAATGGAAGAGTGTTTGCTTAACATGTATGTATAAGCCCCTGGGTTCTATTCCCAGCACCATAAAATTGGGGCGGGGAGTAGAAGTAAAAGGAGGCTGAAGATGTGTCTCAATAAGTAAACTATTTGCTGTATAAGCAGGAGAATGCAAGTTTGGATCCTCAGCACCCATGTAAAAAAACAAACAAACAAACTAGCTATTAGCAACACGTTTCTGTGGTCCCAATGCTAGGGGAAAAGGACAGGCAGGTCCTTGGAGCTCACTGGCAAGACAGTCTACCTGAATTGGTGACCTCTAGTTTCAGTTAGAGATACTGTCCCAAAATTTGAGGCACAGAGGTTAAAGAAGGCACTTAATATTAATCCAGCCTCCACATACACATGTGCATAAACATAGGAATATGTATAATCACATAAACCACATAAAAGAAAATTAAATTATATACAGTAAGTATATAGTCTATAGCTTATTAACTAAATACTATTGATAATTTATCCTAAAGGATAACTTTTTAAGAAGCTATATATGCATTAATGTTTATTTTTAATATCTGCAGTATATGGAAAAATTTGCATATTATAGCAAATGCTACAGAACTAGTGAGATTGCTCAGCAGATAAAAGCACTTGTCTTCTAGAGAACCGTAGTTTAAGTCCCAGCTCCCACATTATTACTGTAATTTCAGGGACTCCAATGTCCTCTCCAGGCCATGGAGGTCCTGAATACACATGGTACACTTACATTTATGCAGGCAAATATACTCACATACATAACATAAAATACATTTTAAAAAATAATAAATACTATGCATATGTGTGCAACTACTGAGAAATGTTTTTTGATGTTATCTATCTAAATCTATACTCTATGGATTATCACATAACTAATAAGAAGAGTAATCATAAAGAATACATGATGGCATGAGGATACATACATTATGCTTTACATTTTAATGTAAAATGTAATATAAACCAAATACAGTATTGAGTACTAATCTTAGACAAGAACACGGGAAGATGAAGACATTGCACTGAGGTGCTTTGTAAAGAGGGGAGAGGGGAGTGAGTGGGGGGTGGCAGTGCTTAACTCCAATAATAAGTAGATGACAATATTTTTTTTTCAGTCCATTTCAGTCTTCAAGGCAGAAAAGATACAGCCAAAGGTACTCTGGAAACAGAAGAGAAGAGGCCTTATAGTACCTGCCCTGTGTTTATTATTATCCGAATGCTATTTTCAGAAAGAAACCGAGTTTATTTAGCATTGCAAAGAGTAGTAGGCATGGCCAAAAGAGAAGCATTGCCTGCCCCCAGTATTGGAGATCCCAGAGAATGATTTCCACACATTCACCCATAGATATACAGTGATGATTAATATATCTCATAGTATATGTTATATAGATATACAGTGTTGATTAATATATCTCATAGTATATGTTATATATAATATATATACATACATATATATTAATATATGTATATATAATATATATGTATATATTATATAATATATATTATATATAGCTATATAGCCACATCATGAAAGCATCAAGGCTCTTGTTTACTTTGAAAACATTAAACATGAGGAACTCTACACAAATCAATGAAATTTGGAAGTTTAAAGAGTTGAGGGCTCTATATATATTCTATGAAGAAAAGTAGTTACAGTCTCTAAATCAAAGTGCCCAGATAAAATGTTCTAAAGAACACAACTTTGATTATATCAGTCTACTGAACAACTTTCATAGATTCTACCTGTCTCCAGCTGCAACCTCTTAAATTTGTCTTAAAGATCCTTGTCTTAGTTACTTTTCTATTGCTAGGACAAAATGCCATGACCAAGTCAACTTATGAAAAAAAGGATAGGGTCCATGATAGTAAAGCAAAGGCGTAGCAGCAGGAACAGCTGAGAGATACCAGCATGATGTATAGGAAGCAGAGAGCCATAGTCATAATAGTGTGAGTCTTTTGATACCTCAAGGCCAATCCCAGTGACACACCTCTCCTTCAACAAGGCCATATCTCCCAAGCCTTTCCAAACAGTCCCACCAACTGACGAGCAAGTATTCAAACATATGAGCCTATGGGGGGTATTCCCATCCAGTCTTCTGAAGCCTAACTAGAACCACCTCACCAACATTATATTCCACAAATCATACCCTGAACATAGCAATAATGAGACAGGTAGAAAACTATTGTAATAGGTGTTGAAGACATGTGGAAAGAAAGGGAAGAAAACACACTTGAAAATATTGTCATATATTTAAAAGTGAAGGTTTGAAAGGACAAAACAGATTTGAAAAAGAATCATGCAGAACATATAGATATTAAAAAAAATAAGCCAGGAGGTATGATGGCATAGGTTGTACTGCGAGATACTTAGAAGCAAAGGCATCATAATTTCAAGACATATCTGGATTACAAAGTAACTTCAAAATCAGCCTAGCCAATTCAGTGAGGCCCTGTCTCAAAATAGAGGGCTGTGGATATAGTTCAGTGGTAGAGCACTTGACTAGCATATGACAGTTCATGACTCCCTATGTTCAATATGCAGTGCTTAAAAAGAAAAGACAATAGGTCATAGCTAAAACCCCAAAATGTTGGATCATCCAGAAGACTTTAGATTAGAATCAGTATCTAGGGCTTGAGCCGTAAAAGCAGGAAAGGGCATTCGTTCCCTTTACAGTAGATAGTAGATAGATAGATTTCATCGGTCATTTGAAGCCTTGGGTCAATACAAGGATTAATGTTTGAATCTGAACACTTGAATTCAGCTGACATCTGATGGGCTGAACTTTTCTGAGAAACCATTGTCCCATGGCTACCTGCAGATGTAGAGGAACAGCCTCTTAAGAGAAAAGCTTCTCAAATTTAGGCTCTGGAGTCTCCCACAGTCAGAGATTAATCATTGAAGTGACCATGAAAATTGTGTAGAAACACACAAACCTTCTTAAGGAAAGGTTCCTAGAGTATACCACAAATCATTCATATCCTCTTTCTGCCACAATGACTTGGGAAGGAAATGAGCACAGGTTCTGGCCTACTTGGCAATTATTAATGGCCAGATGCTCACACTTGAGAGAGCCTGCAATTGCATAGCAAAATAAAATCCCAGGCAATAGAAAAAACTCAAGAAGCCATTTTATCATCCAAATGGGCATTTAAAAGATGTGATATTGCTTTGAGCAGGTAAGGAGAGACTTATCTGGATTTTGCAAAATGCATATATTAGTGATAGCTACAAATGTTCTCAGGGTTTGTAATAGGCTCCCCAAATAAATGTAACAGACTTATCAAATATTGCTCATATTAATGTACCTAGCCATTTTATTTTATGAAACTGGTCAGTCTTCTTATCTTAATGTTTACATAAATGAATGAGCAATCCCATTAAAGCAATTTTAAGCAATTTTAAAAGGTCTCAACAATGCTTTAAAAACATCCAGCTTTTAACTGAGTAGTGTAACTTACCTATTTGGAATACTAAATAATGTATTAAATAGGTTTCTTTACAACTGAGTTTAACTCAAATATTCATGATTATCTTTGTACTCACACTTTTAAAATTCCAAGCATAGCTTATCTTCTTTAAGTGAAAAAAATTGTTCACAATAACAGCAAACTATCACTACAATATTATCACTGAGAAGAATGTATTACAGGGTTTTTGAACAGACTATGGAAAGTAACTGAATAAAAACAAGAGTGGAAATTATATTAAGATAGACTCACTTTCACTTTTAAAGACTGGGATTACATCTACAATGACACTATAGAGAGAATATTCAGTGTAATACAATATTAAATATGCTGCCACCACCTTACCTACAGACTGATTAAAGGGCAAATTAAAGTGTCATGAAGTAATCTTGCTAACCTCCTGGCTACTGTTCCTCACTTTGTAATGTGCATGCGAAACACCTTTGAATCTTGTTAAAATGTAGATTGTGATTCTGTGCTTTGTGGTGGAACTCGTGATTCTGCAATTCCAAAAAGTTCTCAGGAGGTGCTCACACTAGTGTTTGAGTAGCAAAGTTTTAGGGTAAACGAAACTCTATATTCTGGATGAAATTTTATCCAAACATGTCTTTTGTCCTTCCATCTTTCATTCATACTTATAAAATGTCAACAAAAATTCAAGGCATTTCCTCTGGATGGGAATTGTCTCTCTCTGTTCACATTGTTACATACTGGATAACGACTTTAGGGACACTCACCCCACATCAAACGCAGAGAAGCTAATAAATATGTATTGGTTGATTGATATTTTAAAATAACAGCCCTATTGAAATGTAATTGACATATCATAAAATCCACCCTTTTAAAGTATATAATTCAGTGGTTTTAGTATATTCACAGAGCTATGAGACCATCACCACTTTCTACTTTTACAACTTACATCACTTCAACATTAAAACTAGAATTCACGGCTGGTCACTTCTCATCCCCCATGACCTCTCCAGTTCTAGATAACCACCAATCTTTATTTTCCACCTTTAGGGATTAGCATATTTGCCATGTGATCTTTTGAGATTGATTTCATTCACATCACACCATGTGTGTAAGGTTCATTTATTTTGAGGTACGTATCAATACTTAGTGCCTTCATATAACTAAACATATTTTATGGCATGACTATTTGATTTAGTCATTTGTCAGGTGGTCAACACTGAGTTGCTTCCATTGTGGGGGAGGGGTTGCTGTTGTAAGGCAAACTGGTCTAGAGCTCCAGTCTGGCTACGTGAAGTGAAGAGCTTATGGCTAGATGAGGCATCTGGTCTGCTCAGGAAGGAGGCAGACACAGGCCTGGGGAGACTTCTGGTACAACTGAACATCAGGACTGGAGAACTGAACACTGACCCAGCAGTATGCCTTTTCCTCACTCTCTCAGCTGTATCCCTTGGTTTTCTTCTTTTTTTCTTTCCTACCTTCCTTCTTTTCTTCCTTTTCTACATTTCTTTCTTTCTTTTTTTTTGAGACAAAGTCTCACCACATAGCCCAGGCTGGCCTTGACTTGGTATCCTCCGGCCTCTGCCTAAGTACCACCATTCCGTGCTCTTTCCTTTTTTTTTCTGATAACAAATCATAAAGAAATTTATTTAGTTTTAAATGGTATATGTGCTGGTTAGATTTTTTATCAACTTGACACAAGCTAGTCTTCTGGTGGGAGGAATCTCAGTTGAGAACATGTCCCCATCAGATTGGCCTGTGAGTATTTTCTTAGTGAATATTGTCACGTTTTAGTGCTTCTCTAGTCTATGAGGCAGGTGGGGTTGAGAAAATATTTTTATATTACATTTTACATTAAAATGCAAAGTAGAATGTATAAATCCTCATGCCATTATGTGTTCTTTATGATTACTCTTATTAGTTATATAGAATCCATACAGTATTGATTTACATAGATAACATTTAAAACATATTTCTCTGTAGTTGCACACTTATGTTTGTATAGTATTTACTATTTTTTAAAATGCATTTTTATTTTATTTCATCTTATATGTATGAGTATTTTTGCCTGCATGCATATATGGATGAACATCCCTCTAGAAAGAAAGTTGGATGACATTGTAAGACTCCTAATTAATTGGTCAAGGTACCAACTTGCCATAAAATATGGTGTCCATGTGGCTCTCTGTTTAGCAGGCACATATGGATAAGGATTCTGTTTGTCTTCCACAATAAGGAGGGTCCTGAAGTCTTTATTGTGGAAGGGAAGCATACAAGCTGAAGAAATGGGCTTAAGTGTTCCTAATATGGCCATTGCATCACAGAAAAGCATCCAAGGCTAGCTTCTAAGATCATCTCAGGATAACCTCTTCTTTGTTTCACTCCTCACACAATGCTCTCAGCTTCCCTATAGCTCTGGGCCTATGATGATAATGCAATGTTCTCCAATGGTTAGATTGTAAAGATATGGTGAAGGCTCCTAACTGAGTCAACATAGAGTTGAAGGAGTTTCTGAGTGGGTATTAATCAGGTGGAGTCCTTAAAGAAGACATGGACTGTTACTGAGAGGAAAAGTGTACTTATTACTACTGTCCTAAAAGAAACAAATTGTTGTTGGGATCTGAGTATGGAGAGAGTAGTCATGAAGAAATGAGGCACAAAGAAATGAATTCTACTAACAACAATGGGAAGCTTAGAAGTACATCAAATGAAAATGTGTACATCTTAAATGAAAATGAAGTCTAGTTAACATCCATGGTGCCAGCCTTGTAAGAAGTTGAGCAGGGAATACAACCTCATCTGTATCTGCTCTTTTGAGTAATGGAAACCATAAGGTAGTGAACATGTATTATTCTAATCCACTAAATTTGTCCATCTGTGGACTATAGAAAAATAGTATGAAGGTGGTAAGTTCAGGCTTTTCAGGGGCCAGGATAGACTTGAATTCCTGTTGTGGGGCTCTGGGATGGTTTGAGTACTTGTTTGCCTCACCAGCTCGCTTTGATATTTAATTACCATTGTAAAAGGATTAAGAGATAGGCCTTTAAGAGATGTTTAGGTATCTTCTCTCCTGTTTCATGCCTTAGTGTGGTTCTCAAGAGAAGGTATGTCTCTTGGCACTTCTGCTGTCCTGTCACAGTATTCTGTGACAGGGAACAGTATTCTCTCTTCTTTTGGAGGGTTCAGTACTCAAAGCACCATCTTGATGTTCTGGCTAAACCAAAGCTGCAGATGCTCTGATCTTGGGTTTCCCAAATCTCCACAACTGTGAGAGACATGTGTCTGTTCTTTATAGATTATCCATACAGTTCTGGAATTCTGTTATAGCAGCCAAAAGCAGACTGGCAGACCACTTCCTCTCTGGGACTCCTTTAAACAGAATAAGCCTTGTCTGCGGAGAAGGCAAAGATTGCTTTGTACTAGGCTACCTAAACTTGATATGCCAAGTATTTAGGGTACTGGTCCAGGAAAGCTACCTCCCAGGAAAACTGTGAAAAGATGCACTCTTGCTGGTTGGAGGAAGAAGTTCAATATTCTGGTGAGCTATTGAGATTAGGTGACAGCCAATTATGTGGTTAATAAGTGAATATTCAAGCTAATTGAGATGAATGTTTGGGTGACATTCACATAACCCCGCTTTCTTCTTGCCTTTGCTCTCACTTGATTTTTGAGAGAGTTTTCATGTATCCCATGATGAATTGAAACTTGGTATATAGCAAAAGATAACTTTGATATCGCTGCCTTTACCTCCCCAGTTCTAGGATTACAGGTGTGCACTAAAATTCAGTTCATGCAGTACTAAGGACTGAACCCAGGGCTTTGTGTCTGCTAGGCAACACCACACCCATTGAGCTACCTCCCTCCCCTACCCCCTCACTGATGTTTGCTTTTTTAAAGTAAAAATTTATTGAGCACTTACCATGTGCCAAATAATTCTCATTCTATGTATCATTTCAACATCTTATCTGCCATATAAAAAAGTTACTATTTTTTAAACGAGCATTTTAAGATATAACTGACATATAATAAACTTCACGTATTTAGAGTGTAAGTTTGATGACCTTTGACATATGTATGCACCCATGAAACTATTACCGCAATCAAGATAATTAACATGCCTATCATCTCTAGGAGTTTCCTTGCCTCTCTTTGCATCTCTCCTTCCTGGCTATTCCCAGCCTCACTTCCCTCCCACCCCCTTCAACAACTGCTGGTCTGCTTTCCATCACCATAGATTAGTGCACATTTTCTAGAGTTTTGTATAAATGGAATCATATGGCACATACTCTTTCTTGTCTGGCTTCTTTCACTCAACCTAATTAGTTTGGGATTCACCCAAGCGGTTTTATATATATACATATATAAACATCAACATTCCAGTTCTTAAGACAGCTTCATTGTGAGATAATTCACATAACTTTCAGTTCTCCCATTTAAAATGTTTGATTCAACGGTTTTGGTTTATTCCATATTTTACATTATGGCAAAACATATATAACATAAAATTTACTGCTCTAGTCCACTTCTTTTGTTGATGAGTAGTGTTCCACTGTACAAATCTACCACATTTTGTTTATTCAGCCAGATAGGTAATGTTATAGCCACACTCATTTTAGAAATAAGGAAAAGCGAAGCATAGAGAAAAGTTAATTTATTTCTCTAAAATCATAGAAAAACAAACACTACTAGTGTACAAACTCAGGCTTGTCCAATGCTAGCAATAATGCTCTTAACCTTTACGCTGTACTGTTCTTCCCAAATGAAAATATCTAGCTACATTCACAATTAAATATATGATATCTCCCACAGACATGAATATCCAACACACCAACACATGGCTAATCAGTTTTTACATAGGCTAGGATAGTCCTAGAGGTGTGTCAATTCCTTCTCACCTAATAATCTAAAAGATGCTTTCAGAAAAAAAATAAGAAAAGAAAGAAAGAAAGGGAAAAAACAAAAAAGCCAGTAATGGTATAAGCCACAGACCTGAGATGGTCATATTATAAACACAAGACAGAGTTTCAGAATTAAGAATTGCACATTGTCCAGAGAACTGGACATTAGGCAGGACCAGCCTGGTTAGTATCTGAATAATGGTGCTTTAGCCAGTCATCAAGGAAAAATATTAGGTGCCTCCCCCTGTCTCGTGAAAAAAAAGTGTTAATTGAATACAAACCAGGAAAAGATAAAATGTCTTGCATGGTAACTGTCAAGCTGGGACAAGTACCCCGGAGTCATTTTAGCCGTCAAGGGGGTTGATTCATTCACCTTTAGAAGTGTCCCAGGAAGAAAGCATACCACAATATATTCTCTAATCTTTCTAAAATAAAGTGTGAGAGCTAACAAACTAAACTACCTCCATAGGACATTAGGGTTAACATGGGAGAAGGCAGTGGCTGCCTCATCTCTATTTTCACTAATTCAGAAAAGGAGGAAATGAGCTGTAGTAGAAAGAGAAAGGAACTTCTTGACAACATCATAAAGCACTGTAATATAAGCTGTCAAAGGAGGCTGTGGAATGAAGTTCCTTCCCTGGAACTCATTAAGAACAGAAGATACCTGTTTGGAATAAATCCAGGAGCAAAGTCAGAGGAATGCTATCCAGAGACATAGGGATGAAGTAAACATGGTCTGAAGTAAGTGCTGGCCACAGCCAATTAGCTGGAGCCCAGCCAGCCGCATAAGCTAGCCATGCAAATGATCTGGGGGGATTACTGACTGGACTCCAGCATGGTTAGATAAGACTGAGAAATGGTTCTCAGAGAACCAGACCCTCCAACGGTTGTTTAATTTCCAACTGCTTCTTTCTTCTATAGTGATGTGGCCATGATAGGATTGCTAATATATGGAACTTGAAAATTAGAATACAGTATACCTTAAGCTTCCAGGACCTTGGAGTTTAAAAAAGAACATTAGCTGTGCAAGGGGGAACTAGTTGTTTGCTTGTTTGCCTTGAAATATATGGGTCACTAAGTACAGTGCCCATAAAAATGAAAAGAATGATGGAATAAGCATAGCTCGAGGTAAGGTCATGATCCCTGCTTCTGAAGATCTCTTTTCCCCATGGCAGGAACAGTGCCAGGTACTAGCTCAGTGGTAGCCCCAGACACAGTTTTGTGGACAGATTTTTTTTTTCTTTCAAGACAGGGTTTCTTTTCGTAGCCTGGGCTGTCCTGGACTCACTTTGTAGACTAGGCTGGCCTTGAACTCACAGAGATTCTCCTGCCTCTGCCTCCCGAGTGCTGGGATTAAAGGCATGTGCCACCACTTGGCTGTGAACAGAATTTGTAACACACCATCTTAGCCGTCTAAAGCTCAACATCAGCTTTCTATAGGTTCTATACTTATATAAGTTCTATAAACAGATGCCTTCCCCATTTCCTGGCTCTCTACTTCTTAGGTTGTGCCTAGGGGAAAAGAAACTACCTGTTGTTATAGTTAGGGTTACATTGTTGTGATGAAATGCCATGACCAAAAGCAATTTGGGAAGGGAAGGGGTTATTTCACTCACAGTTTTACATAACAGTTCATCATCAAATGCAGTGAGGATAGAAACCTGGAGGCAGGAGCTGATGCAGAGGCCATGGAGGGGTGCTGCTTCCTGGCTTGCTCCTCATGACTTGCTCAGTCTGCTTTCTTATAGAAGCCAGGACCACTATCCCAGGGATGCAACCACCCACAATGGGCTGGGCCATCCTCCACCAATCACTAATTAAGAAAATATCCTACAGGCTTCCCTACAGACTCATCTTCTGGAGGCATTTTTCTCAATTGAGGCTCCTTCTTTTCATATGACTCTAGCTTATGACAAGTTGACATAAAAACCAGCCAGCACACATGCCCACAGAAGTCTTGTATAATAATGTTTATCTTTTAAAAAGATTTATTGCTAATAGATAAACATGGGAATGGCAAAATATCAAGCAACAAAAAACTGTATTTTAAAAAACCCTATGACCTCATTCAGTGAAATACAACTCAGCAGTATAATAGGAATAGAACATGTATGCAATTATGAGGATGATTTAGTAACTGTGCTTCGTAAATAGGAAAAAAAAACTGCTAAGATTTGTTCCATAAATAGCCAAAGTGCTCCTAAACAAATTTGTCCTAGTATGATTTCTGTTGCTGTGATAAAACACTAATTAACTTGGAGAGAAAAGTGTTTATTTGTCTTACAGATTATAGTCCATTATCAATGGAAGCCAAGACAGGAAGTCAAGCAAGAACCTGTAGTTAGGTACTAAAACAGAGACCATGGAGGAATGGTGCTTACTGGCTTGCTTCCCATAACTTGATACATTTGATTTCTTATACTAACCAGGACCATATGTCCAGGGATAGTACTGAACACACTGGATAGGTCCTCCCACATCAATCAGCAATCAAGACAATGCCTGTAAACATGCCCACAGACTAATTCGATGGAGGTAATTTCTCAGCTGGGGTTCTCTCTTCCCAAGTTAGGTCAAGTTGACAACCAAGATTAGTTATCATAAGGAACAGCGATGGAGATATCAAAATCTCTGACTTGAAACTACACTGTAGAGACATAGCAACAAACAACATTGTTCTGGCACACACACACACACACACACACACACACACACACACACACACACACATCAGGCACATAAAGAGATAGAATAGAGGACCTAGAAACAAACCATGCAGTTACAGCCACATGAATTTTGAAAAGGTGCCAAAAATTTACAGTGATAAAAGCCTATTTAACAAATAGTGCTTGGAAAACTGGATATACACATATATTTTATAAATAAATTCAAGGCCCATTGAGATGGCTCAGTAGGTACAGATGATGCCACTAAGTTTTATCCATGAAAAAAGGAAAGAACCAATTCCGAAAAGTTGTCCTCTGACCTTCACATGTGTGCCCCTACACTAAACAAACAAACAAACAAACAAACAAACAAATAAATAGATGATAGATAAATGTAATGATAAATCCATTCAAATGGCTCAAATACCTTAAAATGCAAAACTTGAAACATTGAAACTGCTAGAGAAAAACATAGGAAAGGCCCTTCTCAATATAGGCACGGGCAAAGACATTCTACAAAGGACTCCAACAGCCTGGGAAAAAATAGCAAGAACTGGTGAATGGAATTGCATTAAATTCAAAGGCTTCTGCACAGCAAAGGAAGCAGTTCACAATGCAAAGACACAGGCCACAGAACCTGAGGAAATTTTTCATGAGATGTTCTGCTCACAGAGTATAAATATCCAGAATAAGCACTTGTGTTCTGGAACACACAAGTGTGCACACATGCATGCACGCACACACACACACTCTAAAAGATGCGTAACCAGAAGACAAAGTGATCCAGTCAATAAATGAACAAGTGAACCAAACAGACACTTCAGAAGAAGTGCAAATGACCAATTATTACATTTTTAGTCACCAAGGAAATACACATCAAAAGTATATTGAAGCTCAGCACAGTGGTTTAGGCCTGAAATCCTGCCACTCAGAAGACTGAGTGGAAGCCTCAGAAGGACGATTGTGAATTTGACACCTGCTTGAAGTATATAGCAAGATCCTATCTCAAAAACGAAAACAAAACTTCCCTCTGATATATTCCCACCCCAATCTTAAAGCTATTATTAAGATTACAGGGTTGGAGACATGGGTCAGTAGTTAAGAGCACTGACTGCTCTTCCAGAGGACCTGGGTTCAATTCCCAGCACCCACATGGCAGCTCACAACTGTCTGTAACTTCAGTTCCAGAGGATCTGACACCCTCATACAGATAAATGAACTCAAAATACCAATGTATATATATAAAAAATAAAGCCTACAGTACCTCGGCATGGTGGTACACACCTTTAATCCCAGCACTGGAGAGGCAGAAACAGGCAGATCTCTGTGAGTCTAAGGACAGCCTGGTCTACAGAGCAAGTCCATGACAGCCAGGAATGTTACACAGAGTAAACCCTGTCTTGAAAAACAACAAACAAACAAAAAGACTACAAGGCAAAGAGGTGGATCAAATGTTAAGAACACTTGTCACTCTTGTGATGACCCAGTTTCAGTTCCCAGTACCCACATAATGGTTGACAACCATCTGTAACTCCAGTTCCAGGAGATCCAACACCCACTTCTGGCCTCTACTTGCACTAGCCATGCACATGGTACACAGGCATACATGCAGACAAGCCAACCTACACATAAAATAAAATTAATACATCAAAAAACAAATATGACTGAAAATAAACACTTGCATAAATGTGAGTGTGGGATCTAAACCTTAGAATTGACAAGAATGTAAATTAGTTTATTTTGGAAATCTGCATGGAAGTTCATTGAAAACTAAAAATAAAAATTTCAACTGATTCAGCTTCTCATGATATTCTTGAATGAATCAAAGTCAGTGTTGAATAGAGATACCTGATTATGCATTGTACTGCAGTATTATTTCCAAAAGCCACATTATACAATCAGCCTCGCTGTCCATCCACAGATGAACTGATAAAATACAAGTGTGCACACACGATGGAGTTTTAGTCAGCTATAATGAGGACTGAAATTATGTGATTTATAGGAAAATGGATGAAACTGGAGATGATTACATTAAACAAAATAACCTTTTTCCCATAAAGATAGTCATTTAAATTCTTATTTAGTTTTAATACTTGCTAACATTTCTAATGTTATTTTTTGAATTTATTTTTTAGATTAATGTGATGGATTAATCTCAATTGTCAATGTAATGAAATCTAGAATCATCCAGGAAATCGCTGGACATGCCTGTGGAATAGTGTCTTGATTAAGTTAGCTGAGGCAGGAAAACCCACCTACCATGGGTGGCATCATTCCCCAGGTTAGGATCCTGGACTTTATGAAATAGAGAAAGTGAGCTAATCAAAAGTGTTCATTTTATTTCTCACTCCTTCTTGAGTCTGGATGCACTGTGTTCGAATATCTGTAGCTCCTGTTGTTGTAACTTTTCTGCCATGCTAGACTATAACTTCAGACTGTAAGACAAAATAAACCCTCTCTCCCTGACATTGTTTTTCCCCCAGGGTATTTTATCAGAGCAACAGGAAAAGTGGCCAAGACAGCATAACAAGTAATAAGTTTCCTTATTGTATTTTCATATATACTTTGTTTTGCTTGCTTCTCCTTCCCTGCTCCTACTCACATCTCCCTGCCCCACCCCACTTGTAACCTTCTGCCTCCAGTACTCTCCTTTCTATTTTAATGTTTCATGCATTGTATTACCCTCCATCCTCTCTGTCCTTAAAACTTCTCCCCACTCTCACAGTATCCTTTCTTGTTTCATAGCCTATATGCACACTCTCTCATACATACATGAGGGCATTTAAAAATTAGAAGCTAGGGCCCACATATGAGAAAGTACACCTGATACTTGCTGAGACAAACGAGGTACATTTTCTCTCCCATGTGGGATCTAAAAAATTGAATAAAAGGACACTTTGGACATTGAAGGGAAACTGTTAGAGAAGAAAAGGTTCAGAATCAGGGAAGAATGAATGGGAAGTCCACACAGTCATGAGAGTTGCATACAATCAATACATGATATGTGCGGGTATGAAATTGTCATGATGTAGTTTGTAATTCTGTGTAATGAATATGTCCTCATAATAATAAAGGCAATAGACATAGAAATCTTAACTAGCTATCTGAAGAAATGCTCAATTGTCACTCATCACTAGGGAAATGTAAATCAAAGTGCTACAGGGAGATACCACTTTAGTTAGAATGGCGGCCATGAGAAACAAATGATAACTAATGCGAGTGAGGATGTGGAAGGAAGTGAGAACACATTATAGGTAGGGATGTGCTTCAAACATGATGGAAAATGATATGGAGATTCATTTAAAATTTTCATAATAGGGTCAGATAAGGTAAAGGCACTTGCTGCCAAGCCTGACAATCTCAGTTTGATCCCCAGAATCTACATGGTGGAGGAAGAAAACCGATTCCTTTTGGCAGGCTGTCCTCTCACATCCATGTCCTTCTTATGGCACATACATGTACACACACACACACACACACACACACACAGAGAGAGAGAGAGAGAGAGAGAGAGAGAGAAAGTGTTAATTTACAGTAAAACTACCATATGACCCAGTAATCAATCCTAATACTGGGTATAGATTCCCAAAGAAATGAAGTACATTGAAGAGACATCAGTATTCCCATGTTCATTGTAGAATTCTTCACAATTGCCAATAAATGGGTGGAAAACTGAATCA
Organism: Lophiomys imhausi; assembly: GCA_907164525.1. Taxonomy (NCBI): domain Eukaryota; kingdom Metazoa; phylum Chordata; class Mammalia; order Rodentia; family Muridae; genus Lophiomys; species Lophiomys imhausi. Next base: position 586,574 of record CAJQZJ010037460.1, read on the forward strand.
CTATTTAACTTATGAATGGATAAAGAAAACATGCTTCATATAAACAATAGAATACTATGCTCCCAGCAAATAGTGAAATCCTCTCATTTGTGATAACATGGATGGGACTGGGAAACACTGTTAAGTGACATAGCCATGCACAGAAGGACAAATGGCACACAGTATCATATGTGGAATCTACAGTAGTTGGTCTTGACCTGGAGAACAGAACTGTGGTTTCCAGAAGTTTGGGGAGACAGGAGGCAGGGAAGGGTTGCAAATTGCTGGCCAGTGAATACTAAGTTACAGACTGCTATAAGAAAGTTATCTGCCACAACACAGAACTGTGGTAACAGATTATAGTAATGCACTGTACATTTCAAAACAGCCACAAGACTGGATGGTTTCATAACAGAATTCCTAGCTGATAAATGGACTATTCTTGCCTTGACATTAATATTGCATGATACAAACATGTATCAAAATCTGGCATGGTATTCCATAAATATGTAAGATATTGTGCATTGGTTAAAATATTTTCAAATTTAAAAAAGATATTATGCACAAAACATCTAAGCCTTTGAGAAAAATTCAGTGTTCCAAGCTTCTATTTCTACCTTTTCATAAACCCATTTTTGTTCTCTTAAACTCTCCTGGGACTCGGTGCATACAGATGCTGTGTCTGAAAGTTCCTCTCAGTTCCCAGCTCATGAGGTAATTACATTTACAGATGTGTCTTAAGCTCCACAGATACATCAGATCCAGAGTTTACATGTGTCCCCTATGTGAGCATCCTGACTGAGACGCAAAGACAGAAAAGCTTTATCCCCCAGGCAGAATTGGATCAATTAAACAAAAGCCCAAGCAAGAATTAACTCTTTACTTCAATTCACTTCCAAGGAAGACTCTGCCTACTATAGGACTGGAAATAAAGCAATCCTCTATCTTGTATATGTATAAAGGACAGGAAAGAGTGACTCCCTCGTTCTGTATACCCACCTCTGTAAAGATGAGTTTAGATCGAGGTGGGGCGGCATACATGGGTAATCAAAGCATTTGGAGTGTAGATGCAGGAAGATATCAGGAGATAAGGGTCATCCTTGGCTACATAACAAGTTTAAGAACAGTGTGGACTATATGAGATCCTGTCTTAAAAACAGAAACAAGGGCTGGAGAGGTGGCTCAGCAGTTAAGAGTACTGGCTTTTCTTCCAAAGGACCTGGGTTCAAATCCCAGCAACCACATAGCAGCTCTGAGCACTCTGTAATTGTCAGGTGTGGTGGCGCATTTAATTAAATAATTCCAGCACTTGCAAGGCAGAGGCAGGTGGATCTCTGTGAGTCCAAGGCTAGCCCGGTCTACAAAGTGAGTCCAGGAAAGTCAAGGATACACAGAGAAACCCTGTTTCAAAAAAAATCAAAACCAAACAAAACAAAACCCAGAAACAAAACAAAATTAAAAAGACTAACTTAGCAACACAGGAAGAAAGCAATAGGGATGTGAGTAAGTGAGAGCAAAATATGATATGGGTGGAAATGGGGGACAAAAGAGTAAGCCAGCATTGCTTGCTTGGTATAACATTAAGTTACTGTTTCAGTGGTTACCCTAAGATTATAATTAACATTTTAATGTATGAGAGTACCATCTTAATTTCAACATTATAAACAAAAACTCACTCACACCATCTTTTGTGTTTATCTACACAGCTGTCTTCACTGGTTCTGTTTACTATCCAGTGTCTTCGAATTTCAGCTTAACATATTTCCAGGAGGGCAGGTCTACCAGTGAAGAATTCATTTTTTGTTCATCTGGTGATGTCTTCGTTTCTTCTTTTATGAAGGAGATTTGAGGTGTGTCTAGAGTTCTTGATTGACAGACATCTTGTTCCAGGACTTTGAATACACCATGTCATTTCCTTCAGACAACTAATATAGTGTCCAGGATTTCTAATGAGAAAGTCAGTCTTAAGTGGATTGAAGATGCCTTGTGTGTTTGAAGATGTTTTTGTTGCTTCTTAGAGGACTTTCAGCGTGCACACACACACACACACACACACACACACACACACACATACACACACACTTGATGCATTGGTATGATTCTCTTTACATTTATCCAAATTAGAACTTTTTGAGCTTCCTGAATACTCAAGTGAATGCTTTTATTAAAATTTAGAAGGTTTTTGCTATTCTTTCTTGAAATATGATTTATGCTTTACAATGATGATGATGATGGCGATGATGATGATGGCCCTGCACCATCATTCTGGGGTCTCTATCATGGCAGTGTCAGTACATTTGATAATTATATTGTGAAAAGGCCACAGAGATCACTGCACTTACCTAAACAGTCATTTTGATTTTAATAAACACATCGAGTTGCTGAAGGCTGCCAGTTAATTGCCAAAGTTCTTTGTAAAAAAAAAAATCTGATACTTCTGACAGTATCAGAATAGTGTTGGCATTATTTTTACATAAGAGAAACCTTTTGGAAATTCTCAATCTGCCTCAGTCTCTCAGGGATCACTTCGCTATTTGTCCATTTTTGTGTTCGTGGCATACACACACACACACACACACAAACACACACATATGTTTTTGCATATGTGTAGAGAGAAGTATGTGTGTGGATGCATGTGGATGTCAGAGATTGATCCTGGGCATTTTCCTTGATATGTCTTCTTTATTATTCACTGAGGTAAGGTCTCTCAGTTAAATCTAGACCTCAGTGATATGACTGGTCTCACTAGCCAGCCTGTACTAGGATCCATTGTCTCTGTCTTCTGAGGCTGATACCTTAGGTAGGCATGCCCATAATGATCAGTGCCCTCACAAACAAAATCTAAAAGTGTTCATTCACCTCTTCCCTCATGTGAGGGCATACTCAGATGCCATCTAGAGATCAGGAAAAGGTCCCTCAATAGATATTAAGTCTGTCTTGAATTTGAACTTTCTAGCTTCCAGAACTGTAAAAAAATATATATTTTTCTGTAATTTCAAAACTTCTTTGTTTAGGACACTGTATTATAATGGTGATAAAGAACAAATATGCTTGCTTCAGAAGAAATCAAATGTATCAATTCTTTTATCTTGGACTTCTATATACCAGAAAAGTAGGAAAATAAAGTCCTGCTGTTCGAGGCATCCACTCTATGGCATTTTGTTGTGACAACTAGCAGATAACACAGATTGTATCCTGGATGGGATCCTTGAGCAGAAGGAAGACTTATGGGGGGAAACCAACGAAATTCCAATGAAGAACATACAAGAATTATCTGTGCCATCCTCACTACCTTCTGTATATCTAAAACCAACCTTAAATTATTGTTTGGTACTTAGTTTTTTTCTACTACTGGGCTTTAACTCAGGGCTTTGCACATGCCAGACAAGTATTTTACCAGTGATCTATAACCTCATCCCTCTTTTTGTATTATATGGAGTTGCATAAGGCCATTGCGGTTACGGGTACATAATATGCTTTGAACATGCCTCCTCATATTCCATACCCTCCCTTAATCTCTATTTTCCACTCTCCTTTATCACTTTTGCTCCCCAAACAGTTTTGCTTCTACTTTCATGTCATTGGCAAATATATAATTTTGTGTATGTACAAACTCCAGAATCTGCAAAGGAGAGAAAAACTGTCCTTTTGAGACTGACTTCACTTGCCTAAAATAATTAGCTCCAGTTGCATCAGTTTTCCTGCAAACAACAAAACTTCATTCTTTTTTTATGACCAGCCTGCTTTGGACATTGTGTGTGTGTGTGTGTGTGTGTGTGTGTGTGTGTGTGTGTGTGTGTGAGACAGAGTCTTACTCTGTAACCCAGTCTGCTCTAGAACTTTCAGCCCTCCTGCCTCAGACTCCAGAACAGCAGGGATTACAGAACTGCACCATCAGGCTCCTTTGATATTGTTTCTAATCCAGCGAGAAACGTGTTCTCAAAGTCCTCAGGTGCAGGGCATCTGAGTCATCCAAAAGAGGCTCTGGACTTCACAGGTCAGCAACATTCCTTCACCAGTACCCATGACTCCAGGCGCAGAGCTGTTCAGCTTTCCTCGAGGGGCTACCTTCCACCAAGGTATGTAGCATTCCTTGTCCACCTCCCTTGCAGTCACTGCAAGAATGTTTCTTTTGACAATCGATCATGCTGTAAGAAAATGGAAAATCTGACAGGATTTCCAGTCCCCAGCTCTGTGAAAACACTAATACAACTGTGCTTTTTCTACTTCTCAAAAGGAGAGACAAGGACCCCAAAACTCCCGGCAAAGGATGGGTGAATTCTGTGAAGAAAGTATGGCTACCGATAGGGGAAACTTCTATGTGGTGCATGTCACCTGAGATAGCTCTTTTACTGTCTCGAAAGGTCTCTGTCTTCTTACCTTTCTATCAATTTTCTTTGCATATGGTAAGAGAAGAAAGTAGAAAGTAAGGTGCCGGGGGTTCTAACAGTGGCTACCAGAACAATGTTCTCAAAACAGGGTAACCCACTATCAAATGATACAATGGGGTTCAGAGGGGCAGAATCCTGTGAAGAAAGAGTTAATGTGAAGAAGGGCAGCTGGGATTTCACTTCTCATCTGCCACACCATGGACCAACACCAGAGGTCCCCAGCAGGGCACCAATCTCCATCTCAACAAGCAAGTCTGGGTTCTTTGATCTTTTTCTTTTATGAACCACGACATACTTTGCCCTGGAAAGCAAAACAGACAAGAGACATTGAGCCCCCTGAGCCCCCTGCTTCAACAGAGGCACTAACACTGCAGTGCTGATGAAACAAGAAAGGAATTTCACCATGCCAGAGGCATAGAGAAGCCCTGACCTGTGAAACTTGAGCTCTAGGAGCACAAGAGTAAAACTGCCCATTCATTTGTCTCTTCTGCTTCTCCTGTGTCTCAACAAGACTGCTATTCTCCACTCCAGACGAGTGGGATGGAAGGGATAGTGGGAGGGGCTGGGAGGGGTGGAAAGAGGACATTAGGATGGAGGTGTAACCTGAAGTAATAAATAAATACTTTTTTAAAAACTCTCTTCAAAGTGGCAAAAAAAGACTGCTATCACAATACCTTCCTTTAGTCAGTCACCTTCTACTCCCCTAAGCAAGGCAAAACATCTCTCTCTCTCTGTCTCTCTCTCCCTTTCTCTCTCTCTCTCTCTCTCTCTCTCTCTCTCTCTCCCTTTCTCTCCCTCTCCCCCCACTCTGTGTTGTATGGGCATGCATGTAATATGTGTGTATATTATGTGTGTGGGCGTGCAGAGATATGTGGAGACCCTCCACTTTATTTTTGTATCAGGGTCTCTCACTGAACCTGGAGGTCACCAAATTTAGGATTCTGGTCTCTGCCTCCCTAGTGCTAGAATAACAGATACATGCCACCATGCCCATCTGTGTTTGTATTAGTCAGAGGTCTCTAGAGGAACAGAATTGATAGAATGAATATATTAGATTATATTACTTTATATAAGACTATATTATATATAAACATGTATTAAATTAATATATATTAAAAAGGGAATTTATTACACTGGCTTCGAGGCTGTGGCCTGAGAAATGCAACAATTGCTGTCTCTTGACTAAAAGGCCAAAAAATCTGGTTGTTGTTCACTTCAGGAGAATGGATGTCTCTGTAGTCCCAATCCCTGGCCCCTGTAAAGGTCATTCCTGACCTCTACCCCAAACATTCTTTTCTCCACTGGCAAATGAAGCCAAAGGAAGAAAGCACAGGCCTGTAGTTTTATAAAACTCTGCTCTCCCAATAATAGAAAGGAAGAAGATTCAGCACAGTAGAGAAAAACTTACTGAACAGGTCACGTCTTTGTAGAGTAAAGGCTCTGCGGAGAAAGACCGGCAAGGTTTCTATTCTCCAGGCACTTCTACTGATTTTCAGGGTCTGTGGTCGTACAACACTGGCGATGGCTTCCCTGTAAACTTTTCAGTTTTGTCTATGTCGCCAAGTGACCACACAAGCAAAACAATAGTATGTGTGCCTGTATCCATGAGTAAAGATTGAGGTTGGTGTTCATGATCAGGGTTAGTGTGTCTTTGTGACAAAAAAACAGGCAAATTAATTTGCCACTTGTAAAAATGGTAATTGTTTTGGGTTTTTTGAGTCAAGGCATCTCTGTGTAGCCCTGGCTGTCCTTGAATTTGCTCTGTAAACCAGGCTGGCCTTGAACTCACAGATCCACCTGCTTCTGTCTCCCTAGTGCTGAGATTAAAGGTTTGCACCCCCACCACCTGACTCAGAAAGTGCAATCTTGTAATTAAAAGAAAAGAGAATGAAAATCAAGACCACATTGAATTATTTCTTTATACCCATTGAGATGGATGCTTTAAAATATTGATAGGGCTTGGGGGATGGCTCAGTCGGTACAACAAAACCTGAATTCAATCTCCAGAACCCACATAACTCCAAGTGTGGTGACACACATTTGTAATCCCCCTGCTTGGGAGGTAGTGACAAGAGGCTCTATGGAGTTCACTGGTCAGTCAACTTAGCCTACTTGTTGGGCTTTGAGCCAGTTGGACCCCCCTAAAACTGACATCCAAGCATGTCTCTGGCTTCCACACATGTGCATGAGCAAACACAAACAAATTAAAATATGCACACAGGCATAAAACCCAAAATTAAAAGTATTTATTGACGGGGCTGGAGAGATGGCTCAGTGGTTAAGAGCACTAGCTGCTCTTCCAAAGGTCCTGAGTTCAATTCCCAGCAACCACATGGTGGCTCACAACCATCCACAATGTGCTCTGGTGCCCTCTTCTGGATGTAGGTGTACATGCAGATAGATTACTCATATACATAAATAAATGAATCTTTTTAAAATATTTATTGACAAGAATATAGAAAAATTGGAAAACAAACAAGGTTCATAGGAATTCAAAATGGTGTCACTTGTAGGGAATATGGAGAGTGTGAAAAAAATTAAACACTGAATTACTATATGATTCAGAAATACTACTTCTGAATGTAAATCCAAGAGAACTGAAAGCAGAAGCTCACAAAGAAAGATAGTTTCATGGTCATATTAATAGCAGCATTATTTATAACAGCTAAGAGGTGGAAGCAATGCAAACACCCATCTATAGATAAATGAAATGCAAAATGTGAAACATGCATGTAATAGGATATTCTCCAGGCTACAGGAGATATGAAACTTGAAGCCATTAAGCTAGGTGACATAATCTAGTCACAAAAAGGCAGATATTGGCCTGAGTGTGTAGCTCAGTTGATTCAGTGCCTTTGTAGCATGCAGAAGCCTGAGGTTCAACCCCTAGAATTGCATGCAACCAAACTTGATAGAACAGTCTTGTAATCCCAGCATTTGGAAGATGAAGGTGGGAAGATCTAGAGTTCAATCATCCTGAGATACACAGTGAATCTAAGGTCAACCTGGGTTCCAAAAGTCTCCATCAGAAAACGAAACAAAATTATAATTCCATGTGATGACTAATATTGTCAATTTGACAGGCTTTCAAATCACCTGGCAACAAGGCATTACACTCACTTGTGAGGGAATATCTAGATTAGGTTAGCCTTCAGTCATGCATGTGAAGAATTACCAAAATTCTGTGAACTGAGAGGGGAAGACCAATGTTAACTGTGGGCAGCTTCATTCCCTAGGCTGGGGACCTGGACTGAATGAAAAGGAGAAAGTGAGCTGAGCACCAGCGTTCACCTCTCCACTTCCTAACATAGAGTGTAATGTGACCAGCTTCCTCCAGCTCCTGTGTGTGGCAGGGTACATTGTACGTGTGTGCACAGAGGCCAGAGGTCAATCTTGGATGTCCTCTATCACACTCTTTTTCTTTCTTTCTTTCTTTCTTTCTTTCTTTCTTTATTTATTTATTTCTTTCTTTCTTTCCTTCTTTCTCTCTTTTTTCTTTGTTTAAGACAGCATGTCTTTTGCTATTTTGCCTTTTTTTTTTTCTTTTTCCAGAACTGAGGACAGAATCTAGAGCCTTGTGCTTGCTAGGTAAGTGCTCTACCACTAAGCTAAATCCCCAACACCAAGACAGCATTTCTTACTGAACCCAGTATTCCCCAGTTGGCTAGACTGGCTGGTCACTAAGCTTTGGGGACCTGCCTTTCTCGACCACACCAGCACTGGGTTTACAGGTGAGCAACATCACAACCAGCTTTTCACCTAGATGTTGGGGATCCTAATTCAAGCCATCAGACTAGCATAGCGAGCCCCTTAACCACTCAGATGCCTCCTAAGCCCATATCCTGTTTAAAATGTTTCTACTGTGATGGAACACATATAGCACTTGCTGTGTTAGTGCACAGTTCAGTGGCATTAATTGGAATTACAATGTGCAACCTCCATCACTACTTACAAGACTTCTTTAGCTCTCCAGCAGAAACTGTAATTATTAAGCAATTACTCCTCATTACCTTCTTACCAACTCTGGCACCCTCTGGTCTACTTTCTGCCTCTACAAATTTGTGTGCTCTAGATATTTCATATAGGTGGACTCAGATCTCCTTTTGTGCCTGGATTGTTTCACTTAGTGTTATGTTTGTAAGGAACACCCATGCTGTAGCATATAGCAAACTTCATTCCTTTTGTAGCTAAATAAAATTCTATTGAATGGATAGTACACATTTGGCTACCCATTTGGTCCATTTGCCTATTGGTGGACATGGTTTATTTCTTTCTCTTTGCCATTATGAATAACACGTTCAGTGAAGGCTAGTGTACCAGTACTTGTGTGAGTCCCTGTCTTCAATTATTTAGGATACACACTGTCTCAGGTTTCTATTGCTGTGACAAAACGCCATGACTAAAGCAACTTAGGGGGAAAATGGTTTGTTTGCCTTCCAAGTTACTGTCCATTACCAGAAGAAGCCAAATCAGGAATACATGGCAGAAATATGGAGGCAAGAGCTGAACCAGACCACAGAGGAGTGCTGCCTCCTGACTTGCTCTGCATCGTTTTCTCAGCCTGTTTTCTAATAGGAACCAGGCTCATCTGCCCAGGGATGCCATTACTCACAAAGGCGTGGGCACTCTCACATCAATATTCAATTAAGAAAATGCTCCCAAAGACTTGCCTACATGTAATCTGATGGAGGCATTTTCTCAGTTTAGGTCCCTCTTCCCAGATAAGTCCAGCTTGTGTAAAGTTGACAAAAAACTAACCAGGACAGATACCTAGACACGGAATTGCTGAGTCACATGCTAATTTATATTTAGTTTTATAGGAAAATGTCAGATTGTTCTCCACTGTAAGAAAGTCATTTTTGCATTCCTCCCAGCAAAACAAGAGAATTCCAATTTCTCCAGTTTTGCCAACATTTGTGAATTACTGCCCTTTTTATTGTATGCATCATAATAGACAGGAAGTAGTATCTTACAGGACTTTTGATGTATATTTGTGATGACTGATGATGAGTATTTTTTCCATATGCTCACTGGCTATTTGTGCCTCTTTGGAAAATGGCTATACAAATCCTTTGTCCATTTGTAATCAAACTGTTTCTCTTTAGTTTTTGAGTTCCAAGTATTCTCTATGTATTCTATATATTAAACCATTGGTATATAATTTGCAGATATTTTCTTCTGTGGATTTTCTTTTTGCTTCCTTGATATTACTTGTGATACAAAGACATTTTCTTTTAATACAGTACAATCATCTACTTTTTCTTCTGTTACACAGATTAGGTCCTTTCAATGTCTTCCTGATAGTTCTCCCTAGTAACATAATTTCAAGGATCATCCCAAGCTTTTATTACTTTTTAGAAACCAACAGATGGTACCCTGTTGTCTGTAGTAGATACTCTGCCTACATTTTGTGTTCGGTCTGTAGAAAGAATAAAGCATTGTCTGAGTCCATTACCCTAGTCTTATCAAGAGCCCAACACAGCTGTTTAAAGGGGCATTAAAAGAGGTCTATTTGAATGTTGAATAGTGATTAGGAGCAGCTGGAAAGGGGGTGGGGATGAGTGAAGTTTGGGTAACAAATAGCAAAATACAATTAGAAAGAATGAGTTATGGTGACTATAGGTCACAAAAACTATTACATATTTTATGAGGTTATAAAAGAGAGGAGATTGAAGGCTCCCGGCATAAAAGAAGGCTTAGAGGAGAGAGATGTTTTAATTACTATGATTTGATCAGTGCATGCTATACACATGTGTTACAATGTATGAAATCCCACTAATATGTGCAATCAATGCATGCTAATTAAAAAATAACTATAAAATAGAAGAGACTAAAGGAGATGACTCTAAACACAAAGAACCATGAGAAGAATTTAGGGGACATAGCCATGATATCTCAGTAAAGGATCATATTGTAAATGTAGGTCAAGACACAAAATTGCAAATGTTTGTAGGTATTATATAAGTATGTACATGTGTATATTAAAAGAGAAAACACAGTTCCACACATTTTTGCTCAAAAATCAGAATACTGTAATAAATGAGTGCATGCTTTTGATATAGGCATGCCAATTTTAAAAAAGAATGTGGGGCAGCACTTCATTTAGTTGCAGCTCAAAATAAGTGTTCTGTATCATAAAATCTGATCACAGATAATTATATCATTGTGGATCTAAGGGTAAATTGTACTTAATTCATAGTCAAATATGTTCATTTGCATGGACAAACATTAACCAATATTGATATCATTCCATGGTCAAATGATTTTTTTCTTTTGCACAAGTTAACAATTTTGGATACATTCATGGAGTTAACTTCACAACATTTTTAATACCTTAAAGAATAACCCATATTTATTGCCAATGACTCTTTTTCCCAAGCTCCCTGCCCCAGCAATAGTAATGAACAATCTACTTCCTCTCTCATCGATTTTCTTGTTGTGGACATTTCATATAGATGGGACTGAAGAGTCCTTTGTGACAGCTATGACAATATGATTTTAATGGAGCCTATCCTTCACTTGGAAAGCATCTTTATAATGATACGCTTCTTGTGATATTTGCCTTGTATCAGGTCATTACACTGCAGATTAACCACTTCCAACTGAAGTTTGAGTGCAGGCTCTGGGACTGCCAAGATAAATGGATTTTGAATCTAAACCCAAAGGATTGCAATAAAATGTAACCACTGCTAAGCCACTGAAGTGCTTCATGGTAAGGCAAATCAGCATGTCCAGCTTTGATTTCTGACAACAGATTTATGAAACTAGTGATGATTAAGCCCATGAGAGTGAATGAAGATCACGTTGACACCAGCAGATCAGTAACATGAGAGACTCAATGATTTTCCTCAAGACACCAGCCAAAGAAGGCAATGATAACCATGAGCTTAGAACAGCTCAGATTTCCACAGCTCATCACACTGTGGCCAACTGATCCATTTTTTAATCCACACTTATTTAACTGCCATCATCTGTGCTGTATCTTCATTGATTCCACTTCATGTGGTGTTGTATTGGAGTCTCCAAAGCTTCTTTTAAAATATTTTCCTCTGTAATTTTCCATACACACTACTCATACAAGCTAATTCTCCAGCCACTTAAGAGTTGGCATTGACTTCTCAAACAATAACTAACCACTATCAGGAACACCTGTCAATTCATCAAGAGCCAAGGGAAACCATTCCATATTATTTGCCTTGTTTTTTAAATCCACTTTGCATGCTGTTCCTAATAGTCTCAACAGGCTAATAGTCCTGCCAACAGGCTAATAGTCTTAACCACGTTAATTTTCTCTGGACATTTCTTCAGCTACTGCAATAAAATACAATTTAATAAACATACTGTTGGTAAATAACTTTCTTAGTGGAACCACTTGGAAACTAACTTCTCTTGCAATCTCCATTTCTGTGGTTTGTGCTCGTGAAGAAGTCAGCTGTGATGAGACATTCTGGGTTTCATGTTCATATTTTTCTGCCCATTGCTTTCATGTGAGTTGGGACTATTGTTATCAGCGATTTGTCTGGTAACTGTGATGTGAATTGTAGTCTTTTAGCAGAGTTATATTTTTGCATAGCAAATGTGTTTGCCATCTGATTGGTGACAAGATAATCTACCCTTCATCGTACTTAAAAGTGCAACACGAAAAGGTCCCCTTTGTCTTGAGGGCAGCATGCTACAGTCATTCCACTGTGATTTTCAATATTTGACTCACTCAATGATACAAAGCTGTGAGTACCATGGATGGCATTTGCTGCAACTGTGAAACTCTGTCACTGTAATATCATGTGGTATGTATGGGTACTTAAATGTGACCTTTATGTAATTTTCCCTTATCAATAATATTCTACAGTTTTCGTTCAACTATCTAAAAATGTGAAAAGGAGCCAGCAAGGTGGCTCATTGGTAAAAGGTTCTAGATTTCAAGCTTGATGACCTAGGTTTGAACTCTAGGTCCTACATGATGGAAGGAGAGAAACAAGTCCCATTATATTGTCCTCTGTGCTCCACTCATACATGACACACAATAAACAAAAAATGAAGTACAATATGAAAATGTAAAAGACCATAGGAAAGCCAGCCATGAACTCAATGGGCTCACGGGCCACATTTTGTGAAATTGTAGTCTAATGTCTCTAGAAGGGCTGCGTGGACAAATTGATGTTCTTCCTTCACCAACTTATTTCTGATATTCACAGTTGTTGAAATTACATTAATTTAGGCTGGGCATGGTGGCGCATGCCTTTAATCCCAGGATTCCGGAGACAGAGGCAGGTGGATCTCTGTAAGTTCGAAGCCAACCTGGTCTACAGAGTAAGTTCCAGGACAGTCAGAGAGGGACATAGTAAGACCTTGTCTTTAAAAAAAAAAGAAGGAAAAGAATAAAAGAAGGAATAAATAAATTATATAAACTTCAAAAATATTATTGTTGTATTGTGGGAGAGAGCCCAAGTGTTGTGAGGATTAGATGACAACTTTTGCATGCCCATGCTCTCTTCTACCACACCTCCAGGAATTAAACTCACATTGTGAGGCTTGGGTACAAGTGTCTTTGCCCATTGACTACTGTTCCCATCCAGATATAACCTTTTCAAGCTTTCCCACAGGGGTCACATTTGGGATTATGCCTGTAATTTTGCATACTGATGAACATTCAAACGTGTGTTGTGTGTGAGGGATTTTGAAAACATTTCATTGTCTTTTACAAATGTTGTTATATGCTCTACGACACGGGGAAAACTGAATTGGTGCTGGAGGGATCTTGGCAGCTTTTTTTTTTTTCATCTTGCCTGTTCACATCAACATCATCTTATTTGTAGGGATGTCCACTCTACAACGTGCTTGCTCACCATGGACCTCTACCTGCCCATGGATGAGAAGTCTGCATAGTCCTCCCTTTTATGAGGCTCTGTACTGTTGGACACAGTACAGTCTCCCCAGGATTGCATGGCTTCAGGGAGCATAGCTGGCTAGTTCCTCTGAGGGAAGCCATGCATTCTTGAATCCAGACAGGATGGAGAATGGAAAGCCTTAGTGTTTCTGGCAGTGCTGCACTAGGAAGTCACTTCTGGGTGAGGACAGCTCTGCCTAAGAAAGGCACCTTGTGCATAGCCATGTTTTCTTTGACTCCCTCCTGCTGGTTCTGGGCACCATGCTACCTGCTGGAGATGCATCAGGGGTACCCTCCCACACCAACCCTGTTGCTTTTCTATGTGCTGGATGATGCACGGAGCTATTCATCATATTACTCCCTGGCAGGAAATTAGGTTGTGTGAAACCAAAGCATCCTAGATGTAACAAAAGAAAGTAAATGTGAACTGAAGCCCAGAAGCATTCACAATGCCATAGCAGGCACTAGCTGCTATATTTAGCAGAGCACAGCCTTCTCTTTGGAGCTATCTGTATGCACTATCCAGACCTTCAAACTACCACAGTCATTATCCACAGTCATTATCATACCTCATCTCCATGCTCATTTTCTCAGGAGGAGAAAATCCTCTCCTGATATTTAGTTTATGGATTGTGGGGAATCTGACCGAGAGGGAAAAGTGGGAAGGCAAACAATTGCTAAGGCATATAATTATCACTTTCAAAGACAATGTTCACCTCCAGGTGGCCTATTTGTGTAGGTTCTAATGCCTGAAAAGAGAATTAATTAACCTAGGCGGGTCTCCAGTGCTCAGATGCACTCCTTCAAACCTATTTACAAGCCTGCTTTAAAATGCTGGGTCTTTGCAAGCAGAGAGTCTGCTATAAATACAGCTGCAGATGGACTTCTTTGAAAATGGAAATGGAAAATTCTGAGCAGGAATAACTTGACATTTGATTCTGGAACAACAGTAAAAATGTCAACATCAGCCATGAAAATATAAAACTATAAAATACTGATTAAGGGCCCTTTTAGTTTAAAATATATAGAGAGATTGGTTGTTCTACACAGCTTCGTGCAAAATCACTTTATCTCAAAAAACTTCCATTCCTGTAATGCTGTTACACAATTTAATACTGAAATAGATGCACTGTGGAGTTGCAGTTTTACTGCAACACAAGAATAGTTTCATTTAGACACAGTTGTAGTCCTTGGGGCCACAATCTCTCTCCTATGCACCAAAGCTACACTGTTTGACAGTCTGATAATTCTCTATGTCTTTTAGAGATCCAGTGCCATCTGAAATTGTCATCCCAAAATTTGCTTTAATGCTAAAACTCATAATTGTATTTATACCATGCTTCCACTTATTTACAGCCTTAAATGACTACCTTCTGGATGGCTAATTATGTCCCTGATTCTCTACTGCCTATGGTATAAAAGAGAAATTCCATATTCTCTTATTTTTTTTCAAAAAAAAATAACTCTTTTAAAAACAACATAAAAATTGCAATCCAAACCTTTCTAAGTGTATAGTTGATCAACGTTGCCCATATTTGTACTGTTGTGCAACCAAACTTCAAACTCCAGGAAATTTTCCTCGGACAAAGCTGAGGCTCTACACTCATTGAAAATTCCTTTCCTGTTGTCCTAGTCACTTGCAACCACCACTCGACCTTCTGTGTCTGTGAAATCGACTACTTTACATACGTCATATAGCATTTTCTTTCATCTTCTCATGGCTATCCTTTCCCATTTAATATTACGTTTTGAAAGGTAGTCTACATTGTACCACATTTCAGCCTTCTATTCCTTTCTATGACCAAATAGTATTCCTCAAAACGGTGTTGTGTAGTAGTTTCTTCCCAGGTTGAAGCCTTCCTTCTTGAGGGGAAACTTTTTTTTTTTAAAGATTTATTTATTTATTATTATGTATACAATGTTCTGAATTGAAGTATGAATGCCTGCACACCAGCAGAGGAACAGATTTCATTATAGATGGTTGTGAGCCACCCTGTGGTTGTTGGGAATTGAACTCAGGACCTCTGGAAGAGCAGCCAGTGCTCTTAACCTCTGCGCCATCTCTCCAGCCCTGAAGGGAAACTTTTTAAGACACAAATAAACAGGGAATTGAAATATCAGGATATTATAAGGTTTTGTTTACAGGGATGTGAAACAATCCTACAGGAAAGCTCATTGAGACAGTAAGGGATGACTCAAAATAGATCCAGGAAGTTCCTGAAACTGACCAGATTCCATAGGCTCAAGAGTATATTCAACAGGCCAGGTGTACACCTTTAATCCCAGCACTTGGGAGGCAGAGGCAGGTGAATCTGAGTTCAAGGGCAGCCTGGTCTACAGAGGGAGTTCCAGGACAGCCAGGACTACACAGAGAAACCCTGTGTAGGAAAGAAACAAAACAACAGCAACGACAAAAGTGTATGTAAACAGTAAAGATTGCTGACAGAAGACTCTCAGAAAAAAACAAGCTACAAAGAAGACTCTGAAACAACCTCAGCCACCTCAGAGAGCCAGTAGATCACCCCAGTAGCCTAGAAGAAGCAGACACCTGCCCAAAGATCAGAGATCTGCTATAATAAGGAGAGAAACAGAGCTGCCTGGAAGAGATGTACACGAACTGAGGCACCTGGGAAGGACACCCTGCAACCTGCCAAGCTGTCTGCAGGCTGTGCAGTGTGCTCCAGGTCCCCAGCTTTGTGAGCTGTCATCCAAGCTAGGGTGGACTCTGGTGATGCAGATGTCTTTGAGTCATTTCTACTCCAGTAAATAACCCCTCACCCATATTCCTGTAAGTAACTCCCCCCCTCCAAAAAAAAATCTCATCAAATTTGCTAAGTTGAACTTTGGTGGTAGCTGTATTTTGGTCTGTTGTGGGATTTCTATCTTGGGTGAGTGGACAGCTGTGTCTACCTCACCACAGAAAAAGTCTGTCACACAACAAATGGATATGTAATAATTTGTTTATCTATCCATCCATCTCTGAACACCAGTCATTGGGGTTGGTCAATGAGATTAGATAGCATTTATGTCTTAGTAATATTCCCCAACCCATGAACATAAGGCTCTATATTCACTTATTAGGGGCTGCTTTCCTTTCATTTTTTTTTCTTTTCTTTTTTTGTTTTTGTTTTGTTTTTATTGTGTCAGATTACATCTCCATTATAGTGACCTCTTTCCACCCCTCCCAGTCCCGCACTCCCACCCTCTACCCCCTATCCCTTCCATCCCACTCATCTGGAGTGGAGTGTCCCTACATATCAGTCCCCCGCCCCAGTTCAGCAGTCATGAGGGCCAAGAGCCTCCTCATATACTGGGGGCCTACAAGGCTGTACCACTAGGGAAAAGTGTCTCATTGACAGGAAAAAAGAGTCTATGTTCCTGTTCCCTTTGGTTCATTGGTTGTAGGATAGTTATCCTGTACTATATGGCTAAAATCCAACTATAAGTGAGTAGATGCCATGTGCATCCTTCTGAGTCTGGGTTAGCTCACTCAGGATGAGCTTCTCTAGTTCCATCCATTTGGCTGTGAATTGCATGATTTCGTTGTTTCTGATAGCTGAGTAGTATTCCATTGTGTAGATGTACCACAGTTTTTTAATCCATTCTTCAGTTGAGGGACACCTGGGTTGTTTCAAGTTTCTACCTATTACAAATAAGGCTGATTGCTTTCCTTTCTTAAACACCTTTATTGAAATACACTTCACGTGCCATAAACCTTACCTATTTGAAGAGCCATTCAATGATTTCTTTTTCATTTTAGCAACTTAATTGAAATGTAATTAATATACTATACAATTTACCCATTTACAGAGTAGGCAATGTTTTTAATATATTGACAAGGCTGTAAAACTACTACCAACATCCAGCTTTAGGACACTTTAAAACCCCTTAAAAGAAATTATCATAGCCGGGCGGTGGTGGCGCACGCCTTTAATCCCAGCACTTGGGAGGCAGAGGCAGGCGGATCTTTGCAAGTTCGAGGCCAGCCTGGTCTACAAAGCGAGTCCAGGACAGCCAGAGCTGTTAAACAGAGAAACCCTGTCTCGAAAAACCAAAAAAAAAAAAAAAGAAATAATCATGATCCATTCGCATACATTCCCCAGTTCCCTCTTCTCAAATTTTAGCCATCAGCAAATCACCAATGTGTTTTATAGTCCTACAAATTAACTTATTCTTGACACTTAATGTATTTGGCTACATAAAAGATTTGGTCTTTATGAGTACTTTCTTTCCCTTATAATATTTTAAGGTTTATCTATATTATAGCATGTATATATGTATATATTACATATATATTACACACACAACACATACACATGCTATATATGATATATTGTACATGTATATACTGTATATAGTATATATACACACACATATAAGAATACTATTCCCAGTAAAAAGAAATGAAGTAAGCTATATGCTATTTTATTTATTTGTGTGTGTGTGTGTGTGTGTGTGTGTGTGTGTGTGTGTGTGTGTATCTCCACTCCATCTCTCCAAAAGAGACACTAGCTGGGGAATTAAGTATTCAAGCACTCGAGCCTATAGGAGACAGTTCACATTTAAATCTCATCAACCTAAACTTACTCCGTTTTTACCAGGATGACTGTGCAACATTCTGTCTCTTGGACTTGGCTATTCTGAACCTTTTTACATCAGTGGAGTCCTACAGTATGTGGACTTTCTGTCTCTATGCTTTTATTTACCAGACTTTTTTCAAAGTTAATTTATTTTTATGGCCAAATAATATTTCACTCTATAAATGTATAATGCTTTATCTGTTAATCAGCCAATAGACATTTGTGTTCTTTCTTCTTTTCATCATTATGAACAACAAATGTTCATGTACACATTTTCCTTTGGACTTGTGGTTTTTCTACAGTTTTTTTTTTTTTTTTTTTTTTTTTTTTGTCTGTATATGTGCCCATGCTTGAAGTACATTTGTGTAGAAGCCAGAGATCAACCTTGGGAGCCAATCCCATTATTTTTTGAGATATGGTCTCTCATTGGTCTGTAACTCATTGAGTAGGCTGGGCTGCTTGGCCAGTGAGGCTAAGAGACCTGCCTGTCTCTGCTTCCTTGGTACTGGGATTATCAACATCTGGTACCAAGCCCAGCTTTTTATTTTAAAGATTTGTTTATTTTTATTTTATAAGTATGAGTGTTTTGCCTGCATGCGTTTGTGTGTATCTGGTACCCATGGAGGTGAGAAGAGGGCATTGGACCCCTGGAACTGGAGTTAAGGATGGTTGTGAGTGTTGTGAGCCACCACATGAGTGCTGGGAACCTAACCCCAGTTTCTCTACAAGAGCAGCACATGTTCTTAACCACTGAACCATAGATTCGTTCACATCTCATCCCAGATTTCTTTTTAATGTGGCCACGGGTGTTAAGTTCAGGTCCTTGTGCTTGTGTGATATGCACTTTCCGACTGACCTACCTCTCTAGATCTGGACCTAGACTTTCAATTTGATTGTGTATTTTCAGCATCTCTAGGAATGAGATTGCTGGGTCCTATGACAACTTTCTGTTTCACTTTTTTAA
>CAJQZJ010037460.1:605384-651833 GCA_907164525.1 Lophiomys imhausi
TTTTTTTTGAGACAGAATTTTGCTATAAAAACCAAAGCTGGCATTGAATTCACTATATAACCCAGACTGGCCTTGAACTTGCAACAGTTACCTTCCTGCTTCGGCTTTGTGCATGCTGAAATTACAGGTGTGCCTGTAGTGCCAATTTACCTCTATGTAAATAGTGGAGCTCCCATGAAAGGAACTCTGTCAGCTGCTGTACTCCCTCTGAAAGTGGATTAACAACTGAAGTGACCAGCTCAAATGTCAAGATAGTTTTGAGTCTTTATCTGTGCTGACATCAGCTCATCTTATTAAAAGAGTCAATCTGGACAGCGAGAGGTAAAAAGTAAGTTAAGGAGAGAAGAGTGTTTTGCTCACAGTTCAAGGTACAGTCCATTACGGTAAGGAAATCAAAGTCTCAGGACTTGAATCAGCAACTCACATTGTGTCCACAGCCAGTAAGAGCGCCCACTGAATGCATGATGCTAATGAATTTCCCCTCCTCTGTTAGTACAGTCTGTGATCTCAACTAGGGATTGTTGCTGCCCACACTGGATGGCTCTTCCAACCCCAATTAATGTAATCCAAATAATCCCCACTGTTATATCCAGTGGCTCATCTCCCAGGTGATTAAGATTCTGTCAAGTTGGGCGTTAACCCTAACAAACCCCAGTCTCCGTTTCCGACCTGGGCCAGTTCACCCTTCCTTAGGCAACCTGGTGGTCCCCAGCTCCCGGGATATCACCATATTGATGCCGAACTTAGTGCGGACACCCGATCGGCATAGCGCACTACAGACCAGAACTCCTGGACACAAGCGATCCTCCTGCCTCAGCCTCCCGAGTAGCTTGGACTACAGGTGTGCGCCACCGCGCCCGACAAACCCTAGTCTCAATTAGCAGTTCACTGTATCTTGAGAAACAGGAGGACAAACCCAGGAAAGCAAGGCAGAGTTCTAGATGTGGTGACTAGGAAAAAGATCATATAGAAAAGAGAGGGCTGGAGAGATGGCTCAGCGGTTAAGAGCACTGGCTGCTCTTCCAGAGGTCATGAGTTCAATTCCCAGCAACCACATGGTGGCTCACAACCATCCACAATGAAATCTGGTGCACTCTTCTGGCCTGCAGATACACCTGCAGACAGAACACTGTATACATAATAAATAAATCTTAAAAAAAAAGAAAAGAGAAAGCCCAAGGAATTGAAGTAATGAAACATTTTGGGCTCATTTACTTTGTCCTTGGCTTGGGTAAGAAAGACTGCTCTGGCAGCTCCTACATAGACTTGCAGAATGGTTGCCTCATTTGGGTAAGGCTTAGCTTTCAAGTTCAGAGGCCATGGGGCAATATATCTACAGAGAGTCAGGAATAAAGTATCCTGGGCTGGAGAGATGGCTCAGAGGTTAAGAACACTGGCTGCTCTTTCAGAGGACCTGGGTTCAATTATCAGCAGCCACATGTCTGTAACACCAGGAAATCTGCCACCCTCACACACACATAAATAAAAATAAAGAAATCAGTTTTTTGAAAGTTAACCCCGTTTTTTTTTTTTTTTTAAGTTCTAATACTAGATGGTGAGAAAAAAGCTTGTGGTCCCCTTCCTTGTATAATAACATGTCTTAGCTTTCATTTATTTTCTATCTGGAAAAGTATATTATTCATAAATTATCATAGCCTCAAACCTGATCTACTGGCTTGATTTTTGAAAATGCTCTTTGGATTTTCATTATCACACCCTTAAGATGAAGAAATAAGAGTCCGTGATGTGGTCTACATGCAGAAGTGTCTCCAGCTTTGTGTAAAAACGGGAAAATATTTGCAGCTTCTGACAGATATCCCTGTATGTCTCAGAACTTTTCTGACCGTCCCTCCCTATAGTAGTCTCAGATGGGGCTTCGCTGAGTTTTCCTGTTGAGCCTCTGTAGTTCCTCATTCAGACAAGAGGGTACAGGAAGAATGAATAATCTAATTAAGGTGTTGCATGTGTGTGTTTTGTTTTCTCTTTAGTGAATCCTCATTTAAGTATTTCCAGAGGCAAGGTCTTCCAAAATACTTTTATTAGTACTTTTCTGTATCATAATTCTTTAAAGAAAAAGGGCACATTTTACCAGAAAGGTATTCACATCTCTCTGTGACTTCTAGCTATATTCTTCATATTTTACTATCTGTGGGGATCAAATATCAAAGGAAAAGAGGGTCAGCAAGATAACTCAGGAGAGGTAAAGGCACTTGTCACCAAAGTCTGATGATGTGGACACATACACACACACACACACTGAATAAATATAAACAAACCCAAAGGGGAGGAAAAAGATGACTAACCCACATTTCTGGTCTTTTGCTCTAACAGTCAAGGATAGTGCAATGATTTTTCTAAACTCAGTATTTCCTTCGGAATATGTTACCTGGGAAACAATGATTCTATGGAGGAAGTTCCTGTTCTCTCCTCTCTATACTATTCACATTTCTGTTTCTAGTTTCCCTCAAGTAATCAACCTTTAACACACAAGGACAATACTGAAATATGCCAGAAACCGGTCATTTTAAGCAATTGCAGCTGTTTGAAGTAACTTTTCCACTTTTAAATTTTTGATATTTTTAAACACATCTGAAGCACACAAAATTGCTTTGAAGAGACTTACCCATCCATCTTACTTGAGAAGAATGACAAATCTGTAAACAATATTTAAGCATCTGCTAAAAGAAAATGCCATCGACTGTCTGCACTGAATTTTGTTTGTTGGGAAAGGGATGATGTTAATAGGCAACCTCTTTCTGCCTCCTACTGGTAACCCAATGAAGTGACATGCGTTCTCATCTCAGCCCTGATTCAGCCCTGAAACAGTATGCTATTTGTGAGAGCATATTTGCTTAGAAGGAAATAGCAAGCAGCGATTTCGATCTGAGATTTTTTATTGAAATGTAATTCACAAACCAAAACATTCACCATTTTAAAGTTCATTTCCAAAACTGACCAGCTAGTATTACTATCTAATGCCAGAACATTTCACCCTAAAAAAAAAATAGTCACTCCTCATTCTTCCTTCTCACCCATCACTGAAAACCACTAATCCATTGTCTGCCTCTACCGATTTTCTTATGCTAGACATTACATATAAAAGGAATCATGTTTTCTGTTGTCTTTCTGACTGTCTTTATGGTGTGTGTGTGTGTGTGTGTGTGTGTGTGTGTGTGTGTGTGTGTGTGTGATGTACGTGCATGTGTGTCCCTGTGAGGTGTACATGTGTATAGAGATGCAGTTGTGTGTCAGGAATATAAAGGCCAGAGGCAGCACTGGGTATCTTCCTTTATCACTCTCTTTTATTTTTTTTCTGATGAAGCAGGGCCTTTAGCTGAACCAGGAACTGAAAGATTTAGCTAATCTAGCCAGTCAGCTTGCTCCAGCGATCCACTATCTCTGCCTCCTGAATGCTGAGGTTACAGCAGACCACCTCACCTCTCCAGTACTTACACAGGTGCTGGGGATCCAACCTTGAGACTTCAAACTTGCACAGCAAGCTCTTCACACACTGAGCCATCACACCAGGCCTTGGTAGGGTCTCTTTATGAATCCTAAGTCAAAGGAACTAATCTGTTCCACTGCATGTATGTCACATTGTGTTTATCTATTCATCAGTTGACAGACTAGTTGAGTTTTTTCTCCTGTGGGAATACTATGAATAATGCTGCTGTAAACATTAGTGAACAAAGACTCGGGGGATACTGTCATTTCTGATGGATATATACTTAGGGTTGGAGTTTCTGTATCATATGATGACTCAATGTCTATCAATTTCAGGAGCTGCTGAACTGTATTTCAAAGTGGTGTGACCATTCTACACTACCCCGAACATGAATAAAATCTGTCATTATACTAGCATTTATTTTATCCAGGTGTGTACACATATTATATATCATAATCATTATAGTCATGCTAGGTCATATGAAAAGGGATTACATTGTGGTGGTTTTCTTACTTCCCTAATAAATAAGGGTGCTGAGCAACTTTTCATATGCTTATTACAAAATTTAGGTAAATTTCTAGGGAAATGAGTATCTAAAATTTTTGCTCGTTTTTTTCCTCTCAATTGTCTGTCTTAATGTGTTGTAAGACTAATTTGTATATTTCATATATGAAATCCTAATTATACATGTGGTTTATAAATATTTTCTCTGATTCCATGGGTTATTAAATCCCTTTCTTGATGAAATTTAATTATCTATTTTTCATTTTTGCTACTTTGTATATTTCAAAATCAAGGCCTTAAAGATTTATATCTGCCTTTGCTTTTAAGAGTTTTATGTGGAGCTAAGGTAAAATACAAGAGAATTGTGGTGTTGGCCCATGCCTTTGACTTCAGCGGAGACGGGGGAAGCACCATAGAGTTGGTGGTCTTATGTATTCTGGAGTCATACAGAGCAGGGTGGTGAGGGTGCATACTCTTGGTCTCACCATTCAAGAACAGTACACCCTTGGTCCCAGCACACTGGAGACAGAAACGGGCAGATCCCGGAGCTCAGGGTCAGCCTGATGCAGGGCAAACTCTAAAGAGAGAAAGACTTCGATCCAGAAGTGGTGGAACACATCTTTGATCCCTTCAGATGGGAACCACAGGTCTCTGATCCCAGTAATTAGAGTTCAGAGACACACACATGGGATTTGGACGGACCTAGGTTTGGAGGCTCCTTACAAAAGGCCTTCTCGATGCAGGTAGATTGTCCTTTGGGATCTCAAAATATATACACTGGAGCTGGTTTAGCTCCAAGGTGACAGAATGATTTCTTCTTTAACCGGGATTGAAAGATAACGATTTGTATGTTGTCGGAAGGCCAAATTTGCTTCAGGAGAAGTATTACCTAGCCACCCCCAAAAAGAGGGTAATTGTCCCAGGGTTGGGATTGGGGCAGGGCTCTGTTCTTATCTTTCCAGGAGAATCGAAGCGTCCATTTGGGGAGCCCGGGGACGGCTGGACAGCAGAAACCTCAGCAGAGAGCAGAATCAGGCAACAAGGAGGACAAGTGACCCAGTTGATTCAGCCTGGCAGACTTCCTCAATAGCTGTCTCCATCGGGGGCCTGCAACCACGGCAATCCAGTGTCGCTGGGACCATTCAGCTCTACACAATGCCCGGCCAGAACTTCAGTGAAGCCTGCAAGATCAGCTTCTGCCTACAAACTCCTTAGGTCATCTAAACAGCTGAGAACAGAAGGACTGAACATAAAAGGATTGTACTAACATTTTTAACCATTTTTTCCATTTGGGTTCAGGCCCCAAACAGGTTTACTACGACGAAAAATCAGCAGGAAGTCACTTTAAGAGAGCGACGTCCCATGCCCAGAGGGTGGGGAGGGTGTTTCTCCACCCTTCTTTCTGGTTATTTGAAGGATAACTGAAAACTCAGATATTTAGGGGAAGAGATTACAAGTTGATAAATGGTCCTGTTTAATGGGCTTTGGAGGTTAGCCCCAGGGACTTCCTACTTTTCCTTTTCTGTATCCTTCTTCCTCTCCTATGTAGGAGTGCATAGGCTTGAGAAAAATGAGACATAGACATAGCACAGGAAGGTCCAAGAAGAAGGGGCAGATTATTGAATATGCCCTTATACCTTTGTATATTGATACAAAATTAGTAGTATATTTGGCTAAAGTGGTATTGACCATTGTTTATTGTGCAAAAATAAGATTGTATTGGATTACATCGCTATTGATCTTTGTATATTGATACAAAATTAAGATTATAGTTGGCCACAATGGTATTGACCCTTGTATATGGACATAATATTAAGATTGTATTGGGCTACATAGGCATTGATCTTTGTATATTGATACATAATTAAGAGTATATTTAACCACAATTTAATAGATCTTTGTATATTGATACAAAATTAAAGGTAACGCTTCCTAATAGTATCATACCTAGAG
This sequence comes from Lophiomys imhausi, assembly GCA_907164525.1. Lineage (NCBI taxonomy): Eukaryota > Metazoa > Chordata > Mammalia > Rodentia > Muridae > Lophiomys > Lophiomys imhausi. The sequence continues at coordinate 611,287 of CAJQZJ010037460.1, forward strand.
ATACTTAAAAATAAAATGTGAAGCTCTTGCCTCTTGATACCAACCGTCTAAAACTGTCTAGGATAGTTAAGTAAAACAAACTCCTAGTCATGCAAACATGTCACTTTGTTAGCTACTATGACAGTCTATCACAGATATTCTCTAAACTACTCAGTAATCAAGTTGTTAAGAGACAAGCAACATTTGCTTATCTAAATACAAGAGATGGATAGGGCATCTTCGAAAACCCCAAGAGATCTGCAGAATATGGCATTCAAAGATGTTATCTTAAATTAACATTTTCTCTTTTTTTGATATCGAGACATATCAGCTCCTGACAGCACCCCCTATTCTACTCCAAGTAGAAGATAAGCATCGAAGAATCTCCAGTGTGAGATGGTTGAATTAGTGGCAAGGCTATCTCTTGGCATGAAAAAACCCCTTGCTCCAACTGCAGACAGACTGCTGTCCAAAAAGGACAAAACTTGGTAGCAAGGGAAGTCGACAGCCTAGCTCTGCCAAGACAGGGTAGGTAAGTCCTTCATAATCCCTGCTCTACAACAAATGTCTGTCAGAGAAACAGAAGACTGATGCAGGGATGAATGGAGAGAAAATGGGAACTGTCCAGGCAGTCATTGGTATGTCCTTTCTTAGTTTTGGATGCTGCAGGCCCTGCACTTCCTATATAAGCAGATATATTTATCCCTCTCAGGTCTCTGAGGTGGTTGAAGAATAGACAGCTAGAGTTAAATTTTGAGTTGTTTAGGAATCAAGAGGGTGTTATAGATCTAAGAAGATACTCTTAAAAGTGTGTTGCAAGTTAGTATGAATGTTGAGTCAGATATAGACCTTTAAACTCATGGAGATGGTTAGATAGTAGAATGTTAAAGTCAGGGGCCAAATATGTATAAACTGGACATTGGGAAGGTATACTGGGCCATTTAACTCTCATAAATGTGGCATATTTACATCTGTTGTTTTGTATAGTATTTACTGTTATAAGAGAAGGAAGCATCTGTTGGACTGAAAGGGGAAACTGCTGGGGGGAAGAGGGTGGAAGGGCGGGATAGGAAGGGTGAATAGGGAGGGGATTGTGACTGAGATGTAACTTGAAGAAAAAAAATAAAGTATTTAAAAAAAGACTTTTATGAATATTTCAATCTCTTACATTTCCTCTATTTTTCTATTTTTAGTGAATTTTAAAGAGAAAATAAATTTCAAGAGAAATTTTAAATTTTAAAGAAAAACATGTATAATATTATATTTGGGGCCTTTTTTGTTTCTGTTATTATAAGAACACTTAAACTAACATATTTTTTTAAAAATCTCTGACAATGCCTATCAAGAAAAAAGTGAAGATACATATAATCAGCATGAGGACTGAAAAGTGATATATCATTACATGTGTTACAGATACTACGAATACTAAGCCAAAATTTATCAAGTAATACACCAACTAATTTGAACATGTGGAGCAAATGGAGGAAGTCTCACAAAATCATAATTTTAAAAACTGTACTCAATAATGACAAAGGATCAGTTTCTCCCCAATGTGATCATACAGTCAATATCATCCACGTGAGAATTCTAGAAAGCTTTGAAAACATAAATTATAGCTGAATTCAGGATGCATGTGGCAATGCAAATGTCTTAGGATAGTTGAAGCAATTTTGAAAATTAGAATTGAAGTTTGGGATTGTACTATCTGCTTTCAATCTGTTCAAGATTGTGGCGTTATAATAATGAAGATAATATGACATTTGTATACAGATACTAAATAGGTCAATGAAACCATACAAAGACTGGAAATTAAACCATCAGGACCAGTAACTTATTGGAGGGAGGACAGTTCCTTTTCCATATTTCAATCAAACTCTGAGCTACAGAAACATAAGCAGATGGTCAGGGATCATAAACTTTACATATAGATAGTAATTAAAGATGAATAGAAAATGGACACAGTAGCGTACAGCTTTCCAAGTCAATGCAAATAAATGGAGGGAAAAATGGTACTCAAGCAGGAAGATCCACCTGAGCTATATAGTGAGATTCTGTCCAAGCCTGTCCACCAATCTGTCAAATGGTGGGTGCCATCTAAAATGTCTCCACAAAAGGCTCATGTGTTGAAGCCTTGACACTCAGTGAGTGGCACGACACAGAAATGATTGGATCATCAGGGTACTTACCTCATCAATCTGTTGATTAGTGCATAAATGACTGCTCTTTTAGGAGTTAGAGGAAGTGGGTTACTGAGAGTAAGCCTTTAGATATCGCCAGACTGGCCTCCATAGTGGTTGCACAAGCCTGCACTCCCACCAGTAATGGAGGAGGGTTCCCCTTTCTCCACACTCTCGCCAGCATGTGCTGTCATTTGAGCTTTTGATCTTAGCCATTCTGACAGGTGTGAGATGGAATCTCAGTGTCATCTTGAGGTGCATTTCTCTGATGATTAAGGATGCTGAGCATTTGTTCAAGTGTCTCTCAGCCATTAGGGATTCCTCCTTTATGAATTCTCTATTTAGCTTGGTTCCCCATTTTTTGATTGGATTATTTGGTTTCTTGGCATTTAATTTCTTGACTTCTTTGTAGATTTTGGATATTAGCCCTCTATCAGATGTGGGGTTGGTGAAGATTTTTTTCCCAATCTTTAGGCTGCCGCTTTGTTCGAATGACAGTGTCTTTTGCCTTACAGAAGCTTGTCAGTTTCATGAGGTCCCATTTATTGATTGTTGATCTCAGGTCCTGAGCTGTTGGTGTTCTGTTCAGGAAGTTGTCATCTGTGCCAATGAGTTTGAGGCTTTTCTCCTCTTTCTCTTCTATTAGAATTAGTGTGTCAGGCCTTATATGAAGGTCTTTGATCCACTTGGACTTAAGTTTTGTGCAAGGTGATAAGTATGGGTCTAATTTCATTCTTTTACATGTTGACATCCAGTTAGACCAGCGCCATTTGTTGAAGATGCTGTCCTTTTTCCATTGTACGGTTTTGACTTCGTTGTTAAAAATTAAGTGACCATAGATGTGTGAGTTCATTTCTTGGTCTTCAATTCGATTCCATTGATCCACTGGTCTGTTTCTATACCAGTAACATGCTGTTTTTATTACTATTGCTCTGTAGTACAGCTTGAAATCTGGGATGGTGATACCTCCAGATATTTTCTTATTGTACAGGACTGATTTAGCTATTCTAGGTTTTTTGTTATTCCATATGGAGTTGATAATTGTTTTCTTTTTTCAGGTCTGTAAAGAATTGTGTTGGTATTTTGATGGGAATTACATTGAATCTATACATTGTTTTTGGCAGGATGGCCAATTTTATTATGTTGATCCTACCTATCCATGAGCAAGCATGGGAGATCTTTCCATCTTCTGATATTCTCTTCAATTTCTTTTTTCAAGGACTTAAAGTTCTTGTCATACAGGTCTTTCACTTGCTTGGTTAGAGTTACCCCCTGGTATTTTATATTATTTGTGGCTATTGTGAAGGGAGTTGTTTCCCTAATTTCTTTCTCAGCCCATTTATCTTTTGTATAAAGAAGGGCTTCCTGGCTATATCTTAGAAAACTTGGAATAGCTCTACCTCAAGACCCAGCCATACTACTTCTGGGTATACATCCAAATGATTCCTCACCAAATCACAAGGACATCTCCTCATCTATGTTCATAGCAGCCTTATTTGTAATAGCTAGAAACTGGAAACAATCCAGATGTCCCTCAACCGATGAATGGATAAAAAAAAAAAACTGGTACATTTACAACAATGGAATACTACTCAGCTATCAGAAACATGAAATCATGCAGTTCACAGCCAAATGGATGGAACTAGAAAAGCTCATCTTGAGTGAGCTAACCCAGACTCAGAAAGATGCACATGGCATCTACTCACTTATAATTGGATTTTAGCCATATAGAACAGGATAAGTGTTCTACAACCAACACACAAAAAGGAAGAGGAACATAGACTTTGTTACCTATTAATGGGACAATTTGCCTTAGGGGTGCTACCATGTAGGCCCCCAGTGCAAGAGGAAGCTCTTAGTCCTCATATGACTGCTGAACTGAGGGGGGCTGATATGTAGGGACACCCCACTCCAGAGGAGTAGGATAGGTGGGATGGAGGAATGGGTAGGAGGGTGGGACTAGGAGGGGTGAAAAGAAGGCACTGTGATGGAGATGTAACTTGAAGTAATAAATAAACATAAAAAAGAGTAAGCTTTTAAAGGGTGAACAGTTTTGTTCTTCCCTGCTATGGCACTCTGCTTTGCATCTAGGTTTCAGCTATGGGACCAAGTGAAGACCTTGGAACATGAGCCAAAGTAAGTCTTTCTCCTTTAAGTAGTTTTTCTCAGATATTTTGTCACATGAAAAAAAAATTCCTAACTGATGCAAAAGGTAGCATTTGTCAATTTTTATGAAGTCAATATATGCTTGATCTGGGAAATGGGAAAGGAGAAAGAAAAAAATTGCAGATAAATCTTACCTATGAGCAAAGATGTAGAAATCTAAATCAAAGTAGCATCAAATCTGGCAATACAATGAGAATAAAATACTTTAAATGAGGCCCTGGGTTTCAATCTTCAATACATAAAAACATAGCATAGAATAAAATATATAATGACAATGTTGGCTTAATACCAGGGAGACAAGGTTGGTTAAATATAAGATAAACAAAGAATGTAATTGTCAATTATTCATACATTAAAAGGAGAACTTATATGAGAATATCAATAAGTACAGAAAGAAATACCTCTTAATATCCAATCTCCTACAGTGGGAATAAGCTACCAGGGTGTGTTAATTTTTGTCTCTGTCACAAAACTCATGACAAACAACTTATGGGAGGGAAGATTTGTTTTGGCTCACAGTTTCAGAGGTGACAGTCTATGGTCAATTGGCTCCATTACTGTGGGCCTACAGTAAGATTAGCAACATAGCTGAAAACATGTGCTGATGGAAAGCAGCTTACTTAATTATGCCAGACATCCATGGCTAAAGAACACAGCTCCTTGCCCTACATTTTATCTCCTATAAATATTTCTCCTTTCCTGAGGATGTTCTTGTTCCAGAGTAAGACAGTTCTCATCATGTCCCAACATCTCATTCACTGTAGACCTATAATCAAAATGAAGCCTCAGTACATAGGGGATGGAGAGTACCAACTCAGTGTTGTAGATACCAAGAGACTTGGGGGGAAGTTAGAGATTAATATGTACCAGACTACTGGGTATTAGAGATGCTCTACCAAGAGCAGGAGAATTTGTCTCTATTTTGCTGGTTGGAGTGTTGGAATGTGCTTATACTTTTACTGATCTGAAACATTCCAATCTATACTAAACATTCTTGTTTGAACCTGGAATGTTCCCCCATAGGCTCATGTTGAGCATTTGCAGATGTAGGCCCCTATGAGTGTTACAGGATAGAGATCCGAAAACCACTCAGCATGACCAAAGTTTAAATTGAGAATCTATATTATGCCTGGAGAGAAACATTTCTCAGAGAGCACTCTCAAATGCATTTTACAGGGAACTTTTCAAGGCAAAGAACAGGAAAACCTAGACCCCGGTTGTCAGTTGCTTGGGGAAGTAAAGTAAGCAAGCAGTTTAGCAGAAGTCAAAAACATGCAGTTAGCTGATGCACTTCAACTCTTTATAGAACAGGGTTGGGCACTTTACCATGGTACTTTTCACAGTGTAGGTACAAAACGGGGGAGGTCAGTTTCAGGCTAAACTAAAGATAGCTCCAGCTGAGACAAGATGGAGGAACATTTGCCCTATCACAGAGACAGCTCTCTCAATGGTTTACCTGCATCATTCTCAATTTTCTGGTCTGCCACCACAGGCTTCTGTTACCATGGATAAAGCTATCCTGCCAGGCCTTCTATGCTACAATGAACGGAAATTCCCTAAACCATGAGCCAAAAAAACCATCCATCCCTTAAGTGGTTTCCGCACAGTATTTTGTCACACTAGTGAGAAAGGTAATGAACATAAATGTTAAAACTCTAGAAATTCCTGAGCATGATCTAGAGGAAGGAATTCAAGGACTTTGTGATGGAAATATGTTTGTGTCTACTTATTGCATATGATTCACCTGCTCATTTCCTTAGCTACATGCCTTGAAATGCCAGATGACTGTCTCAGGATGACTAAGTATTTGAGACAAGTTGACAAGGTAACTCCAAATAGCTTTCCCTTTCCTTTGAAAATAATAACTCTTAGAAGAATTGCCAAACTAAGAATAATACAAACACACTAACAACTCATAAAGCCTATTTTATAGCACTATCCTCCAAACCAAAGAACCACCATTTTCATAAGACCACCTGTTTCTGTTTACAAACCATCATCACCATCAGGCTTGTTGCCTATTAACAATCCTTCATGGAAGGAGGGGCTGGGGAGCAGTCAATGGAATCTCACCTGGGTATCCAGTCTCTCCTCTCAGCCATTTGTAAGTGATTTTCCCTAATTGCACATTGCCTAAGGGAAGGGCTACAGTATAAAGGAAAGACTAAAAGGAGGCTCCACCTATGTGGCTGTAGGGAAGCCACCACCCACATTCTGTGAAGACTTTCCAGTGCACCTTCCTTGAGTTCGCCCATGCTGCTGTAAGTAACCCCTCACCCATGTTCAATAAACTCCTTTGTTCCTCCAGATGAACTTTGATGGGCTCTAACTTTGGTTTGTCATTGGAACCTTATGAAGAGGTGGGAGGTGTTTACATTTCCTCCCAAGAAAATAATTTTAGCAACAGAGCCTTTATCCAAATTCATCTATTGTCAATATGTGTCTCATTTGCTTTATTATGTGTATAACATTAACTGTGTGTGAATATATGTGTATAAAATATATTTTTTCATATATATGCGTTATGATATGTGTGTGTGTGTGTGTGTGTGTGTGTGTGTGTGTGTGTGTGTGTGTGTGTGTTTTCTAAGCTTTATGAGAGTAAGTGGCACACTGGAATATTCCATTGTATCTTTCCTAAGAACCTTCTTGTACATGACTGAATATAACAAAACATAAAAAGTTTTGATCTAAGGCAAGTCCTTCATAATTCCTACTCTACAATCAGTGTCTGTCAGAGAAATGGGGTCAAATGGCTGAAGATTGATGCTGTAATGTATGGAGAGAAAATGGGAACTGTCCAGGCAGCCACTGGTATGTCATTTCTTAGTTTTGGAAGCTGCAAGCCCTGCACTTCCTATATAATTAGATATATTTTTCCCTCTCAGGTCTCTGAGGTGGTTGAAGAATAGATAGCTAGAGTCTCATAGTTAATTTTTGAGTTGTTTAGGAATCAAGAGGGTGTTCTGGATCTAAGAAGATGTTTTTAAAATTGTGATGCAGGCTAGTATGAAAGCTGAGTTGGATATAGAACTTTAAACTCATGGAGATAGTTAGATAGTAGAATGTTAAAGTCAGGGGCCAAATACATATGGACTGGACATTGGGAATGTATGCTAAGCCATATAACTCTCATAATTGTGGCCTATTTATTTCTTTTGCTTTGTATTGTATTTATTGTTATAAGAGAAAGAACTATTTGTTGGACTGAAAGGGGGAGCTGTTTGGAGGAAAAAGAAATATCTTAAACTAAAAAAAAGAAGGGTAGAGGATGGGGGTGGAGGGGGAGGAGAGTGGAAGGGTGGGACTGGAGGGGGGGAGTAGGGAGGGGATTGTGATTGAGATGTAACTTGGAAAAATAAAAGAAAGGTTTGATCTAATCTTACTTCCAAATTCTAATTTTGCTAATTTACCCATGGTGTCTTTTTATAACCTTATTGTGCACTTTATCCCAGAAGCCCGTCTACGACCAGTGAGTGTGTCATCTCACTAATATACTTTAGCCAATCCTCTGTGGTATTGAGATTTTTTGGAGAACATGCCCATTTCCTTTTGCTTTAATAGACCGCTCCCCATCCGAAGTCTGTCTGATTTTTTTTCCCATCTTTAGATTTATGTTGTGCCTTCCAAACCACACAATCCTGTAATGAATGCTGTGTACTACTTGCTTGGAGATGCAAGCTATTTATCAGTAACTCTGTTAATGATGTTAATTTCAATCACATGATTCAAGTTGTTTTCTGATTTTTGTCACTTTATAGTTATAATTTTTCCTCTGGAAACTAATGAGTCTGTGTAGACACACTTTATGAACTACTCAGATATTTTGCTTGTCACAAAATTTCCCCTTTGTTTTAACTGTGTTTCTCTTTTGTGTAGTTGATTCCTGTCTAACTCATTTTTTACGGTACTGGTTTTAAAAATGGTGGTACTAAAGCTCCTTTGTCCTGTTTTTCTTTTAAAGGAGATCTTTCTTTTTTAATGTTTATTTATTACTTCAATTTACATCTCCATCACAGTCCCCTCCCTCCAACCCTTCAGGACCCACCCTGTTACTCTCCTACCATTTTCCACCTATCCTACTCCTCCGGAGTGGGGGGGCCCGACATATCAACCCCTTCAGTTCAGTAGCCATATGAGGGCTAAGAGCTTCCTCTTGCACGGGGCGGGGGGACTACATGCCTCCACTAGGGCAAAGTATCCCAAAAACAAGTAACAAAGTCCATGTTCCTGTTCCTTTCAGTATGTTGGTTGTAGGATAATTATCCTGTACTATATGGCTAAAATCCAATAGCTCAGTCTCTAAGACCAACAATCAATAAAAGGGACTTCATGAAACTGAAAAGCTTCTGTAAGGCAAAAGACACTGTCATTCGATCAAAATGGCAACCTACAGTTTGGGAAAAGATATTTATCAATTCCCCATATAACAGAGGGCTAATATCCAAAATTTACAAAGAACTCAAGAAATTAAACACCAAGAAACCAAGTAACCCAATAAAAAAATGGGGTACATTGCTAAACCAAGAATTCACAAAGGAGGAATCTCTAACGGCTGAGAGATACTTGAAGAAATGCTCAGCATCCTTAATCATCAGAGAGATTGCAACTGAAGACGACCCTGAGATTCCATCTCACACTTGTCAGAATGGCTACGATCACAAACTCAAATGACAGCACATGCTGGAGAGGCTCTGGAGAAAGGGGAAAATTCCTCCATTGCTGGTGGGAGTGCAGATTTGTACAACCACTATGGAAATCAGTCTAGCTATATCTTAGAAAACTTGGATTGGATACCTCAATATCCAGCCATACCACTCCTGGGTATACATCCAAATGATTCCTTACCAATCCACAAGGACATTTCCTCAACTATGTTCATAGAAGCCTTATTTGTAATAGCTAGAAACTGGAAACAGCCCAGATGTCTCTCAACCGAGGAATGGATTAAAAAAAAAAACAAAAGAAAATAAAACAAAACAAAACAAAAAAAAAACCTGAGGTACATCTACAGAATGGAATACTACTCAGCCATCAGAAACAACGAAATCGTGCAATTTGCTGCCAAATGGATGGAACTAGAAAAGCTCATCCTGAGTGAGCTAACCCAGACCTAGAAAGATGCACATGGCTTTTATTTACTTATAAAGGAGGTCTTTCTATACAGCCTAGACACACAGCCAACTCCCAATCTTCCTGCCTTAGTCTCCGGACTGCGGGCATTATAGGTGTGAGTCACCAAACCCAGCCTCTTCTTTATCTCTTAAAAGAATTTTACTGGTTAGTCCTCTGTAGATGGAAAAATTAGTGTGACATATCAGAATGACAATGAAATGGCTGACCTCAATGGAAATTAAAACAAAGTCAAGAGCTGGCTGGGGGTAGTAACCCAATGTACACATGGAATGGGGAAAGTGCTGCAAGAGATAGCAAGGCTAGTATCGCAATCAGTCATTGTAGCATAGGGACCTTTGGCGTTTGAAAATTAAACAGAGACCTGAGGAGAGAAACACCTTGGTGCCTGCTGAGGTCCTTCTACAATTGATAAAACTCCTGGTTTAGTGAATGAAGACCTAGCTTGATCTATCATGATAGGGGCTCACTGCTTTCAGTCCAATTACCAGACCTGAGAAAATGAATGAAAGACCAGGGTAAGAGAATCACAAATATGTATGGTATGCATCTTGCTTTTTGCTTTCTCCCAGCAGCATTTTCCTAGGGAAAAGAAACACCGTTGGCCGTCCATATGCATGGGCTCTCCATAAGCAGATTCAACAAATGTTGAGTTTAAAAATATATTTAGATACAGAATGATTACATCTGTGCTGAACACATACAGACTATTTCCTTTCATTATTCCCTAAGCACTATGGGAAAACAGCTATCTATATAGCAAACACATCATGTTATGTATTAAAGTAAAATTCATTTAAATGATAAAGAAGAAGGATAAAACATATGTAATCCCATCATGTGGAATAAAGAAATAAGTAGATGGCAACAAGTTCAAGGCTAGCCTAGAGCATATATACAGCCCCAAGTCAGTCAAGGAGAGGTGGTGAGACCCCATCTGAAAGGAGGAAAAAAAGGAAGGAAACTGAAGAATGAGTATTGATTATATGCAACTGGTATACTATTATACATAAGGGACTTGAGCATGTACAGACTTTTATATCTGTGAGGGAAGGGGAGTATCCTGAAACCAATCTGTGGATACCAAGGTATCATTGTATCCCAAATGTTTGGAAATTAGTAGACACTACATTTTTTAAAAATATGTGTTAATTTTATTTGTATTTATTTGTATAATGTTTTGCCTGCTAGTATCATGTGTATACAGTACCCCCTGAAGACCAGAAGAGGGCATCATATCCTTGGAACTAGAGTAATAGATAGTTGTAAATCACCTAATGGGTGCTGGAAATCAAACTCAGGTCTTCTGCAAAAAGAACAAGTACTCTTAACCATTGAGCCATCTCTCTAGCCCAGAAGATCCTATCTCTGAATTGACAATAATATCTGCATATACAGCATTTTATGGCCACCCATCATAGACTTTTAGGATACAGACAGACAGGAGAGATATGTAAGTCAGGGCCCTGGTCTTTGTCTCTACAGGCTCAGTGAAACTTTCAAATTCAATCTAGTGTGATTATCTTCACTTTGTAAAGTTATAAATGTAAATACTCCGGGAAATGATCAATTCTCATACCTGGGATACATGATCCAAGGATGTATGATCTTTAAGATGATTAAGGGGGAAAAGTAACCTCAGAATCTCATGGAGCTCCACTTACAAGCAAACCTGTACTGACTCCCCGGTAGAACTACAAAGGTAAATATCACAGCAATGGCTAGAAATAGTTTGATTTAATATTTTTAAAACCAAAACTAATGCAAAAGTCCATGATATACAAAATAGCAAAATGTAAGAGTACAAATGACAAACAGAATTAATGCTTGAGTCAGCATCTCCATTGTATTGTCATGTATATTAACCCTTCAGCAACATACCACTAATTTACAGAAAATGTTAATCACTGTATCATCCCACATGACCTTATTATGTCATCTAACATTCATAACAACATGTTGGCCAAATCTGGATACTAAAAAAATAGAAATAACACATATGCTAGAATATGAGTGACAAGGACCAGCTAGAATCTATCTGCTAGGTGGCAGATCAAGAAGTAGGAAGTGGTTTGTCCCTAGAAGTGTTGTAGATATGACTGTTGTGTCACATATACATCAGTAGGTGGCAGAGTGGAGAGAGGCTATGTCTACATTCAGTGATCTGACCTATGAATGAATAGTAGCCTAATTTCCTGGGAGGGGGAACAAGCTGGATACCAACACCACTTTGGTGCCATGGGGCCTGGAAGAGGACATAGCATGTGTGGACCACCAGTCCAGCACCAGGCAAGCACCAGGTGGGCTCCCAGGACAAGAAGCAAGCCAGAGCCAGGCGTGGTAGCACACGCCTTTAATCCCAGCATTTGGGAGGCAGAGGCAGGCGGATCTCTGTGAGTTCAAGGCCAGCCTGGTCTACAAAGTGAGTCCAGAATAGCCAGGGCTACACAGAGAAACCCTGTCTCAAAAAACCAAAAAGAAGAAGAAGATGAAGAAGAAGAAGAAGAAGAAGAAGAAGAAGAAGAAGAAGAAGAAGAAGAAGCAAGCCAGAGACTAGGGGAACCCTGCCTGGCCCTGGATGAGGGGGCTGTGAGTGAGCCAGTCCTGAGGGTGTGAATGTGGGAGAACCAGTCTTGGCTTTTATCTGCTTTGTGATGATGTAAGCAAGGGAGAGATCCTTCTCCTTTGGCCCTCACCAGCAGTAGTGGACAGGAGATCTGGCCCAGATAAGGTTACAAGAACTGTGCTTGCCCTTCAATATGCTGTAGCATTTGGAACAGCAGGCCCTGCACCTTGCCTAAGCAGCACACTATAGCTGCTCCTGAATATGGAGTTGTGGGTGAGCCAGTCCTGAGGGGGTGAGTGTGGGAGAGCCAGCCCTGCCTTTTCTCTGCTTAGTGGTGGTGTTGGCAAGGGAGAGACCCCCTCCACTCCACTCCCTTTTGCCCTCACCACCAGAGACAGACAGGAGATGTGGCCCTGATGGGGTGACAAGAGCAGGAGAGCTGTCCCTTCCACTCACATGCTGCAGCACTTGAGAGAGCAGGCCCTGAACCTTCCCTGGGCAGCACACTACAGCTGGTCCTGGATATAGGGGTTGTGGGTGAGCCAGCCCTGAGGGAGGGACTGTGGGAGAACCAGTCCTGACTTTTGTCTACTTTTTGGAGGTGTTGGTGAGGGAGAGATCCCCTTTACTCTCTTGCCATTGACACAGGTAGCAGGTGGGAGAATGGGCCCTGCTGGGGTCATGAAATCAGGAAAGCTGATCCAACCCCTTACCTGCTACAGCACTTAGGAAAGCAGGCCCTGCAAGTGAGGATAGCATTCCCGGAACCAAGGCTTTGAGTTGGCCCACTCCATGGATGAACTGCTGGAGTGCATGAAGACGCCAGTTCCACAGACCCAAAACTACAGGATCTCCATGACACAGGACAATAACTACATATCTGAGAGGAGTCCAAGTGAGGTTCCAGTACTGACAAAGTAGCAGAAGCCAGAGGCTTCATACCAGACCAAGGAGTCATTATAATGAACATTTGCAAGCAAAAACATGTGGCCAAAAGGGAAAATCGTGGGACACATTGAGACACACTACTGCTTCCACAATGAAATTTTTATGTAGGGGGAAGTTGAAAGGGTGGAGTGTGGGTCTGAGTGGAGGTGGGAGAGGAGAGGGAACAAGGTGCATGATATGAAATTCACGAAATAAAAAAAAATAAAAAGAAAAAATGTCAAAAAAAAGAAGTAGTTAGAGGAACGTGCTACCAAGCCTGAAGACGCATATCCTGGATGAAGAGAACCAATTTCTACACACACACACACACACACAGAAAGAGAGAGAGAGAGAACAAATAATAATTATGTTATGAAAATGGTTTTTAAGAAAGTGATAATTGTCTAGGACTTATAAGAAAATGCTGCATGGGAGTTGGAGATAGCTCAGTGGGTTAAGAGTACTCATTGCTTTTTCAGGGTGCCCAGGTTCAGTCCCCAGCACCCACATTGCAGTTTATAATTATCTATAACTTCATTTCCATGGAATCTGACACCTTTTCTGGTGTCCTTGGTCAACAGGCATATACATGGTACACAGACACACATGCAGAAACACACACACAATTAAAAAAAAGAAATTGCTGAGAATAGTAAAGTTTTAGTGGGACAACTTGAAAGGAGACAAAAAATATTAGAGAAAGGGGAATACACCTAGTGATCTTCAGAAGAGAATAGAGTTGTATCTTATACTCCTTACTATAGCAGACTTCAATCAGAGAAGAACATGTTATGTTTGACTGGCATCCAATGGCACAGCTGAATGATAGACTTCCCACTGCTCATGTACGAGGCTCTAGGTTTGATCCCTGGCACCACACATAGTAAAAACTCCTTCAATTTTCTATTTCCCGGGTTGTTCCTTTACTTTTGCTAGATGACTCACAAGCTTTCCATTTTTAAGAGGGCCTTGAGGAAGAGAATGGAGTTCCAGAAACTCAAGCTCACAGTGAGAGTGACTCTCCCTCCTGATCCTTATCATTAAGCTCAACAGTGCTTATTAAACTCAACAGTGCTCAAAACATTTATGAATGATTGGGATGTCACAGAAAGTTGTTCCTGGAGCTCTGGGGGGGGGAGTATACTCTTTAAGAAAGTAACAGTTCTTACTAAAAATCTATTCCAGTCTTGCTTCTAATTTTGGGTCAAGATTGAATTTCCAATCAAGATCAAGAATGTCAATTGACCATATAATGTGAATTGTCCCTCATAAAGTGGGTGCTCACACTGCACTTAATTACCCTCATCGTGCCCCAAAACATTTACTGTGTCATAGAAGCAATAGTACATTTGGAAGGTCAAGGACCAAGAATACCTAACTCTTGATAACTCCCACTGCAACCTCAGGGGAACAATATACCTAGTTACAGCTCGCTATGCACAATATGCCTGTGACAGCCAGAGAGGAACTGCTCTAGCCTGAGGGGCATTCCGGAAAGACTGGGGAAAATGTAAAATGTTCACAGTGGGGAGAAGGTAAAGATCGAGAATAGAGTATTGCAAGTTCGAGGCTACCCTGGGCTATGCAGCAGGATCCTATGTCAAGAAATTTTTAAAACCAGGCCTAGTGAAACAGACCTGTAATTACAGCTACATGGAAGACTGAGGCAGGAGGATCACAGTTTTAGAGCCTGCTTGAGGTATGGACTGAGTTCCAGGCAAGCCTGGGCAATTTCGTGAGATTCTATGTCAAAATTAAAAAGGCAAAAAGGGGATTGGGAATACAATTCAGTGGGAAAATGCTTGCCTAGCATGTACAAGGCCCTGGGTTCAGTCCCCAGCAATCTAGAAAAGTTCTTTGAAACCCTTTTTGATAAAGGGGACTCAGGTCAAATAAATGACAAGCTACAAAATGCGGGACTCGTTGAATTCCCTATATGATCTGGACAGATGCACATCTGGCCTCTTCCCAAGTACTTCCAATGATAGGTAGGTCACTACTTCTCGAATTAGGCCAGGCAGTAGTTGCATAGTAAACGTAATTAAAAGTCTGCAGGAGATTGAGCAACGTTCTGCTTCTCCTTGCTGCATCCACAGTTCCCTTTGGAACAACACAAATTGAATTCTGTACCTGATGTGTATGGCTCCCTTTAAAATTTATGAAATGTTTTCTCTTCAGATCAAATGCCTAATTCCATAAAGTATTCTGTACATAATATTGTTCTGAAGATCCTCTTTTTGTGTTTGCTTGGTCATTCTCTTTTCTCTTGACTCCTTGCAAAAAATGTGAGAGAAAAATTAAAATCTCTCCAAAGCAGATCATTGTGGACAATTAATACATCTGAGTTAATGAGAAGCACCAAAATGTCTGTCATTGCCATTAAATATTATGTGTTATTTTATTTGTGTGTGTGTATCTGTTTATGTGTATATGGACATGTATGTGCAGGTGCAAGTGCATGTTGTATATATGATGCCAGCAGTTTTGAGGCAGGGTCCCTCACTGAATGTGGAGCTCACCTATCCAGCTAGACTGGCTGGCCAGTGAACCCCCTTCATTGTCCTACCTCCTCCTCTTCATTGCTGGAATTTCAGGTTGTGCCTGACTTGTCACATGAGTGCAAGGGATAGAACTCAGATCCCCATGTTTGTGTGGCAAGCCCTTTACTAAGTTATTTCCCTACCCCTCTATTAATCTTATTTTGATCCTCTCAACCACCATGTACTATTATTAGTTATATTTTACCAATAAAAAACAGAAGCACAGAGAAAACAACTTGTTGGAGGGCACAAAAGTCAAGGCAAGGTCGACTAAAATCTAGCTGCCAATATATATTTTAACAGAATATATTAGCAGAAGATTTTAACAAATTATTTTAAATTAAAAGTTTAAGTTAGGAGCTGGAGAGATGGCTCAGAGGTTAAGAGCACTGACTGCTCTTCCAGAGGTCCTGAGTTCAATTCCCAGCACCCACATGGTGGCTTACAACCATCCACAGTGAAATCTGGTGCCCTCTTCTGGCCTGCAGGTATATCTGCAGACAGAACACTGTATACATAATAAATAAATAAATCTTTTTTAAAAAAGAAGTTTAAGTTAGCAAAATATAGAATAGCGTGTTTCTTGACATTTTCAGACATGTATATCATTGTAGTTTTCTCATGTCTACCTCCCACCATCCTCTCTTGTATCCATACCCCACTCCCTAGGTCTCTGTTGAATGGCTGCACAACTTGAATCTTTACACTTGCAACTCTGTCCTCATCTTTGCATTTAGGAAATCAGAAGCTCACTGAAATCTGCAGCTAGCTTTCAGAAAGAGGCCAAGAACAGCCTTAGCCCTCACCTCTCAAAGTTATATGCAGTCTTCTGTCTCTCTTACATTGGGCCTTGCCGTGACTCCTCAATTTGAACTGATATCTCAGGGCTCTCTTGCCTTTGTGGCATCTAAAAATTTAAAGAGTAAACATGCCCCAGTAAGCCTACAGTTTGAAAAACAGAGAGATAGAAACAATCTGTGGTATTATTATTATTATTTTAGGTTTTTTTCAGGCAGGGTTTCTCTGTGTATCCTTGACTGTGGTGGACTCACTTTGTAGACCAGGCTGGCCTTGAACTCACAGAGATCCGCCTACCTCTGCCTCCTGAGTGCTGGGATTAAAGGCGTGGGCCAGCACGCCCATGTGCCACCATGCCCGGCTTTTTCTTTTCTTTTTTTTTAAATGTATACAGTGTTCTCTCTGCATGTATGCTTGCAGGCCAGAAGAGGGCACCAGATCACATTGTAGATGGTTGTGAACCACCATGTGGTTGCTGGGAATTGAACTCAGGACCTCTGGAAGAGCAGCCAGTGCTCTCAACCTCTGAGCCATCTCTCCAGCCACATTCTGTGGTATTATCATACAGATGTATTCGTTTGTTTGTTTGTTTATTGTGTGTGTGTGTATACCTGTGTGTATAGGCATGCACATGCATTGGTACTTGGGAAACAGAATAGGGTGCCAGATTCCCTGGAGCTGGAATGACAACTGGTTGTGAGTGCTAGGAACCAAAATTGGGCCTTCTGCACAAGTAGCAAGTATTCTGCATTTCTGAACAACCTCTCCAGTCACATTTTATTTTGAGACACTCACTTCTATCACATCAGCCGTTAATCTCAGAATCATACATTTTTGTTAATACAATAAAAATACTGACTGAACATTTCAGTGTACTGGACTTTGGGGGGGAGATTCAGTTGTTAATCTGTAACTCCATGCAAATTCTTATATAATGATACTGAGAGCTAATACACCTTAGTCTGAAGAATTTGGATTCGGTTTCAGGAAGCTGGAGAATAGACCCACCTACTACAATGTAGAAAGCATGAACTTTATGTAGCACTTTGGTGAATATGTGAATATGCCTGGATACAAGTAATACAAAGCCTAACCCAAACTAGCTTTCAGTAATGAATGCAGGTTACTAGATCACATGATGAGGCAAAGTGAGCTGTGACATCCTTGGCACTTCACTGGCTCAACAATATTATAACGATCCTGGTCTGTCTATGTTTCTACTCTCTAGCTACTTTCTACATAGCAGCAGAATAGCTGCACCAACTCCAGGGTTCATGTCCCCAAACAATAACATTCTATGGCCAGAAGAGAGAAGTGTCCCTTCTCCAGGAACACTTTCATTATAAAAATCATTCTTACAAAGCCTTAGACTTTTCTACAAATGTTGCAAACCAGAACTGTACTTCAGGTCTGTGACTAGGCCAGCCATTAACAAGAATAATGAAATTACCATGGCTGGGGGAGGGTTCAGACTGGGGAAGTGTCTCAGCTTTCTTAAAATCCATGGTGGCACTTATCAGTACAAATTCGAATTCTACAGTGTGAAGAGATGGCTTAGCAGATAAGACCACTGGCAGCTCTTACAGAAGACCTGTATTCAGTTCGCAGCACCCACATGGTGGCTTCAGTTCCAAGGGATCTGATACCCTCTTCAGGCCTCCACAGACATGTGATACACATGCATATGTGCAGGCAAACACTCATATATATATGAAATAAGTAAATTAAAAATATGTTGTCATTAGAATTCTGTCATCATGGAAAAGCAGTAGGAGCCAGCAATCTATAATACCTGTAACGTATAACCAGGTGTGGGCAGATATTTAAGCATGTTGAGTGAAAAGATGACATCCATATCCATTCACACAATTATTCAACTGCACAGAACTATTCAAATCCAAGCCCATTGAAAAACTAAAATAATATATACTACTTTACTTGATGGGCATTATCACAGATAAAAAAGTGTAGCTGATCTCAAAATTACTGCATATTTCATTCATTCAACATACATTGTATTTAAAAGGAAATTGAATTTCAGAAAAATCCAGAGTTTGGAAAATAAACAATGAATTATCATGATTTTGCATTTATTCCATAGAAAATTATGCAATATTCTTGAGGCTTCCTTGTGTTTATTCAGGTGTATTCAATAATGTCTTTGATATCTTCAATATAAAGGCACATTAATGCTAGATTTTTTCAACATTTATTTATTTATTCAAGCTACATCCCAATCACAGCCCCTTCCTCCTCCCCTCCTATTCCTTCCCTCCCTTTTCTCCTTCCTATCCTTCTTCTCTGGTGAGGGGAGCTCTCCCATTTCAGCTCCCCTCAGTTCATCAGTCCCATGAGGGCTAAGAGCTTCCTCTGGAGCCCAACATGGCAGCCCAGCTAGTGTAAGGTGTCACACTAACAGGCAACAGACTATGTGACTGAGACCACCCACCCCCTACTTGCTAAGGGATATACATGAAGACCCAGTTGTCTACAATCTATATATGCATGAGGGGATGTCTAGGTCTGGTTTAACCTTTCTTCTTCTTCTTCTTCTTCTTCTTCTTCTTCTTCTTCTTCTTCTTCTGTTAGTATTTCATTCTCTGTAAGTCTCTAGGGTCCTAGATTGGTTAGTTCTGTTGATCTTCATGTGTTGATCTTGACCCCTCCTGGTCTCTCTATTCCTCCTCACTCTCTTATATAGGACTCCCAGAGCTCTACCTAATGCCTGGTTGTGTGTTTCGGCATCTATTTTGGTCTGCTGCTGGGTGGAATTTCTCATAGGATAGTTATGCTAAGTTCCTGTTCCTTTGGGTCTGTGGTTTTTCGGATAGTTATCCTGTACTATATGGGTAACATCCAGTTATAAGTGAATACTTGCCATGTGTATCTTTCCAGGTCTGGGTTAGCTTACTCAGGATGAGCTTTTCTAGTTCCATCCATTTGGTTGCAAATTGCATGATTTCCTTGATTCTGATAGCTGAGTAGTATTCCATTGTTTAAATATACCACAGCTTTTTATCCATTCTTTGGCTGAAGGGCATCTGGATTTTTTTCCAGTTTCTAGCTATTACGAATAAAGTTGTTAGGAACATAGCTGATCCAATGTCTTTATGGTTTGGTGGCGAATCTTTTGAGTTTATGCCCAGGATTGGTATGGCTGGGTCTTGAGATAGAACTATTCCCAGTTTTCGGAGATATTGCCAGATTGATTTCCATAGTGGTTGTACAACTTTGCACTCCCACCAGCAATGGAAGAGTGTTCCCCTTTCTCCACAGTCTCACTAGCAAGTGCTATCACTTTAGTTTTTGATCTTAGCCATTCTTGACAGGTGTGAGATGGAATCTCAGAGTCGTTTTGTTTGTTTGTTTGTTTGTTTGTTTGTTTGTTTGTTTTGGTTTGGTTTTGGTTTGGTTTGGTTTGGTTTTTCAAGACAGGGTTTCTCTGTGTATCCTTGGCTGTCCTGGACTCACTCTGTAGACCAGACTGGCCTTGAACTCCAGAGATCCGCCTGCCTCTGCCTCCCAAGTGCTGGGATTAAAGGTGTGTGCACCTCGGTGGGCTCAGAGTCGTTTTGAGTTGCATTTCCCTGATAACTAAGGATGATGAACATTTCTTCAAGTGTCTCTTGGCCGTTAGAGATTCCTCTTTTGTGAATTCTTCATGTAGCTCTGTACCCCATTTTTTTTATTGTACTATTTGGTTTCTTGGTGTTTAATTGTGGGGACCCGGGAAATGGAGGGTTATGAAAAACATTTCGTTACTGGGTAAATGAAAGTAACTTGGGGAAGATATCTAAGAAGGCACCAGCTGGAAGATGCCAGGGCAGAGTTGAAGCCCGATCATGGGTATAGCTGATTGGGTGAGCAAGAATTCCATGCTTGTGACCAGTGCATGTCACCATGTTACCAGGCTTGTGCTGTGTGGTGTGATAGGATGACCTTTAATGTGATTGACTTACATAGCCCCACATGGAAATCCCCCATTTGATTCTGTATATAAGCCAGAGAATGAAACATTAAAAATGGGAAATGCCTGAAAGGGGAAACTTCTGGGGGGAAGAGGGTGGATGTGTGGGATAGGAAGGGGGAATAGGGAGGGGTTTGTGACTGAGATGTAACTTGAAGAAAAAAAAATAAAGTATTTAAAATTTTAAAAAAATGGGAAATGCTTAGACATCATCCCTGTGGCATCTGTTTGTCTTTGGAGTAAAGGCAGTGCACTCATCTTTTCCTGAGAACCCCCTTGTGTGGTGATCACCGTGTCAGGGGTCACCACATTTAATTTCTTGAGTTCTTTGTAAATTTTGGATATTAGCCCTCTGTCAGATGTGGAGTTGGTGAAGATCTTTTCTCAATATGTAGGTGGCATTTTGATTTAATAATGGTGTCCTTTAACTTACAGAAGCTTTTCAGTTTCATGAGGTCCCGTTTATTGATTGTTGGTCTTAGAGCCTGAGCTATTGGTGTTCTGTTCAGGAAGTTGTAACCTATGGCAGTAAGTTCAAGACTTTTCCCCACCTTCTCTTCTATTACATTTAATGTGTTCAGTTTTATGTTGAGGTCTCTGATGCAGATGGACTTAAGTTTTGTACAGGGTGATAAATATGAGTCTATTTGCATTCTTCTACATGTTGACATCCAGTTAGACCAGCATCATTTTCTGAAGATGCTTTCCTTTTTCCATTGTATGGTTTTGGTTTCTTTGTCAAAAATTAAGTGATTGTAGGTGTGTGGGTTACTTCTGGGTCTTTGAATCGATTCTATTGATCAACTGGTCTGTTTCTATGCCAGTACCATGCTGTTTTTATTACTATTGCCCTGTAGTACAGCTTGAAATCAGGGATGGTGATGCCTCCAGATGTTCTTTTATTGTACAGGATTGTTTTAGCTATTCTGGTTTTTTTGTTTTTCTGTATGAAGTTGAGAATTATTCTTTCAAGATCTGTAAAGAATCGTGTTGGTATTTTGATAGGAATTACATTGAATCTGTATATTGCTTTCAGTAGGATGGTCATTTTTTGGTCTTTATAATGAGTTTTTAAAATATTTTATGTATTAATTCAAGTTACAACTTGATCATAGCTCCCTCCCTCCTACCCTCCTGATACCACTGTTCAACACTCTACCCCTCTCCTATCTATCCTTCTCCTCCAGTGTGGGGGCCCCCACATATCAGCCCCCTTCGGTTCATCAGGATGGTCATTTTTATTATGTTGATCCCACCTATCCATGATCATGGGAGATCTTTCCATCTTCTGATATCGTCTTTAATTTATTTCTTCAGGGACTTTATGTTCTTGTCATATAGATCTTTCACTTGCTTGGTTAGAGTTACCCCCCAGGTATTTTATATTATTTGTGGCTATTGTGAAGGGTGTTTCCATAATTTCTTTCTTGGCCCATTTATCTTTTGTATAAAGGGGCTACTGATTTTTTAGAATTAATTTTATATCCAGCCACCTTGCTGAAGGTTTTTATCAGTTGTAGGAGTTCTCTGGTAGAATTTTGGGGGTCATTTATGTATACTATCATATCATCTATAAATAGGGATGCTTTTGACCTCTTCCTATAACCTTTATATCCCCTTGATCTGCTTTAGTTGTCTTATTCCTCTGTCAAGAACTTCAAGTACTATATTGAAGAGATATGGAAAGAGTGGGCAGCCTTGTCTTGTCCCTGACTTTAGTAAAATTGCTTTAAGTTTCTTTCCATTTAATTTGATGTTGGTTGGCTGTATATCACCTTTACTATGCTTAGGTGTGGGCCTTTTTTACTTGATCTCTCCAAGACTTTTATCATGAATGAGTGTAGGATTTTGTCAAAGGCTTTTTCAGCATCTAATTAGATGATCATGTGTCTTTTTCTTTCAGCTTGTTTATATGGTGGATTACATTGATGGATTTTTTTCATATGTTGAACCACCCTGCATCCCTGGGATGAAGCCTACTTGGTCATGGTGTATGATACTTTTGATGTGTTCTTGGATCCAGTTTGCAAGTATTTTATTAAGTATTTATTCATGTATGTTCATAAGGGAGACTGGTCTGAAATTCTCTTTCTTTGTTGGGTCTTTGTGTAGTTTAGGAATCAGGGTGACTGTGATCTCATAGAATGACTTTGGCAGTATTCCTTCTGTTTCTATTTTGTGGAAGAGTTTGAGGAGTATTGGTATTAGCTCTTCTTTGAAGGTCTGGTAGAATTCTGTGCTGAAACCATCTGGCCCTGGGTTTTGTTTTGTTTCGTTGTTGTTGGGAGAATTTTAATGACTGCTTCTATTTTCTTAGGGGTTATAGGACTGTATAATTTTTTACTTAATCTTGATTTAACCTTGGTACATGCAATCTATTAAGGAAATTGTCCGCTTCTCTTAGATTTTGCAATTTTGTGGAGTACAGGTTTTTGAAGTACGACCTGAATATTCTTTGGATTTCCTCAATGTCTGTTGTTATTTCCCCCTTTTCATTTCTGATTTTGTTGATTTGGGTGTTTTCCCTTTGTGTTTTAGTTAGTTTGGCTAAGGGTTTGTCTATTTTGTTGACTTTCTCAAAGAAATAGCTCTTGGTTTCGTTGATTCTCTGTATTCTCTTTGTTTCTAAGTTATTGATTTCAGCCCTGAGTTTGATGATTTCCTGCCATCTGCTCCTCTTGGGAGCATTTGCCTCTTTTTTCTAGAACTTTCAGTTATGTTGTTAAGTTACTAATAGGAGCTCTCTCCAATTTCTTTTTGAAGGTACTTAGTGCTATGAACTTTCCTTTTAGCGCTGCTTTTATTATGTCCCGTAAGTTTGGATATTTTGTGCCTTCATCTTCATTGAATTTTAGGACATCTTTGATTTTTTTTTCTTAATTTGTTTCCTGACCCAGTGGTCATGAGTAATGAGTTGTTTAGTTTCCATGAATGTGTAGGCTTTTTGTTATTTCTGATGTTGTTGAAGTCCAGCTTTAATCCGTGGTGATCTGATAAGATACAAGGAGTTGTTTCAATTTTCTTGTATCAGTTGAGACTTGCTTTGTGACCAACAATATGGTCAATTTTGGAGAAGGCTCCATGAGGTGCTGAGAAGAAGGTGTATTTTTTTGTTTGCATGAAACATTCTGTGGTTATCTTTTAGGTCCATTTGATTCATGAGCTCTGTTAGACTGTTTATTTCTCTGTTTGGTTTCTGTCTTGATGATCTGTCCGTTGTTGTGAGTGAGTATTGAAGTCTCCCACTACTAGTGTGTGGGGATCGATGCATGGTTTAAGCTTTAGCATAGATGTTCAGAATTGAGATGCCATCTTGATGAATTTTTCCTTTGACAAGTATGTAGTTTCCTTCCCCTTTTGGTTGAAAGTCTATTTTATTTGATATTAGGATGGCTACTCCAGCTGTTTCTTGGGACCATTTTCTTGGAAGACCTTTTATCAGGTCTTTCCTCTGAGGTAAAGTCTATCTTTGTTGGTGAGGTGTGTTTCATGTATGCAACAGAATGATGAGTCTTATTTCCAAATCCACTCTATAAGCCTGTATTTTTTTTTTATTGGGGAATTGAGTCCATTGATGTTGAGAGATATTAATGACCATCGGTTGTTATATCCTGCTATTTTGGTGGGTGGTAGTAGTGTATTTGTGTTTCTTTTGCTTTTCCTGCAGTGGGGTTATATATTTACTGTGTTTTCTATGGTATAGTTATCATCTCTGGGTTGGAGATTTCCTTCAAGGATCTTCTGTAAGGCCAGATTTGTGAATAGATATTGTTTAAATTTGAGTTTGTTGTGGAATATCTTTTTTCTCCTTCTATAGTGATTGTAAGATTTGCTGGGTATAGTAGTCTGGGCTGGCACCTATGGTCTCTTAGGGTTTGTAGGACATCTGCCTAGGTCCTTCTGGCTTTTAAAGTTTCTGAAAAGAAGTCTGGTGTGATTCTGATGTGTCTGCCTTTATATGTTACTTGTCCTTTTTCTCTTACAGCTTTAAATATTCTTTCTTTGTTCTGTACATTTAGAGTTTCGATTATTATGTGTCAAGAGGAATTTCTTTTCTGGTCTAATCTATTTGGTGTTCTGTCTGCCTCTTGTACACTTATGGGTATCTCTTTCTTTAGGTTTGGGAAATTTTCTTCTATGATCTTGTTGAAGATATTTTCTGATCCTTTGAGTCAGGAGTCTTCTGTTTCATCTATTCCTATAAATTCTTATGTTCTGCCTTTTTATTGAGTCCTTGATTTCTTGGAAGTGATGGGTGAGGACTTTTTTTAGATTTCTCATTTTCTTTGGCTGTTATACTGATTTCTTCCATTGGGTCTACCATGCCTGAGATCCTGTCTCTTGTCTATTGTATCCTATTGGTGATGCTCGTGTCTGTAGTTCCTGTTCTCTTTCCTATGATTTCTACCTCCAGCATTGTCTCTGTTTCTGTTTTCTTTTTTGCTTCTATTTCCAATTTTAGGTCTTGAATCCATTTATTCATTTCCTTCTCCAGCTTGATTGTCTTTGCCTGTATTTCTTTAATGTCTTTGTCCCTTTCTCCCTCCTGTTTGACTGAGTTTTCCTCAATGTCTTAAATTGATTCCTCCATTGTCTTCATCTCTTGAATTATGATTTCTTTAAATTCTTTCAGGAATTTATTTTCTTTTTTTACAACCTCTATCATTTTCATAAGCATAGATTTGTTGTCATTTTCTCGTGTTTCAGCTGTGGTGATATGGCCTGTGCTTGTTGTACTAGAATAGCTGAGTATTGTTGGAGTCATATTTCTCTGGTTTTTGTTGATTTTGTTCTTTTGCTGGACTTTAGCCATCTGGTTGTCATTACCTGATTGCTTCTGGTGCCCACTGGACTTGGGTGCCAAGGAAAGAGCTTTGACGTGGAGGCCATATTGTCTTGGTGACCTGCAGCTCTCTACAAGATGATGGGTGAGTGGGGCCTTGGGTTACAGGCTGGATCTCAGTTGGCCACCTGCAGCTCAACCCTTCTTTTTGTGTCCCAACTGGGCACTCAGGTCAGGGATTGGGGTAAGATGTGTTATTTCAGCCTTCATGATCCTGAGATCTGCCTGGTCTTCCTAGTGAGGTTGGTGGGGCTCATCAGGACACAGACTGCAGGCTAGAGTTGGTGGGGTGTCTGGCTGTTCCCACAGCCTGAGTGTCAGGTCTGTGAGTGAGGTCCCCCCTGAAGTTCCCTGAGAATCACAGATGCAGTTTGGGCTTCTCAGCCAGAAACACTGTGTCTAGGCAGCCTGCTAGAGCTGGCGGGGTGTCCGACTACTCTACCACATCCCAGGTGACAAGCCTGGGAATGTAATGCCAGTTTTAATAAGGAGAAAGAGTGATATAGTGAATATTTCATTTTGAGTAGTTGGCAAAAGATTAATTTTTTAAGTTTACTTCAAAGGAAAAGGATGAAATAATGAAAGATGAAAGACTGATTCATGATTTCCATGCTAGTTACTTCAGAAGACTCCACAGTCCCATTCTTATCTGCTGACTGAAATCTTTCAAAGATAATTGATCTAGGTTTCTCTTTTATTGCATTTGCTGTCACTCATTTCATTGTTTGCCAGATTAGAAGTGTTTGATGTAAGTTTATGTACTACATATAATTTCAATGTGACATCTCATCTTTGTTCATCTTTCATGGTCAGTTGATGGCTTCAAATTGACTCTCCAGGAAATCTTAATTCACTATTATCTAACTGCCACATTAAAAAATAATGATGGAAGGACTTCATCACCTGCCATTTCAAACACAATTCTCTAAGCCCTGTACACTCAGAGCTAATGCAAGATTAGTTTGGCTGAATATTAAATGACTGAGCCCAGTTCATAACCATTTGATGAAAATAATATTTCAGATCCCATGAGTTGGTTTTACTCCTGAAGTTAGAAAGCCAGGAAGTATTTCTAAATTAATCCTAAGGACATCATTGCAATTTACAGGAGCAAATGGATAAGGAACATCATTGCAAATTCAATTGAATACAGGAAACGTCTTATTTTGGCCATCCCAGGAACTCTCATGTTTGTTATGAACTGGAACACAGAGCAAGGGTCTAAGTGGTTGCTAAACAGCTAAGAGAAAGGATGTTCACCCATATGCACTGTGGAGTGCATGTGCTTCAATTGAAAACAAGAGAGTCAGGGTATAGAAAGATATTAGTTGTAGTATCCTCAGTGACATTTGATTTCATATAGTGAGGGATAATCTACGAGAAGAGATAACATGGGACTGGAGAGGTGGTCAGTGGCTAAGAGCACTCATTGCTCTTGTAGAGGACCCTGGTTCTGTTCTTGCCATTCACATGGCATCTCACAACCATCTACAACTCAAGTTCCAGGAGATCAGACACTCTCCTGTTTGCAAACCTTCACAGCCATCACATGCACTGAACAGAGTGCACATACATAGATGTAGGCAAATCGCTCATACAAAGTAACAATAAAGAAAGAAAAGGAAGGGATGGCATATAGCATGCAAAGAATGGGGCAAAGATATCTCAGGTGAGTTACACTTGACTTCCAATGAAGTTTCTAGGAAGCTGCAGTGAGTAAAGCAAGGTTTCAGAAGCCCCATATCAAGTTACAAAGTGGGAGCTTTTATTTTGAAATTAAACTTATCAAGACTGTTGTGGCTCAAGGAATGAGCAACATGGGGTGGAAAAACAATAAATCCAGTGTACTTCACAATGAAATTTGTCAAAAATAAAAATATCCTTTAAGAAAAACAACTATCAAAAGAATTTAGCAGATTGGATGATGGTGGTGCATGATTTTCATCCCAGCACTCAGAAGGCAGAGGCAGGTGGATCGCTGAGTTCAAGGCCAGCCTGTTCTACAGAGTGAGCTCCAGGACAGCCAAAGTGACACATTGAGACCCTGTCTCGTAAAAAAAAAAAAAAGCCAAATAAACAACAACAACAAAAAAAACAAAGAATTTAACAGGGACCCCTTTAGTTCAGAATGTTGAAATCAAAGTTTTACAAATTCTTAATTTTTCTACAAGGTTGAAAATAAGATATAGCCCATAAGCAATACAGGACAACAACATCATTACTTTATGCTATTAACACTCATGCAACATCTACTGTTTTGAAAACTCTGTGTTCAGTGGAGGTCAATGCAAAAGCAAGGCAAAGTCTTGGTCTCCCAGATGTGGAAGGACACAGGCAATTAAATCATGATTGCAGTGGGTTAGAGTGATCTGCAGACTCTGCCACTCTGTTCTGCTCTCTTCTGACATCCTTTCTCATCAACCACCAACCCCCAAAAGAAAGATAGAGAAATGTATGAAATAAGTAGGAGACGGCTAAATTAGCCAGAAATCCAATCAAGAGTAAGTTGATTTGATCTGGTTTCTTCAAGAATTGAATTGCAAGTGAGAGGGTAGGGGAAACCGTATCTAAAGCTGTAGAGCAATTTACAAACTAAAATAACCAAGTGTACAAAATGTCTTTGGATCCTCATTTAAACAAATCAAAAGTTATAAGACACTTGGAGAAAACTAAAAGAAACCTGTATATTTGATCCTCTTTTTTCCTTTTTTATGCATATTTGAGAGTTTGCATGCCTGTATGTGTACTATGAGCCTGGTGTCCAGAGAGGCCAGAGGAGGGTGTCTGTAACTAGAGATACAGATAGTTGTGAGCTACCATGTGGTGCTGAAAATCAAACCTGGGTCTTCTGCAAGTCCACCCAGTGAACTTGCCACTGAACCATCTCTCCAGTCTATTATCCCAGCACTGAGGAGATGGCAGTAGGATCAGAAGATAGAGGCATCTTGGACTATCAGAGTCTTACATCAGGTGGGCTACACAATGCTGTCTCAAAAGAAACAGTAAAATAAGTAAATGACTAAAAGGTGGCACGAGGGTGTAACTCAATGGTTCAGTGTTTGCCTAGCATTCATGAGGTCCTCATTTCAATCATCAGCACTGAAAAAACAAGACAGAGCACAGACAGGTAGCTAAAAGACTAGAAGGAAAACAGTAAGAAGAGGCGGCTTTGTGTTTCATTTCTCTCCCCACTGCTTGTAGCAACTGCTGGCTTATTCAACCAGGTATGGAAGAGACCATGTGTTGAAGCTTCTTGGACTTTTGAAGATTGTTTTTACAAATTTATCCCTTGGTAATTTTTAAAGACACACACACACACACACACACACACACACACCATTTTATGAGGTATTTCTCTGGTTACTTTTAAATCGAGTACAAGTGTACAAACCTTTCTCGTAGTAAGACAGGGTCTCACAATGTAGCTCTCACTGGCGTGGAACTCACTATATTGATCAGAGTGACCTTAAAGTCACAGAGGTTCAAACCATGTTTCATGAGGCTGAAATCCCAGTCTTGCTCATCTTGGGCTACTATACTGGAATACTGTGAGTTGGAGAGCTGGCAAACAATAGAAGCCTATTTCTCACAAATCTGGAAGCTAGGATGTCTAATATCCAGATAGCTCCAAATTCAGTGTCTTTGTATAGAGATCATCTTAGGGAGGAAGGGACCAGGCCTCTCTCTATCTGTGGTTTCGGGTTTCTCTGTGTAACAGCCCGGGCTGTCCTGGACTCTCTTTGTAGTCTTGGCTGGCCTTGAACTCACAGAAATGCGCCTGTCTCTGCCTCTGCTTCCCAAATGCTGGGATTAAAGGTGTGCACCACCATGCCCAGCTATCCTTTTTAGATTTTTATTTCTGATTTTAAAACTTATTTTAGCTGATGTATAAAACCATAAAAACTGTACAAATTAATGAGATGCTATATTATATTATATTATGATGCTTATATTATATAATGTTTAAATCAACTAGCATACTTATCTCCTCAAATAGTTATCATTTCTATGTGGTTAAAACTTTGAAACATCTGAGGTCTCCATTTTTCTGAGGCAAGGCATAGTTATAGAATTTTGCTGTTCCTGCCTTATTCTCCTGTTTCGTGACCTTAAAGGCCTAATATTCCACACCATAATACTGACTTCTCATTTCTAAGGGTCCTAACTCCACTCATAAAGATTTAGCCTCCTAATACCATCCTTAGTGGTATTATTCGAATCATGAATTTGAAATCACAAATATTTACAACAGAAGAGTCTGCCTGCTGCTAGCTTCACAACTCAGGTTACTGTGCATGCTTTGCCAGCATCCAATGTAACCCAGAATCATGCGGTTCAGATCTAGAAAAGACATTAGAAAAGCTGGGTTTGGTGGGCACGCCTTTGATCCCAGCACTCCGGAGGCAGATACAGGCTGATCTCTGTGACTTCAAGGCCACAATTGTTCAGTTTTGAATTGCACAGATTAGAGCTGGAGAGATGACTCAGTAGGTAAGAGCACTGGCTGTTTTCCCAGGGTTCCCAGGATCTACCAGCACCCACCGGGCAACTAACAACTATCTGTAACACCAGTTTCAAGAGATGCAAAGCCACCTTCCCATCTCTATGATGGGCATCAGGCATGCACATGGTGCACAGACATACATGCAATCCGAATCCAATACACATAAAGTAAATCACTGATTTGGGGTATTCATTGTGTGCTTAACAAAGAGGAAATAAACATGAGCAAGACAGCTTCAGACTTCGGGTGCCTGACAATGATAAGACATAAATCTAAACCATGGTGTGTATGAGTTACATTCTTCATTGTTGTGGCTCAAGTATCTCTTGAGAACCAATATATGGGAGGAAGGGTTTATTCCGGCTCCTGGCTTGAAGGTATGAAGTCCATTACAGTGGGAAAGGGATGGCATGAAGATCAGCTCACAGCTGTAACAGCAGGAATGTAAGACTGTTTGGCCACATTTAGGTAGATCAAGCAGCAGAGAAGACAGAAACCCTATAACCACCTCCCACTGACCCACTTGCTCCATTTAGTCCCCACATCCTGAATATTCCACAACCTCCCAAGGCAGCAAGCAGCACCTGTGGACCAAGCATTCAAACAAATGAGCCTGTGGGGGATGCTTTATAATCCAAATCAAGAAGTTGTGTGCAAGTCAGGCATGGTGGTGCATGCCTTTATTCTGAGTACTTGGGATGCAGAAATAGGTGGATAGCTGTGAGTTCCAGACCAGCCAGGGCTATATAGTGAGACTGTTTAAAAAAGAAATTAGTGTGATAAGTATTCCTAGAGACATAGATACAAACTGTGGAAGTGGCAACTCTCCCAAGGGAGATAGGCTTCCTAGAGGAACAAACACTTGAGCTGGACTTCCAAGGCTGAAAGAATGTGATGTCAAATGTGTAGGCAAGGAGCAAGAGATAGCAGTGAAGTTCCGATGGCAGGCTTCCTAAACCACACATGCTGAGCTTGCTGCCCTGTACCTCTGTGCCTATGCTTCTGACAGCATGCTGTTCACTATTATAGACACATTTCTTCAAAGAGACTGGGGAGCTCCATGCCCAAGGTGAGTCCAGTCTCACCCTGACAGTTTCCAGGATAAATCTTGGCTCAAACTTTTACCAGCCAGATTTAGCAAACAAAAACATTGGGCAGTCAGTAAGTGGAATTCCAGGTAAATTGTCATTGTTTTCATATAAAAATGGCCTAAATATATGCATGGGATATAGCTATACTAGAATTGTGTTGTCTGTGTGGTGTTCAATTTAACCAGACATCCTGGCAACTCTACCTGGAGGAAATGCTCAGGAAGTCTTTGTGGAAGTATGAGAGGCAGGAAGAGCAGAAGTTCAAAAGGTGAGGGAGAAAAGAGAGCCACTTTCCACACATCAGAGAGAATGGATACAAAGTGGTATGGTCTTGAGAAGAGTAGACACATCAAAGACTGGATATTGGTAGACACATCAAAGCCTGGAAGCCACACAAAATCTTACCGTACATTAACCTTTTCTGGTTATATAGATTACAAGATAAATAGCTGTCTCCCCCTTTTTTGTTAAAGAATCTGCCCTCCTGTGGTAGGAAGAAGTATTAAGCTTTCAATCTTATCCTGCAGTTCATTAGGGCAAAGGACTCCCTGAAGCCAGCCATCTGGAAAGGAGGATGTGATACTAGAGGTTTGTTTGTTTTTTGTGGGAGCCAAGGAAGGAATGAAAAAAAAAGATGAATAGTTTCTTCGTTTGAGGTACTAAGGGAGTAATGTTAAAATCGGTTTTGCAAATTGTTCAAAACACATCTGTAACTTCGTGCAAGCCAGCAAAATCTGTTTCCAAGAAATTCAGATCTGAAAAATATGATAACATAATGTACCTAAGTGCAGGCAGTAGATTATTTAACTGGGTAAACTATAAAATACTATTTAAATTTTAACTAAATAACATCCATAGGGACTTTGGATATGAAAAAAGCCTGTTCTGGATGCCTCTTCTCATCATTAACCTTAACAGGTACTGGATCCCCATGCTGATTCTACCATTTCTGAGGTAGGTTATCAGGGCTGGAGAGATGGCTCAGTGGTTAAGAGCACTTGCTGTTCTTAAGGACTGGGGTTCAAATTCCAGCACCCACATGGCAGTTCACAGCTGTCTGTAATTGCTGGGCATGGTGGCGCACTCCTCTGATCCCAGCACTTGGGAGGCAGGGGCAGTGCAATCTCTGTGAGTTCAAGGCCAGCCTGGTCTACAAAATGAGTCCAAGACAGCTAAGGCTACAGAAAGAAACCCCGTCTCAGAAAAAAACAAACAAAACACCTAGATTATGTTCTCCCCCATGAACAAAGAGATGAGCCCACCATCACGCTTTACTCCAAATCTCCCATGCTGCCATCTTCTGGAGTAATCTCCAATGGGTCTCTCCTCATAGGACAAGACCTCACAGCTCTTTTGTTTCCTTATTACCAAGCCCTTGTCCTCAACCTCATGGACAGCACTTGGGCTTTAACATTTCTGGGACCACCCTTTTCCAAACTCTTCCTCTTAAACCAAACCATGATTTTCTGTTCTATTTTCTCACTTTCCAATTGAACCTATCCCTTCAATCTACAGCAGAGTTCCTGAAACATGTGACCGGCCTCCCTCCCCAGCCAATTGTCACTTCACATTCTTCTCCCAGCCTGGACTGCTTGCCTAATCGTGTGAATTACTTTTGCTCTAATACCTGAGCTCCTCAGCCTTTCTATCCTTCAGCTCTGTGTGACTCTCAGCTCTGCCTCAGACTGACCATCTCTGTACTTCCTTTTGTGGGGAGCAAGGACGACCACAAGGGTAGACTACTGCCAGTGAGCAGGTAAAATAGCCCACATCAGTTTAGCTTTGGACACTTTGCTTTGCTTATGTTATGTGCCCTGAATCAGCTACCATTCCTTTCTGTTCTTCTGCTGTTGTAAACTTTCCATGCTTTCTCATTGGTAAGCTAGACTGATGTGCCAATCAGACTGTCAGTATGACAAAATATCTGAAATAAACAATTCAAAGGAGGAAGGTTTTATTTTAGGTTATAGCTTTCGAGGGTTCAGACCATAGTCTGTTGGCTCCGTGTTTTTTGGGTCTATGATGAGACAGTACACCATGGTGATGCAAACTTTGAGACTGGGACTATTTGCCTCATATTGGACAGGAAGCAAAACAGGACAGAAGAAGCATGGGACAAAATCCATTCATTCAAGTGCACACTACCAGTGGCCAGCTTCTATTCAATGCAACCCGACAAATGTATCCTATCAAAAATTTCTCAATGAGTTAATCCACTGGTTACTGCAGGGCCCTTGGGGTTCAATTGCTTCCCAAAAGGCCATCAGCTGGTCTGCACCAGCTAACTTTGTGTCTTGTGTCAAAATAACCTCATTAGTAAAACAGGACGAAGAATAGGTTGAGCCCCAATGTGTTGTCTGAGGACAGAATGGTATGGTCCATGCAAAGTACTTGATGCATTATTGCCTGGCATATACATGGTAAAAAAGAGCCACCATGTAAAGCTGTGTGACCTGTTGATCAACCTACCTGGATCTGACATGAGGTTGTGCTGCTTTGTATCAGTGTTCCCATAACCATTTAATTTGTCTGAGTCTCAGTTTCCTCCCTTTGTAAAGAAGTGAGCAGATTATCAGCACATAGCATTGTGCCGTGCATTCAGTAAGAGAACACACATATTAGAATGGGGCTTATGAAGCATCCAATATTACTGTTGCTATTATCCTCTCAAAAGCAAAGTGTACATTAGTGGCCTACCCATCTGAGTCTCATTCCGCATTTCCTTTGAAATATATTAGACACATGTATATATGCTCCTTGAGGGCAGCCAGGAAATTAGGAAGCCACTTCAGGAAAACAAATGTCACCTGGTTCAGTCTCTGTCAGACTGCTTCAGGGGAAGCTCTTTGTGTGGGGATGAAAGCTTGTCCAGCATTTTCTAGTTATGTGATCTCTTACAGCTGGACATTGCTACATGACACTCCCCTGAGATCCAAGTGGCCTCTCCTAGACTGTCAGTACCCTGCTCCTTCTTATCTTAAAACTGTCTGTGAGGCCTTAAACAAAGATCTGCTGTTAGTATTTTAATTTTTAAAGACTTTATTAACCCTTGATTGTGTTCTCTGCTGCAGCTGAGAATCCTGATGCCTTTTGTCCATCTGAAACAGGCCTTCCATGCTCCCCAGGAATTTTATCCTTTTTTTTTCAACTTACATTTCCACTGTCTTCTAAAATATTTTTAAGCTCTCTTCTCTCTCTTAGCATGTCTTACCTAGCCATCCCCCCATTTCTCACTGTTCCATCCAAAATGACCATGTTTCCTACTTAACAGAGAAAATGCAAGCCATCACATGGGAAATGGTCATTTAATATAAAATCTATTAATCTGTAAGTTGTGTCCTCAGATTTCCAGAACTGTCAGTGTTTCACATAGTTACTTCTTATTAAATTTTGTTCTTTTGGCTTCTATGGTGCTACAGCTGCTGACTTTTTCCTCATAGTGGTGGCTGGCCTTGATTCTCTGTTGTACTGACACTCCCTCCAGGAGGGAGTAGGGAAACTCGCGAGACTTAGGAAGTAAACCACTCATAAGTCTCAGCAAGTTCTTAGGACCAACAAGATTCATAAAGCACCTCCCAAAGTTATGAGAACAGTCAACAACTGCTTTAGGAGGAGATTCTCCCACCGGCCCAGCTGCCTACAGGAGAATCTCAGATGTGGCAGGCTGTGTGCAGATTGGAGAGCCTCAGGATCACAGCTGCCTCTCCATGAATCGTCACCCAGGCTGGGGTGGGCTTTTTGGTGATGCAGCTAGCTTTGAGTCATCCCTGCTCCTTTAAGTAACCTTTCATCCATACTTCTGTAAGTAATCCCCCCCCCAAAAAAAATTCACAGGTTCTCCAAAGTTGGACTTGACAGAATCACTACTTTGATATGTAGTTGAGTCACAATCTGGGACAAGTAGTCATTTGTTCAGATCTCCTCAGGAAAAGTCTCACCTAACACCCTCTTGTTGGCTCCTTGCTATCTACCCAAATTTAATGTTCGAGCTCCGGGAGCTCTGGGACTGCTCTCTTCCCTATCTAACTTCACTCTCTTACTGACTGCATTTAGTTGCATAGCTTTGTCTACTATGTATGAGGTAAATCTCTCTATCTTTAGTCTAGACTCTCTCTTGAACTATGCATTCACATTCTGTTTCCCACTAAATACTTCCATAGCCTGGAACAACAGACATTTATTTTCTCAATGTTCTGGAGGTTAGGAGTCCAAAACCCAGGTGCCATTAGGGACCTATGTTATGAGGCTCCTTTTCTGGGCATGTAAATTGCCACCTTCTGACCATGTCCTCACAATACCATTCCTTTGTACACACATGAAGACAGATGATGATCTCTTGGTGTCGCCTCCTCTTCTCCTCCTTTTCTTCCTCTTTCCTCTTCTTTCTCTTCCCCTCCCTCCTTTTCAAAGCAATAGCATGCTTTGAAGTTTAGGCTAGCCCAGAACTTGCTAAATTGTCCAAGCTGGCCACAGCTGTAGGATAAAAGGTCCAAGCCCACTTCTGGGTGAAAAGCCTTGCCAAAACTCACCAATCCCTGAGCATAAAAAAACCCATCAATCCCTGAGCATGAAATCCCACCAATCCCTGGGCTTGGTTTGAAATGTCACCATTCTTCACCCTGGAAATCTCCATCCTGGAAAACTCATCCCTCAGGAAACCCTACATAAATCTGCCTTCTGCTCAGTTCCCTGCTGATTCTCACCTGAGCACAGGCAGCCGCCCTCTTGTGTCATCCCCAATAAATCTTTTGTGTGATATTTGTTGTGTTGTGTGACTTTGTGGTATTTCTTGGCTCCCAACTGCCAGCTTCTGACCATGTCCTCACAATACCATTCCTTTGTACACACATGAAGACAGATGATGATCTCTTGGTGTCGCCTCAGAGCTGCAACACTTGTACTGGGAAAACCTTCCCCTCAGAGCTGTGACAACTTCACCAGGGAAGCTTTTCCTCAGGGCTTGTAACACCTACAAGAGCCTCCTGAGCCTTGTCTTCTCCTTATAAAGAAGGTACTGGTCCTCTAAACTTAATGAGTTCCCTAAAGGCCCTGTCTTTAAATGCAGTCACACAGGTGGATAGGATTCAAACAGGAAATTTAGGACAGCAAAACTCAGTTCTTAATAGGTGTCTGATAAATACCTCAAAATTACCATTTCTAGGAACTAGAGAAACAGCTCAGTGGTTAAGAACATGTGTTGCTCTTCGAGAGGATCCACATTTGCTTTCCAACACCCACACATTTGCTCACAACCATCTGTAACTCCAGTTCCAGGAGGTCCAGCCCCTCTTTTCACCTCCATGGGCACCAGGAATAAACATGGTACACATATACATACATACAGCCAAAACAACCATGCATGTAAAATAAATCATTTAAAAAATCTTTGAGCTTGGAGTTGTCATTGAGGGATGATCCAAATGTTTGGGTTCACAAAGATGCAAATTACTCATCACAAAAAAAACTTTAAAGAATTGCCAGCATGTTTCTAAAACCCAAATAAATGAGGAGCTCCAACGTCTAAGTCTAGTTAGTATTACAGTAGTCTGTCCATGTTCTGTTCCTGAACTTCAGTCACCATCCTTAACTCCACCACCCCTCCCTCAGGATGTTGTCCAATATAAAGCATCAGTAGTCTTCCTGCTACTCAGGCCATCCAATTATTTGTACTCTGTCCTTTCTCTCCTCTGAATAAATCCTGCTGTGTTCACTTTCAAAATGTAGTCTTAATCTAGCCATCTCTTAGGACCTCCACCACTACAACTCTGGGTCAAGCCATGATGAATTCATCCTTAAAGTACTACAGTAGCCTCTGTGATGGTTAATTTTGATTGTAATCAGGCTTGATTAGGAAACACCAAGATGGAGAAGTAGTGGAAAGATGACTCAGTGGCTAAAAGTTAGCACTGCTCTCAGTAGAGACTAAAGTTCTGTTTCCCTGCACCTACACTTAGGTGGCTCACAGCCCTGTAGAACTCCAGTTTCATGGGGTTCTAATATCTCTGGCATCTGAGAACACCTGCATGTCCTTGGTGCCTGTGAAATCATGCAGGCACATACATATTCATGTAGATAAATAAACCTTCAGAACAAAATACCGCCAGGGGTGGTAATGCATGCCTTTAATCCCAGCACTTGGAAGGCAGAGGCGGGCGGATCTCTGTGAGTTCAAGGCCAGCCTTGTCTACAAAGCGAGTCCAGGACAGCCAGGGCTCTTACACATAGAAACCCTGTCTCGAAACACCAAGAAACAAACAAACACCAAGGGTGTTGGTGAAGCACATTTCTAGGTGTGCCTATGATGGTGTTTCCTGAGATAAATCTTGTGTGCTTACATCTTGAGGGCTCTCACCTAACTAAGAGATGGTTCACTTGATACATTCATAATATGATGACATTCATTATTGAGAAATTATGACAAGTAGATGTGGCATAGTTGGAAGAAGCAGGTAGTTGCAGCACATCCTTAGGACCACATCTTGCCCAGTCTCTTTCCTTGGTGCCCTTCTCTCTGGTTCCTATTAGTGTGTACTTTTGCTAACATGATGTTCTGCCCAAGTACACAGGGCCAACAGACCATGGAGTGAACACTCTGAAATTATACACAAAAGCAAGTCCTTCCTCCCTTGCAAGAAAGGGAGTAGTTTTGTCAATTTTTTTCTCACTGCAATGGTTAAAAAATAAATAAAAAGCAGACAATGGTTATCAGGAAATATGGTTCTTCCTGTGAGAAAAACCTCACAGTAAAATTGTTATACCTTCAGAATTGGTTTACAGGAATGATCTGGCAAAGGGTGGAGAGGCATGCTAGAGAAATTCAAGAATGCTGCAAGCATAGTTTAATGGGTGATTCTAATGGAATCTCAGAAGACCAGAATGGTGATAAAAATGTAGATAGTAGAGTTGAAGCTCTTGAGGCTTCAAAGGGGAACAAAGACTCTATTTAGAGAATTGGAATAGAGTCCATTCATATTATGTTCTGACAAATAATTTGCTTCCATGTTTTCTATGTTCTGAAACTTTGTGGGAGGCTGAGTTTAAAGGTGACAGACTAATGTAGGGAGGAAACTTCTAGACAGAATATATTCAGGCTGTGCCATAGTTTCTGGTGCTGCTTTATGTTAGGTTTATAGTGAGAACTGGAATTAGAAAAAAGTTGGTGAAATTAGAAAACAAACATTCCAGCCAAAAGAGGAGTGAGAAGTTGTGAGCAAGAACCCGGGCATGGTGGCGCATGCCTTTAATCCCAGCACTTGGGAGGTAGAGTCAGGCAGATCTCTGTGAGTTCAAGACCAGCCTGGTCTACAGAGTGAGTACAGGACAGTCAGGTCTACAAAGAGAAACCTTGTCTCGAAAAACCAAAAAAAAAAAAAAAAAGTTATGAGCAAATACAATGTAGTTATTAAAGAGATTGGTGCCATTAAAAGTAAGGTAATGGGGCTGGAGAGATGGCTCAGGGGTTAAGAGCACTGGCTGCTCTTCCAGAGGTCCTGAGTTCAATTCCCAGCAACCACATGGTAGCTCATAACCATCTGTAATGGGATCTGGTGCCCTTTTCTGGAGTGCAGGTGTACGTGCAGATAAAGCACTCATATACATAAAAATAAATAAATAAATCTTTTTTTTTTTTTTAATAAGGTAATGGTTCTGGAAATGGCCCAGTGGACAGTTTCCTGTGAAATGATAAGAAGCAGAGTTTAAATCTCCAGAACCCACATGTCTGCAATCTAGGTGCTCATATGCTGCTGGTATGAGAGGTGGAAACAGGACACTCCCTAGAGGCTCGCAGGCCAGCTAACCTGGCATATGCAATGGCAGAGAACTAAAAGAACGTGTCTGAAAAGAGGTGAGGGACTGAGGGACAAAGACGGAAACTCAAAGTTGTCTTCTAACTTGCACACACACACACACACACACACACACACACACACACAGAGAGAGAGAGAGAGAGAGAGAGAGAGAGAGAGAGAGAGAGGGGGGGGAGAAATATGATAAGCAATGTGCACTGGGACAATGGGAAAATGCCTTCAGGAACTGGCCAGAACCTGCCAATCACAGGCTTCAAGGTATAAAACTAAAAAACTTACTCTAAAGATTTGGCCTTTTCTCTGCTTTCTGTCCACCATGAAGAAGCTCTTCTAACACTTGCTCCCATGACTATACTGTTTTGTCTATCAGTGGTCCCACAAGCTACAGAGCTAAGGGATCATGGCTTACATCAAGCTGTAAGCCAAAATCAATTATTTCTTCCTTAACTTCCTTCTGTCCAGTATTTGATCACAGTATTGACAAACGCCACTAACATAGCCTTTAACTGGGGTCCTTGGTACTGCTGATCACCACAAATGTGTACTCCCAGCATAATGACCCTCTTAAATGTAGCTTTCAATATTTTTTCTTTCTCTTAGCTACTTTGATACTTTGCTAGTTTGTGTGGGTTCTTCTGTCTTTCTTTCTGGTTCTTTCTGGCTCAGCTCTGCTTCTCTTGACTCAACTGTCACCAACTGTCTTCTCTTCTCGGTCTGCTAGCTCAATTCACTTTCAACTGTCTCCTATTTTTCACTCTGCTCAGTCTCTTTTGTACTTCTAACTCTACTCAATCTTCTTTCTTCCTGCATTAACTGTCTTCTCTGGCCCTGCCCTTCTTCCAGCTGGACCTACTCCTGCCTACTCCCTAATACTCCTACTGTCTCTCAGCCTCTGCTGGCTTTTTATATCCTCTCCTGTTCCCAGAAGTCCAAGACCCAAATGACACTGAAGGGCTTAGGGACATTTGAAGGGCCAGACACATAAAATACTTCATACTACACTTAAAGACATAGATTAAGTAATATCATTCTGAGCAAGAAAATAATTAATTTTATCATTCAAGAAATACAATCTAGTTAACACACAAAGACCTAAGAGCACAGCACTAAGACAACTTCTTTAAAAATATCTGTTTGCATGGAATTACATTCCACCAGTGACTTCCTTACTTACTCAGAGTAAAAGCCCAATCCCTATTACAATAAATTTCCCCTCTTTCCTGTCCACTCAGTCTCTTCCCAGGAGACTGTAAATTCCATAAGATCGGGAATTTGTTATTCTGGAGTTTTAGCTGCCAAAATGTAACAGGTATTTAATATTTGTTGAATGAAAGAGCAAAGTCGTCCTCCATAACAATTAACACACCTTTGCATATCTTTACTTTCCTGAGCCTCTTTCTTGATTCTTATGGCAAAAGAGATAAGAAAGATATCCTTTCTGAGGCTGGAGAGATGGCTCAGTGGTTAAGAGCACTTGTTGCTCTTCCAGGGGATGCTAGCTAATTCAAATCCCCAAACCCATGGTAGTCAGGCAGCTCACAACAACCTGTAACTCCAACTTCAGGGAATCTGATGCACTCTTCTGGCACTGCTGACACCAGCAGACAGACATAGATATGCACCAATAAAATAAATATATTATTTTTAAAAATAATATATTCTCTTCCTTTTGTCTTCAGTACAGTGTCTCTCCAACTTGAGAGTGCATCTGAACATTCTGGAAGGATTGTTAAGACACAGAACTGCGGGCCCCAGCACCTCCTGCCTGCTACCATCATGCCCAGTCCATATATTTTGAATTAATATACAAAGTAATTTTTCACACTGGAATTTTCATACACTTATGTAATAGTTTCTTCTTATTTATCCCTTTCCTTCTTCTCACTCCTGCACCCGAGTCCTTCCGTTTTCATATCATATGAATTCTGTTACTTTTTCTTTTTCCTTCTCTTTCCCATTTCCTTAACGTATCTTCCTCCCTAGCGATAGATCCCTATTTTCAACACACACACACACACACACACACACACACACACACACACACACAC
>CAJQZJ010037460.1:651843-674102 GCA_907164525.1 Lophiomys imhausi
CACACACACACACACACACACACACACACACTTCAGTCTATAGTCTACATATGAAAAAAATCATGTGGTATTTGTCGTTCTGAGTCTGGCTTGTTCTGCTAGGGTTCTAATTTCTAAGGCCTGGGAACAGAGTTCAGTAGTATAGTGCTTGCCTCCAATGTATAAGGCCCTGGGTTCTATCCCAGTACTGCAAATAAGCCAGGTTCTTAGTAACTCACTTGGTAGACTGCTCTTCGAGCATACACGGATCCCTGGGTTTGATCCCCAGTACCATATAAACCAGGCCAGGTCTACATAGTTCAAAAACTATCAAAGGATATATGGAACCTTGTCTCAAAATAAAACAAAACCTAGAATTATCTTCCATGTATCTTCCTTCAAATGTCATAACTTATTTTTTCTTTATGACTGAATATAATTTCATTGTATATGCACATTAAATTTGTTTTATCCATTTTATCTGTTGATGGGTATGTAGGCTAGTTCTACTTCTTAGATATTGTGAATATCTTCATGTCTTTTGCTGTACTATAATGTCTTTGGAATCTAGTCATTTGTCTACATCTCTACAACATCACTTTGGGCCATACAACCCTTTAGCTTTCTAGAGCCTTGTTAACACTGATCTCACCATGCATTCTCCACAAGCAGTCAGAAATTATGAGTGAAGCACAAATCTGATGAGAGCACCCTACTCCCCTTACTCTCTGGAGAATGAAGGCCACACTTCTCACCACTTCTGTGTCATAGAAAAGACTTTACATTAATCTCAACAACCTGATCCTCTTCTTTGCTGTTATATTACTTGAAACATGGGACAGTGAGGATATGGACCATTTTAAAAAGTCAAAAATGGAAGCCAAGTAGCAGTGGCACATGCCTTTGATCCCAGTACTCAGAAGGCAGAGGCAGACAGATCTCTGTGAGTTCAAGGCCAGCCGGGTGTACAGAGTGAGCTCCAGGACAGTCAGGGCTATTAGACAGAGGATCCCTGTTTCAAAAAACAAAAACAATAACAACAAATCCAAAGATGCTCTTGATGAGATCATTTATAGGTTGATTTAAAGATTTGGAGTATCTGAAATTTATGCCATTTTTAGATATGGTATAATCCCAGCACTCAGGAGGTGGAAGCAGGAAGGTTAGGAGTTAAAAAACAAAAACAAAAA
Source organism: Lophiomys imhausi (assembly GCA_907164525.1). Lineage (NCBI taxonomy): Eukaryota > Metazoa > Chordata > Mammalia > Rodentia > Muridae > Lophiomys > Lophiomys imhausi. The sequence goes on from CAJQZJ010037460.1 coordinate 653,013, forward strand.
CAAGCAAACAAACAACCCCCCTCAAAAAAAAAGAAAGAAAGAAAAAGAGGAAAAGAAAAACAAAACAAAAACAAGAAAACTTTTTTTTTAGGGGGGGAGGGATTGAGACAGGGTTTCTCTGTATAGCTCTGGCTGTCTTGGAACTTGCTCTGTAGACCAGGCTGGCCTCGAACTTACAGAGATCCACTTTCCTCTGCCTCCTGAGTAACAAGATCAAAGGTGTGCACCAACACTGCCCAGCTAGAAAGAAAAATTTTTAAGAAAAAAAGCCAAATTACAAATATAAAATTAAAATTTTAAAATAAAAATGTCTCTGTACAGTGAGGCTCTGTAAACAAGAAGCCTCAAGGGTGAAAATGCATGACCTCTACAGTAAATATTTTCAAGAATACTCACTGTACAGTCTAAGTTCTTCTCTCTTCTGGGGATGACCCTCTTTACTTACCTGGAAACTCACTCTTTGCTAGGATTGGGCTTGCCAGAATCAGCTCAGAGAAATCTTTAGATCCTGTTTGTTTGTTTGTTTTGTTTTGTTTTCGAACAGAGTTTCTCTGTGTAGTCTGTCCTGGAACTTGCTCTGTAGACCAGGCTAGCCTTAAGCTCAGAGATCTGGTCTCTGGCCTCTGGCCTCTGCCTCCAGAATGAGATCAGCCTTCCTCTGCCTGGGATTAAAGGCATGAGCCACAACCAGTCATGTTTGCTAAACATGGCTTTTGTGAACTTGTTGAACACAGTCATTACTGAAAATTAAATCAAGGAAACTTTCATATTAAGGAGGCTGGAGAGATGACTCAGCGGTTACAAGTGCTTACTGATCTGGCCAAGGATCCGAATTCAGGTCCCAGTAGTCAGGTAGGGTAGCTGACAACTCCCTGTAAGTCCAGCTCCAAAGGATCCAAAGCCCTATTCTGGCCACTTTGGGTACCTTCAGGCTTTTGACATTAACTTATACAGAAATACACACTGACACATAAATAGGAATAATTTTAAAACTTTAAAAACAAAAGGAAAGTGTATATTCAAAAAGGTATATTAAAGCACAGATAATACTCAGGACTCATCACTTCCTCTGTGCTGCCCATGCCCATTGTGTCTGTGGGGAGAAATTCCGCAATTGCATCTCTTGTCAACATTCTGTTCAATGATATCACATTAGCAGCTTGAAGTTAGCTATGGGAATAGATATGCTACCAAAAAAAAAAAAAAACCTGGCAATTTGACATGTCAGGACTACATTTTCCCTGGGAAGTTGATTCTTCAGTATTTATCATCAGTCCATTCCCTTGTTTAGAATTCAAGACAAGGAGCACCTATGTACAGGCTTCTATGGTCTACTTGGTCTAACAACAGCTCTTTCAGTAATTGTTTTAGTTACCGTTATATACTATGTTTTATCCTCTGGGGTGTGTGTGTGTGTGTGTGTGTGTGTGTGTGTGTGTGTGTGTGTGTTGCTGGTCAATCCTAGAGCTTTGTGCAACCTAAGCAAGCGTTCAAGTGCAGATCCCCAGCACATGTTTTATACATCCTTATGTCATAAATGGCCTCGTTAAGGGCCATGTTGATTCATGGGTTGTGGGGGTCCCTATTAAGGAAAACCTCCTTAATCAGATGAGCAAGCATTACCATCTTGTGACTTAGTTGTACATTTTGTTGGCAGTATACCTCCAGTACAGATATAGCCCCCAAACCATTAAAGCATAAAAAAAAATTAACCCCATCAATGTCAGATCAGACAATTAAAACCAGGAAGTCAGTTGACTATAGATATCTTGAAAGAAGGTGGTAGTAGGGATAATCAAAACCCTAACATCATTAAGTAGCAATCTTGACATTTGTAAACACTTATCATTTCAAGGTCCCTCCATATATGTAGACAAATTAGCAATCATAACAGTAGGATTTACTCTATATTGAGGATTAACAAGGCAATCTCTTGTTTTTTCCCTGGCAAGATTATTGACCAGGGCAAGTAGCTGCTGTAGTTGTATCCCAGAGACATCATGTATGATGGTCTGGAGTGTTTGAGCCATAGTGGTGGTTCATGTGAGGGTCACAGCAGCTATGGTCAAGGCAGAGGCAGAGTTGGGGACGTCTGTCTGACAGGGATGGTTCATGTTGGCCTTGAACTCGTGATCCTCCTGCCTCTGCCTCCTTCCAATCTTGCCTGTGGGATCTGCAACCCTCCAATCAACAGCCAAGCCAGGCACACCAGCATCTGGAAGATAAGATGAAAAATAACCTCTCAGGAGCTCTTTTTTCAGTCCTGGAGCTTTTTGCATTAGGTGTTTCTCCTCTTGTGGGAACTTTGGCCTAATCTGACCATGCAGTTTTGAAACCACCAGACAGCCTTTCTCTCCTTATTGGTCATTTGTTTCAGCTGATGTGGCAGCATCATCAGATGCAAGAAACCTAAGGTTCCTTGCAGGTTACCCATATAGGGCTTGGTTCTCCTATTGGGAACACATATCCAAATCCTTGTCCCATGGTTAATAAGCGGATCAGGTCCCCTCCACAATCCTGTGGCAGGATCTTTCCATTTTACCCGTATGTCTACTTTATGATCTTGAATTGACCAATGTTTTTGGAAATGTGAAAGAGTCTCACTTTTTGAAAAATTTGGAATATTTAAAGTAAACAATGCCAGCCCAAGCTATTGATGAGGGCTCATTCCCCCTTTTTGTTTTTGTAGTTGGGTTTTTAAGTTTTGGTGATGGCTTTCAATGGTTACCTGTCCCCTAGGATTACGGGGAATTCCTGTAATATGTTTAATCTGCCACTGGTGAAAGAAGTTTTGAAGGGCCCAGCTAACAAAACATGGTCCATTATCTGTTTTTACATGATGAGGTAGGCCTAATGTGGCAAAACATTGTAAAAAAAAAATGGCTTTGTATATGTTTAGCTTTTTCACCCATATGGCCAGTGCCCCAACAGGCGTGAGAGAAAGTATCAATAGAGACAAATATGTATTTAAGCTTTCCAAAGGGAGCACAGTGTGTCATGTCAGCTTGCCATAGTGTATTAGGTTTTAAGCCACTGGAATTTACTCCCATTGGTTGTAAAGGAGGGACTTGTAGAAAAGGTAGCCAGGATTTACAAGTACAAACAGTCTTTTTTCAATCTCCAATCAGGATCTGGGGAAATCTTTTGTGAAACCCTCTCCAATTAAGTTGGGTTAGATCATGAAGACTATGTGCCTCCTGTTACAGAGGTGATGAGATTACTATCCAACTTTATATAGGATTGGAAGCAAATTTACCACATATTGGCTCTCAGAGAACAGGTTAGTATGTTGAGGGACCTTGGACAAAGTTAGGACGACTGCAAACAGTTCTTTAAACTGAGCTGAGCCCTGGCAGGGATGTGTATATATCTTTGAGTCACCATCCTGAAATATGACCACAGCTACCCCTTCTTTACTCCTGTCCTTAAACACGTTGAGGGCCCCCATAATTGGCTTAAATTTGAATAATTGAGGAGTCCTCCAATCCTTCCTTTTTAAAGGAAGTAACCCATTTATATGACCCATAATGGCAGTCTAGCTTTCCAAGAAATCCCTCAAGAGATAGGGCCAGCCTGTCATTATTTCTTTGACCCCAAAGTCTGCCAATTGATAAGGAACTACAATCTTGTCTGGGTCTCGCCCATAATGGTGCAGCATGATGTCCCTAGCCTTTATTATTAAATCAGCCACCTGGTACCTCCCAAAGCAGCATGAACCCATTGTAATGGTTGACCCCTCTGAACAACCATGGACATAAGCAGAGCAACACTGGGCAGGATCCATAGCTGAAGGTCTTCATGAGGCTCATATTGAGCTAGTTCAGCTTTGTCAAGAGCCTTTTGAACAACGTGAGAGGCAGCCTTATGGACAGGCCCCAAAGTTATGATGTCTATGGGTTGTCTGTCCTTTAGGAGTTCAAAGAGGGGTAACAACTGTCCCATGAACACAGGTATCCAGGCTTGGAGCCAATTGATCTCCCCCAAAACACTCTGAGGGTCTGTTAATGTCTGAAATATGGAGCTGGGGCTTTAAGGGACTCACACCCTCCAGGGACAACTGTGATCCCAATATTTGAAAGTGCAGGGGAGAGTCTGAACCTTATCAGAGGAAATATGTAAGCCTCCCTCAGTCAAACATATTTGTAAAACTTTGTATGCCTTCCCTAGTGTTTCTTGGGAAGGGGAACCAAGGAGAAAATCATCAATATAAACATACAATGTAATATCTTTTAGTTCTTGAACAGGTTTAAGGAGGGCCTGAACATAATTTTGGCAAAAGACTGGGCTTTTGGCCATGCCCTGGGGAAGCACCCTCCATTCATACTGCTTTTCTGGCCCCCCAAAATTGAGAGAAGGCACAAAGAAGGCCAATTTCTCACAGTGCTGAGGTTGTAGGGGAATGGAGACGAAGCAGTTCTTAATACCAATAACCAATCAATGAAGGTCTTTTGGAATGGCAGATATTCAAGGGAGCCCCTGCAGGGGCATACCTTGCATGACCATCCAATCATTAATCTTTCTAAGATCCTGAAACAGTTTCCATTTACCAGATTTTTTCTTAATTACAAACATGGGAGTATTCCATGAACTAATAGATGATTATGTCCCAGGCATAACTGTTCTCTTTTAATGCCTTTAACTTAACCAGAGGGAGGGCCACTGCTCCACCTAGATTTGGGGTATGCAGATACACTTAATAAGAGGTATCCTGGGAGCAGTGCCAAATTGCCATTTGCTCCCTCAGCCGCTGTGATACCTCCTCATCCAAAATGTCATCATAAAAGGCTTTATGATCTGTGGTAACGTAGGCATCTGCCTGGCCCAAGATATCCTGACTTAACAAGTTTCTGTTGAGCCCTGAAAGAACCAAAGGTCTAACCTTCCCCCATGGATCCATCCACATCCTTCCATAGAAGCCAGTCCTGGCTTTCCTCTGACGGGGTGTTTCCCCCACCCTCAATATTGAGGGCCCCGGGATAAGTTTCTAGCTGTGAGGGACTTCCTCTTTTCTTAACATAGTCTGGTTGGCACCAGTATCTATCAGGCAATGGAACCTCTTTCCTGCAATGGTAATGTCCATTTTGGGCCTTATCCCTGAAACAATGGGCACTGTTTAGGGGGCCTCTGTGTGGAGTTGCAACCAAGGGAGGGCCCTTTAGATAATCTAGTTGGCCCTTGGGCTATTGATTTTGCTCCTTGGGCTAGAAGTTGCCCCACCTCTAGTTTAAAGGTGGGGTACGTGGCTGATGAGCCAACCCCTGCAGGACAGTCTCAGCCCAAGGAGAATTAGGCCCCTTCTCTGCTACTGCCTCCCAAGTTCCTTTAAATCATCTGCTTCCCATGGATACAAGACAGCAGGCCTAGCCCCTCCTAGGTCAGGGGTTAACTGGAAATGCCTGAAGCTCAGATCTCGGAGGCAAGCTGACAGTACATAGCAGGGGAATCATTTCCCCTCCCAAGGGGATGGAGCCTCATTACAAGGCCCAGCGGAAGGGCTGACAGGTGTATAAGGTACAGCCTTTCTCTCCTGGGGACCTGTTCCTTTTTATCTTTAGTTTCCTCTCTCTTTTGTTCCTCTCCCTCATTCTCCCCATTCATTCCTTGACCTCTCTTGGCAGTGAATTGGTCCCAGTGTAGTTCGGAAATCAAGGAGTCTCCCTCAACCTTTTGCTGTTGAAAACAAGCCTTAAGGACCAATAGTATTGGGAAAAATCCCAGGGGAAATCTTTGAGCTGCTAGATCTCTTGCAGTGCAGCAAGGCACGCAGCAATTCGATCCCATGTCTCCCATCAAAACAAGTTTGTAGAGTCTACTCATGGTGCTGTTTATAGCACCACCTGTCCCAGGCCTTGGTGGCTTGGATCTCAAAAAGTTCCAAACCTCTGCTTTTAAGCATATATTTCAGTGTTTTAAGCGCAGGATCCTTAGTTTTTGAAGTTGTTTGCCCCATCCTTTCAGTGATCACTTACATCACTGACTGAATGGCCCTGGACTGTCTCCTCCTTCCTGTCCCTTATGTAAACAAAAATCTCTCTTCCTACCCCATGTTCTGGACCCAGTTATGCCTAGGTGCCTGTATAGGGCAATCACCACATAAGGGGGTTCTCAGGGAAAAGGTGAGTGCTCTGCCCACCCAACTCTCCAGCCTTCATTACAAAGACAAACAGGCAACAGGGGTGATGTCTAAGCATTTCCTGTTTTTAATGTTTCGTCCCCTAGCTTATATACAGAACCAAATGGGTGTTTCCACATGAGTCCACGTGGGCCAATCACATTAAAGGTCATCCTATTGTACACCACATAGCACAAGCCTGGTAACACGGTGATCATGCATTAGTCACGAGTATGGAAGTCTTGCTCACCCAATCAGCTATATTCATGATGGGGCTTCAACTCCACCCGGGCATCTGCCAGCCAGCACCATCTTAGATATCTCCCACAAGTTAATTTCATTTTCCCAGCCATAAGGCATTTCTCATAAGCCTCCATTTCCTGGGTCCCCAACAAAGAGCTCTGGAGCTTTTGAGGTGGCTGAGCAGAAAAAAAAAATCACTTGTTGTCAAGCCCCGACAATCTGAATTTGATTTCCAGAAACCACATGGTATAAGGAAAGGATATGTTGTCCTCTGACCTCCACAAGCATCCTGTTGCATGCACATATGTGTATATATGTACTCACACACAAATGGATGAGATTTAAATTTATTTTATAGCTCTGTTAAAATTAAAATGGCACACTTAAGTATGAAGTACTAAAGCAAGCTTTCAAGTTTTTCCACATAGAAAACCAGGGTATACTTGAAATAAATGAGAATCAATGACTGTAACAACCATTTCCATTTCCCAAGTCAATGCTTTTGAGCAGCCCCTAGAAATAGGTCCTTTATTTTGGGGCCAAAGCAAATTTAAGGAAATTAGAGATGCGTAAATGACTGTACTAAAATCAATTTTTTATGTTTTAAAGGCCAGTATTACAGACAGTAATTAGAATTGCTTTGAACAAGGCAGTTGAGAAACCACCGATGAACTCCAGCACATGCAGTGTTGTTTAAATAGTACTGTTCCTTTAAGTTTATAGACATTGCTCCAAACAGCAGCAGAACAGGAGCCCCTGCAAAACAGATAGTTTGGTAACTTGGATCTCTAAAACATATTGCCTAGGTAACCTGGAGAAAATACCTGGTTGGTGAACAAGAACAATTGCTCCGATAATTTTGGAGGGCTCACACTTCACCATGAATAGGAGCAATTAATTTTATGATTCCCAAGGCAAACTTGCTTTTGCTGTCTCATTAAAAAATGTAACTTAAGGGCTAGAGAGGTGGCTCAGCGGTTAAGAGCACTGGTTGTTCTTCCAAAAGACCAGGGATCGAATCCCAGCACCCTCATGGCAGTTCACAGCTGTCTGTAATTACCAGGAGTGGTGGTCCACTCCTTTGATCCCAGCACTTTGGAGGCAGAGGCAGGAGAATCTCTGTGAGTTGGAGGCCAGCCTGGTCTACAAGGTGAGTCCAGGACAGCCAGGGCTACACAGAGAAACCCTGTCTCAGAAAAAAAAAGTAACTTAAGGGTAGAAGAGACAGCTCGGTGGTTTTAAGAGCATTTGTTGCTCTTGCAGAGGATCCAGGATTGGTTCCCAGCACCCTCATGGTGACTCATAAATATCTACAACTTATGTGATATGAAAACTTCATTTAAGATTTCTGAAGTTGTATTTCTTAGCTTGAAAAATGAAAATTATAATATATGCATCTTACAGTTTTATGAAAATAATGAGAGAATGGGTGTGAAATATGATTACAATCTCTATAAAACTCAGAGAATGTTCAATAAATGTTAGCCTTCATTGATACACTCATTAGAACTATTTGTTTATCATTACCTGTACTTTTCCCTCTACCTCATTCCTTCTTGAAGTTCTCAACTCTATTCACATATCACCTCATCAGTGAAAACTTCCTGGTCTCCATATTTGAACACAACCACCAAGCCCAGCACTATTTCCCTACCTTACTTTATTGAATTGAATCATGTTCCCTAAAAAGATGTGATCAAGGAGCTGGAGAGATGGCTGAGCAGATTAGGATGCTTCCTAGTCTTGCAGAGGAGCTGAGTTTGGTTTCCAGAGCCCACATCTTTTTTTTTTCCTTTCTTCTTTATTTCTTCAAGTTACTTCTCAATCACAACCCCCTCCCTACTCCCCACTCCGGTCCCACTCTCCCACCCTCTTCCCCATCACCCCGCCATCTGCTTCCTTTATTTTTTTTAAGTTTAGGTATATCTTTTCCCCCCAATAGCTCCCCCTTTCAGTCCAACAAACCAACCACCCAGTAACTCTAGTTCCAGGACAGCCAATACCCTCTGTCCTCTTCAGGCTCCTGCACATATGTGGTGCACATATGCTCATGTAGGCACACATATCAGCATAGATCAAAATAAGTATTTTTAATGATATATTCAGAGTTGGAGAGATGAGTCAATGGTTAAAAGCAGTTGTTCTTGCAGAGGACTCATGTTTGATTCACATTGCCACATGATGGCTTATAACTGTCCAGAACTGCAGGTCCAAGAGATCCAGTTGCCCACTTCTGACCTCTTCAGGTACCAAGCACACACGTGGTAAACCCAGATACTTATGCAAGCAAAACACTCATAGACATAAAATAAAACTAGAGAATCTTTTTTGGAAGTGTAAAATCATGCTCAAGTACTCATTCTAGGATATTTGCAGATGTGATCTGGTAAAGATAACACTATTCTAAGTTAAGGTAGGTCCCAAATCCCATCACTAGTATCATTTTTGAGGGGCACACACACATGGGGGAGTGCTATATGAAGCAGTGTACAATGATGCTAAGAATCACTACAATATAAGGTCTTTGAGAATGGACTTTATACTAGCTGACGCTGGGAGTGAGAGGGTACCTGGGAGCTATTGGTGTTCATTAAGCATACTCAGAATGAATGAATGAATGTTTTCCACTTCCACTACCCTACATTAAACACCAGGATTCTGCATGTCTTCTATTGGTGTGTGTGTATATATGTGAATGTGTGTGTGCATGTGTGTGATAAATGTGCATGCATTGTGGATTCAGTTCTCTCCGACCTCTATGAGGACTCTGGGGATTGATTTAAGGTCTTAGGGTTTGCATTATCCAGCATCAAGCTCCTTTACTCACTGAACTACCTGTGTTATGTTTTTAAGACAGTTTTTGTGTTCCCATGTCTCCCTTTTTTATTAAATTTAAAATCTTTTCCCAGTCTCAGAGACATATAGTCACTTTTTTTCTTCTTAATCTTTACCATTGAATCCTTTAGAAAAAGACAGGAAGTTAGGAGGTGAGTGTAAGGGGAAAGCCAGGAGGAACTGGAGCAGAGGAGCAGGGAGTAGATACGATCTAAATACATTGTATTCATGTATAAACATATGAAAGTATTAAACCATTATTAAGTAGAGAGAATTATAAAATGTGGAGACTCACCTGTATAGTCAACCCTTCATCCACCCTGAATTGTTTTCTTGGGTGGGATGGAAAACTATAGTTGCTTGTTTTTCAAAAATAGTTAACCAATATCCCAGCTAACTTTATTGACAATTTCATATTTTCTTTGCCAGTTTGGAACAGCATCTTAATCATACTTATTTCAACCAATACAAGAGAGCAGAAATCTCACTAACACACATCTCTCGCTAGCATCATTTAAAAAATTTTTTTGCTTGCACTATTGCTTGAATGTTTTGCCTGCATGTATATCTGTGCACCACATGCATGCCTGTTTCCCACAAAGGCCCAAAGAGGGTGCCAGATCGCCTGGGACTGATGTAACAGATGGTTGTACCCACCATACTTCAGACAAAGGGCTTGGGACTCTTTGGAGGCAGTGTTCTACCCTGAGGAAGACATGCCTAATAAAACTGGAAATTACAGTTATTTATGCATACTAGCCACCTTAAGTAAAGCACCAGTGAACCAATGAAAATAACTTGTATTATGAAAGCAGACATTTGGTGGTATTAAGGATTATAACAAATAAGCTTTAATCCCCACTTTTACTGATCTACTTTAGTAGAAGGGAGACAGACCTTTGCTTTGCTGGAACATCAAACTTAACTATGATTAGGCACCAACAAAGTAGCAAGTACTAGGCAGCACAAGAAGAATCTAGCGCTTTTGTCGTTTGTGTAATTGTCTCAAACCTTAGTCACTTAAGAAAATCATACACACACACTTAATAATTTACTACCCTCCATCTCTTTCCATTAAGATTTCATGTCCTAAACAACTCAAAATTTAACTATGAGACTCTAGCTATCTGTTCTTCAACCACCTCAGAGACCTGAGAGGGATAAATATATCTGATTATATAGGAAGTACAGGGCCTGTAGCTACCAAAACTAAGAAATGACATACCAGTGGCTGTCTGGACAGATCCCATTTTCTCTCCATACATTACAGCATCAATCTTCAGCCATTTGGCCCCATTTCTCTGACAGACATTGGTTGTAGAGCAGGAATTATGAAAGACTTACCTACCCTGTCTTGGCAGAGCTAGGCTGTCGACTTATCTGCTTCCAAGTTTTGTCCTTTTTGGACAGCAGTCTGTCTACACTTGAAGCAAGGGGCTTTTCGTGCCAAGAGAAAGGCTTACCACCAATTCAATCATCTCCCACTGGAGATTCTTCGATGCTCATCTTCTACTTGGAGTAGAATAGGGGGTGCTGTCAGGAGCTGACATGTTTAGGAATCAAGAGGGTGTTCTGAATCTAAGAAGATATTTTTAAAATTATGAGGCAAGTTAGTGTGAAAGCTTAGTGAGATATAGAACTTTAAACTCATGGAGATGGTTAGATAGTAGAATGTTAAAGTCAGGTGCCAAATACATATGGACTGGACATTGGGAATGTATGCTAAGCCATATAACTCTTATAATTGTGGCCTATTTATTTCTGTTGTTTTGTATTGTATTTATAGTTATAAGAAAAAGAACCACTTTTTGGACTGAAAGGGAGAGCTGTTGGGGGGAAAAAGAAATACCTTAAACTAAAAAAAAAAAAAGGAAGGGAAGAGGATGGGGGGTTGAGGGGGAGGAGGGTGGATGGGACTGGAGGGGGGAGTAGGGAGGGGATTGCGATTGAGATGTAACTTGAAGAAATAAAAATAAATTATTAAAAAAAGAATAAATGAAAGTCAAAAAAAATATTTCATGTCATCATAGGATTTAAAATCCACGCCCTTGCTGGGCGTGGTGGTGCATGCCTTTAATCTCAGCACTTGGGAGGCTGAGGCAAGTAGATTTCTGAGTTACAGGGCCAGCCTGATCTACAAAGCAAGTCCAGGACAGAAAGGGCTACAGAGAAACCCCGTGTTGAAAAAAAAGCCTCTTCTTAACCTCCCAAGAACTTAAGCCCCACAATGCTAGAATAGGACCAATGTTATCATTGTTTTTTCCCCTAATGAGTAACTAGCTCAACACTAAAATATAATTCAGTAAAAATTCTTCTTACTAAATTGAACCTATATTACTAGGGCAAACAAACAAAAAGCTTTCAAAATTTGAAGTTCTTTTTTTATAATTTATTTTTTTTTCTTCAAGTTACATCTCAATCACAATCCCCTCCCTACTCCCCCCTCCAATCCCACCCTTCTACCCTATTCCCCCTCAACCCCCCATCCTCCACCCGTTTTTTTAGTTTAAGGTGTATCTTCCCCCCCAAAAAAATTTGAAAGTTCTAAGACACAAAGAATGACACAGTGATACCATCCTTTCTGATGAAAACTTAAGTGTTGATCTTGGCAGAAGGTAAAGCCAACACATGCTTATTTTTTCCATTTGCAAAAGACAAGATAGTGTTCACACAAACATATGAAACAAAATGAGAAAGTATGGTAAAATGTGATTGAGTTCTTTCAATTTTATGAATTTGAAACTTAAAATAGAACTCAGTTTGGTTTTTTTTGTTTTGTTTTGCTATACTTCTCTGAGCCATTGCCATCTGCACCTGAGCCTGGTTACAAAGACAAATCCTGTGGCCCACCTGATAATTGTCACTCTCTGGAGATGGGGCTGATAAAACTAAAGACTCAACACAATGCAAGTCTGCTTCCTTATGCATATACAAACTAAAGTCCAATGATAACCTAGATTTTCTTCAGGATGTACTCTAACAATTTTGTTTTAAGCTCAATGGGGAGGGACACTTGTCACCAAGCCAGAGAATCTGAGATCTATGTCCACGACTCACATGGTACAAAGGACCAGCTTCCTCAAGTTGTTCTCAAATCTACAAACACTTCACACAAACTCATGCACACACACACACACACACACACACACACACACACACACACACACAGATAATGTAACTTTTGTGGGACAGAGTTTCTGTGTAACAGTACTGGCTGTCTGAGATATTGGTCTTAGAAAAACAAACAAAAATGTCTGGGGGAAAAAGACTTATTTAAATCCCTTGGCATTGTTAATTAAAGAGGTAATTTTTTTCACATCTATAAATCTGCTTTATTTTGCAAATTTGAGGTCCATTTACATTCAGTTCACTGGTAAAAATATGTCACAAATGCAAATACATTTCAAAATATTTGAAAATTACACTCCAAACATGTTAATAGCAATGATTAGCTAAAGGATTTTACAACCTTACTTTATCACTAATAAAGAGGGTTGCCAATAAAGGTCCTGCGGTTTACAGATGGATACCGTGCAATTTTTCTATTACACTAATCAAAATTGCATCGCGATCCACCCGATAACAGCAAAACAGTTCATTTCGTAATTACAGTCTAGCATAACTTACAAGTCTCAGAAACTAAAAAAAATATTTTAAAAACAAACCCACTTTTCTTCCACAGGCCAGGACAAGTGCAGCTTTATATGTAACACAAGTAAAGGCACTAACCCCACCCATGGATGAATGGGCATGGATGCTGAAGATGTGCATATAGGTGTCCGCAGAGATGCTGAGATGGTATACATTATCACAATCAGTTTTGCATGGATTTGCACAGCCATATATTTGAATATACACTGAACTGCAAATCTGCAAAACTAACTGTAAGCAGCAATGTCCTTGTACAGTGTTTGCTTCAAACAAAAGCTCTGTTGATCCAAGAGTACTAGAAGTGCTCACACTGCAGTAGAGTGACACATAAACTACCTGCACAATGAGCACTTTGGCACTACTAGGATTGGCTCTTGTCTTTCTACACAACCATGTACTGCACACAGTACCCACCGACGTTTGGTGCAACGTGAAAAGAGCAAAATACAAGCCTTTGAAGTTTGTCCCATTCAAATCATTTCTGCAGATACGCTTTTCCAATGCTGGGTAATAAGTAGCCTGTGTGAGAAGGGGCATTTAGGGCAGTAGATTCTAAATTGTTTCACTGACTGCACTAGATGCACCTTAACACAAGAAACACATGAAAAGGAGCAGCTCAAAGCAGCTTGATTATGCAGAAACCACATGCTCAGGAGCCACTGATTAAAACGCCATGGTAATGTAAGAAGTGCTTGCATTGCAGTAGAACTCAAAAACTACCTGCACTGTAAGCACTTTGACACAGCCAAGGCCTAGTCCAGTAGTGTAACTATGACGACTTCCAGGAGCTCTTCTTTTCCAGATCTGCAGACTCACCTGGGTAAACACACACATACAAACACTAGAAACAAGTAAGTGAAGTATGAGTTTCCATTTCTAAAACAAGTTTTCCTTCAGCCCAGTGCATAAGTGAGGCTGTGTTATTTCAACATCCATAATCTCAATTATTTACACAGACTTGAGCATGAATCACACTGGCAATTTCAGAATGTCTGGCTCCCAAGGGTAAGAGGATTTTGGACTCCCTTTCCATGTATGGGAACTTGATATTAGCATCGCAGATATTTGCAGACCTATAACATCCACCCTGATTTTCTAAGGGGCATCTTTTTCTAAGAAAAGATGTAAGTACAAATAAGGATGAGTACTGAAGTCTCGAGCTCATCCAGGCCTTTGGGGCACCACCACAGAAAGTCACTGTTGGATTACATGGAGAGTCCCTGCCCACAGTACATTAACAGAAATGAAAGAAATTTCAGTACTGCTTTAAGAAAGAGCCGTACACTCTTCACATAATGCACAGAAGGCCTAGAGATGTCACATTTTGATCTATTTCAAAAGGCTGTTCTGTTTAAACATTTATGGACCTATTTTCTCTATTAAATCTAAAGATTAGCTCTTTTGCTTCATTGTCATTATCTTCCAGAGGAAAACCTCTCTCATTTCCAAGTGCTTATCTTACCTAAGAAATACAGAGGAAGGTTTACCAGCCCCTCTCCACCTCTTCCATGAGGGGATGTTTGTGCTTGGGGGTCAGGCAGGACACCAATAAACGTCAGGCACATAAAACTTGAAATACGTTGAATGAGCAAGGGCATTTTAAATGCTGGAAATGTTTACAGCCACTTAGTGACTAAGCTAGCAATTAAAACACTTTTAAAAAATTGAATTTGTAAAACTTATTAAGTAAATATGAAGTCTATTCTCTATAGGGGTTAGAATTAGCTTAGTACGCAAATAAGTGTAATACTTTTCTTCTTGGACTGGGTTTCTAAACCTAAAGAGTTTTGCCTACACTAAAAATATATTCCAAAACCTGATTCAACCTGGCCAAACCACCCCCTCAACCCTCAGAAAATGCTCCCTCTAGTTAATACCTTTCTTTGCTTAAACCCATCACCTGCTCTACATCACATATGCTAGGAAGTCACTCTCCAACCTCTAAAATTGTAAAAAAGAACCTAGTCTTTTACCATTTCGGGATTTCTTTCGGTCTCTTCGCAAATCTCTCCTGCTCTCACCTGTGGCTCCTATTGAAGTCCGAGAGCCTGTGGGGAGCCCAGAATGTGCTCCAGTTGTTCATGCCACGCGCTTAAGTCCTCAAGACACCTCAGCGGCCACCAAGAGTAAAGAGAAAGGAACAAAGCATTATGGGAAACGAAGTTCTCCATTCAAAGCACCAAAAACGCGCCAAGCCCACACCTCCTTCCCCCCCCCACATTCTCGGGTTGGTGGTAGAAGCCAAGGGGGAGGGAGTCCTTTCCCACCCCCTCCACGTGCACCCCGTCATTCGACCACCCCCAAGTTCCCAAGTTCTCCAGGAACCTGCAGAGCAGGAGTGGAGAAAGGGGGAGTTCTTTCTCACGAGTTGCCGAGTTGCCTGGCATCCCACAACTCCACTGTGGTACTTAGCTTTTCTCAAGTTCCGCCTGCCCCATCCCCTCCCACCTTAGTAAACTGGGTTCACAGCTGCGCTAGCGGAGCTCCGCGTCTTCTGGTCCATCCAGCCCTCTGCCAGAGCAAGCACGCAGGGGACGTGCCTGTGGTCCGCCCCTGGCAGGTGGTGAGCGAAAACATCCCGCTGCGGTCCCGCCTGCCAGAACCCAGGAGCCGCGTGCATCCTCCAAACGCTCCTGGCCCGAGTTTCTCCTTGCTGCTGGAGAAGGAAAGGCAGCGAGAAGCCGCATGCAGGAAACTTTGCCCCGGCCGACCACGTACACCAAACCCCCAAAGCGTGCAGGCAGCGGCTTTCTTGCCCAAGAGCCTGTGGCAACGCCCCGTCACCTCCAGCTGCGTCCTGAAGCTCTGGGAAAAGCCCGCCCTTCGCCTTTAATAGCCTAGGGAGGGAAGCTTGCCCCGCCCACCCGGCCCACCCAGGAATTAGGAAAAGGAACCCCCACCCCGCCCAGACCAAAGACCACCATGCCCTGGTGACCCACAAGACCCGCTCGCTCAGCATTGCCCTTCTGTCCCCAACACCAGAGTTCTTCCTTATTCCAAAAGCTCACAGGAGTCCAGCCTAAACTGGTGCCACTGGCTCCTGGGCCAGAATGGCGCACTCACTACTATCTCCTCCGGTCCTCCTGAGGCGCTTGCCCCATCCCCCACCGGAGATAGGAGACGACAACGCCCACACAGCTGTGGGACCCAGGTGTCGTCCCCCCACCCAACCCCGCACGCACATGCGCAGCACTTTGCAGCTAGATTAAAAATGTCCCTAAGGCCCAGGGAGAGAAGAAATTCATACCTGGCGCATTCACTGTGCCTATGTGAAAGTTTTCAGCTCTGGCATGTTAGGCTACTTCTGGGAGGGTTTCATACTTGCCGGGAGCCTCCTTCATCCATTAAATCAGTTTCTTAGCAGGTATCATGAATGGTAGTTGGCCCCTGGGTGCACACACAAATGTCAAGAAGATAGGGTGCAATTACCTTGCATTCTCTCCATTCCACAGCTAGTAAGACGCAATTGAGAGAGGCTGTTAAAAAGCCCAAACTAGAGTACGCCCCACGTACAAAAGTAAAATAATGACTTAGTATCAAGATGCACACTCAATTCGAAATTAAGCGTAGTAGACAGATCACGGGGCAAAATAGGGTAACCATGCTATACTTTCTCTGCTTTGCTGGAGAGTGCGGGGACAAGAGAGAGTCTGGGGATTTTGAGGGTGGAGAGAGCAAGAGCAAGTGATCTGATGACAAAAAAAAAATCTGAAGATACCGAGCATTGAGCATGTGCTATTCTGAGAGGAGGCAGTGGAAGGCAAAGAAGGGTCAGGAAGGGGAGCTAGGACTGAGAAGCAATCCGGTCCCTAATTCCCTGACATTGTTGTCTTGGGTGATTGTGGCAGCTCAAAGCTCAAAAGGGGACAAGAGCACCACGTGAGTCTCAATCTGGTACACAGCAGGGACTCAGAATAGCAGATTACTAAAGACTGAAAATCTCAAAAGACTTCCATGGCCAGCAGTGGAGCTCAACCAGAACTGCCGACTCAGCTACTTTCTCCAACCTGAGTTACTCCTACAGGTGGACTTCCTCCCACGTTCACAAAAACGCGCAAACAGACCTTCCAGCATAGGCTGGCGCGTCTGCCTGACGCTTTCTGGAAACGCAAGCAAACGTTTACTATCCAACCAAGTCTTGCTTGTGAGATTTGCATGGGCTGCAATGCAGCTTTGGACCTTTAATGATAACGGACAGAAGAAAAGTGGGAAGATATTTCAGACACTACTTTAAGCAGCATTGTATTAAAGCAAGATAAAAAACGTAGAGCTCAAGCAAAACACAGCGAGAAAAGGGAGGGTTGCGAAAGTGGCGCGAAGACAATATCATGTGATCTAACCCCAAGGCGTCTCCTTCCCCTTTAACCACCCCCCAAAAGGGGCGGAGTAGGGGAGTTACATCCGCTCCTTCTAACTATTAGCATAATTAATTGTACCCTGCAGCCGCAGCCTGGGTTAATGAGTATACACAACCTCTTGAGCATCAAAATAAGAAGACCCATCATTCCGATTTTGGAATATCTTCCCGAATAAATCTCATTATCATCAGAAATCTTAATTTGTCATCTGGACTGCTTGGTTAAGAGACAGAAGAGCGCTGGAAACGATGAAAATATCTTATGAGACGAGTACAAATAAAAGTAACCTCCCTCAAGTGAAATTAAGTGGATGGTTTCAATACCATGTTGAGGGGCTCCATTTACTTTAGAATTTCCTAATTTTAACCATTAAACAAAGTCCCAGAGTCTTCCCCCAACCCCCAGCTTTCAACCCTCTCCCCACTCCTCCTTCCCTCTAAAGCCAGAACAATACCCGGAATAAGGTTTTTTTAGGTTTGCTTTTCCAGGATATTTTCGTGGGTTTTTTTTTAAGGGTTTGAAACATATAGAATGTCTGGATCAAGTTCCCCATCTGGAAAAAAAATAATTTCTCCCATTTCATTTCCTTTCTTGTGTAGGATAAGTTTAACTAAATACAAGATTATAGAAAACTAGGGCATTTTTATACACAAAGTAAACTATTTTTGTCTTTTACTGTTACAAAAAAAAATAACCAGCCAAAATAGCTAGACAATCAGAAAAAGCAAAAGAAAGGAATTCACATACACACACACACACCACAAAGTCAGAATAACTAACAGATCAAAAGAGAAGCACGTGATCGCTCCTTGCTTTAAAACTTGTGGTCATGCTGAGGCTAAAAGCTAAGAGGTTGTGAGCTCCCAACCCTGCCCCCTCCCCCAGACCACAGCCCAGGGATTAAGGCTCCAGGCTCCCACCAGGCTCCTGCTTGCTCTCAGTATTGTGAGACAAACAATGCTCTGACATTCTGCAAAATAAAAGAGCCACAACTCCTAGCATCCCTTCCCCCAGGTCATGTCATTTACTCCCAACTGGATCAATGTGTGTACATACAAAATACATATACATTTGTATGTACATATGCACTTATCCTATAGTTTATATGCCCACACAGAAATCCAGATATTCTGTAAGACAAAGGTATGGAAATTGGCCAAAGGGAGGACGAATCTATTAGCTTTTATGAGCCTAAGAATTCTGAGCACAACTTTAAGTTCTTGCCAATATTTTGTGTTGATAGTAGATTTTTAAAAAAATAAATGCCGAAACCAAAAACCGCATCCAGCATAGTATCCTACCCCAGAGATACTGTGAGCTATTCTCTGTTTGAAAGGGGCAGGGACATATATTCTTCTGGAATCACCTCTAGACTTAATTGTGCCACGTAATCAGCAATGTCAGGTACTTTGGATATTAATACCTTCAAAAATACTAGTAATTGATATTTTTATCTAGTTTAAAAATCTTCATTTGATTTTAAAAATCATATTAAGTGGCTTTGTTAGTCTTAATGATTTGTATCTTAGAACAAAAGGTCCCCATGGAAACCAGAAAGTAATTTAAGAGTATTATGTTTCTCTCACAACTAGAATAGAGCTTTTGTTCCACATGTATTTACTGCTTTAAAGTTTTGTATCTATTCTTCCAGTTGAGGTCTCTTGCACCCTCAGAAACTCGGTATCCTATTGAAAAATGTGTTTTGCTGTACATGGGCCTTGTGTGTGTGTGTGTCCATGGTCATCCTCATGAGGCCAAAAACAAAGTCAGAAAATCAGAACACCCACTGAATTAAAAAAAAAAAGAGTAGGATTCCAAGGGGAAAAAATATTTCAAATGTTGTTTTACTATTTGTTCCTGAAGCAGGAACTATAAATTTGTTACAGTTTTATCAACTCTGTCTTCACAGTTTTTTTTTTTTTTGGAAACTACAGATTTTTTGACTTACATTTTATAATTTTAAATGATTCACCTTGTTTTTAATGGCAAAAATATTTTTAAAAAATCAACCTGAGAATTTTCTTTGTATTTCTTGGTCACTAAGCACTAATTTGTATATGAAAAATTATATTACCAAAACAGAAAAATTAGGTTTCATAGTGTATATCTAAGTACTATTTCTTAGCAATAGTACTTACAACCAACATAAATTATGTAAATAAAATAAGCAACATAACTTTAAATAATGTCAATGTGAATTTAATGTCAAAGATTTATCCTTAAGTAAGGAACAGAAAGTTTGATATACAAATATTGAAAGTTAAAAAATATTTTTATTACACTCTGAAAAGATTTCTATGAAGACTAAATGGCAAAAAGAGGTGGATCAACTTTCTGAAATATAAATGTGTTTAAATACATATGTTATTAAATTTCACTTGTAAATAGACTTTTTTTTTCTTTTTTGGTTTTTCGAGACAGGGTTTCTCTGAATATCTCTGGCTGTCCTGGACTCGCTTTGTAGACCAGGCTGGCCTCGAACTCACAAAGATCCGCCTGCCTCTGCCTCCCAAGTGCTGGGATTAAAGGTGTGTGCCACCACCGCCCGGCTTGTAAATAGACTTTTTTAAAGTGGTGTTTGTAAACTTTGAGTTTTTAAATAGTGTGTCTTATATTCTTACATTATTTGCAAACATTTCTTACTTTTATTACTGTGTGAATTTTGTTTTCAGTGACAAGAATAATTTGAGTAGAATTAAATTACCTCGTTGCCTAGCCAGATAGGCAGCCTTGGAACTAGCGCTTATATGCAATGAATTTGCTTAATGTGTGATACTTTCCAATTACATTATTCTGTGGGCCATAGCTTATCTCAGTTGGATGTCAAAAACAAGTTTCCTGAACCAACAACTGTATTTTTACAGCCTTAATATTTCAAGTCAAAATGTATAGGCAAATATTAAAAATATGTAAGAATATCCTGTTTTCCATCAGTAGGAAAAAACATTTCTAAAATTATTTCTTCTACTTTGGGAATAGACTCAGTAGACATTAAAGTGACTCACTATTAAAATTAAATAGTGTTAAAAGTATTTTTACACTCTGTTTGAAACACTTTGATTTTCCTGTTTATGTGACCTTAGAAGTGGAACTTCTGGTATTACGAACCATAAAATTGCTAGCAGACTGTAATACTGCAATCAAAGAAAAAGCTGTAAAACAGAAATATTTTACACACTGCTTTTTAAAATCTGTTTTTTAAATTACATTTGTCCATCTTTATGTCATTATACATCTTCTAAGAGGAAAAAAAGGTAGAATGATATAGAACGTGATAAACAATCAAGTTCTATATCCAAAACAGTCATCAGAAATTCATCACCAAGACAATTTTTCTTCCTAAGCAAGCAAACCATGCTGTTAAAAATTGTCCAATTATTTTATACCCTTACACCATGATGTTTTTTTTGAAAATGTTATGATTATGTAGTCAAAACAAAGACAGATTCAGAAGAAGCATTAATTCATTTAATATTGTGTCCACTACAGCTAAAACAAAACTTGTTCCCCTTGTACCAACTATGTGGAATGGAAAGGGAGGACAATGGAATCAACCTCTCTGTCTGTCTGTCTGTCTCTTCTCCCCTGAAGGAAGTGGAAGTGCTGTCTGGCCTTTTTCATGCTTCATAGGAAGGTGCAATGCAAAGTGTTTAATTATCCAGATGCCTAAAAGAAACGGAAGCACAGTGAAAGCTTGGGACAACTTAAATAACAGGGCTAGTATTCACTGTGATGGGGAGTCTTTCAACAGATACTGCCTGCAGTGGAGCTCTACTTTAAAAAATAGAAGAAAATTCATTTTCTCAAAACAAGTGCAATCCAGTTTACTTTCAAATGTTTAAAAAAATCTATGTTAACAGGAAAATGAATCATTTAAAAAAAATCAAAGAT